>JAJHZJ010000843.1:0-313733 GCA_023548195.1 Bettongia penicillata ogilbyi | reverse complement strand
AGCACAAATGGGGGGAAGGAGGACAGAATGAAAGACACAGATAGTAATCATAACTGTGAATGTGAATGGTATGAACTCTCTCATAAAATGGAGATGGATAGCAGAATGAATTAAAAATCATAATGCAATAATATGTTGTTTACAAGAAATACATTTGAAATAAGGGCATGCATAGAAGGTAAAGGTAAAAGGTTGGAGCAGAATATACTGATTGCAAAGAAAGCAGGGGTAGCAGTCCTAATCTCAGACAAAGCAAAAGCCAAAATTTATCTAATCAAAAGAGATAAGGAAGGAAACTACATCTGGCTAAAAGGCACCATGGACAATGAAGCAATATCATTATTGAACATATCTACTCCAGGTGGTATAGGATCTAAATTCTTAGAGGAGAAGTTAAGAGAGTTACAAGAAGAAATAGACAGCAAAACTATACTAGTGGGGGACCTCAGCCTCCCCCTCTCTGAACTTGGTACATATAACCTCAAAATAAACAAGAAAAATTAAGAAAGAGAATAAAACTGTAGATAAGGCAGATATGATAGATCTCTGGAGAAAATTGAATGGGGATAGAAAGGAATATACCTTTTTTTCTCAGCAGTACATGGCACATATGCAAAAATTGACCATGTACTAGGGCATAAAAGCCTCATAATTCAGTGTGGAAAGATAGAGATAATCAATGCATCCTTCTCAGATCATAATAAAATAAAAATTATATGTAATAAAAGGCCATGGAAAGGCAGACCAAAAAATAATTGGAAACCAAATAATTTCATCCTAAAGAGTGAGTGAATTAAACAACAAATCATAGAAACAATCAACAAATTCATTCAAGAGAATGACAACAATCAGACAACCTACCAAACTTCATGAGACACTGCAAAAACAGTTCTTAGAGGAAGTCTTTGGATACTACATGAATAAAATAGAGAAAGAGGAGATCAATGAATTAGGCATGCTGCTAAAAAAGGTAGAAAGAACAAATTGAAAATCCCCAAGTAAATGCCAAATTAGAAATGCTGTAAACCAAAGGAGAGATTAATAAAATTGAAATTAAGAAAACTATTAACCTAATAAATAAAACTAAGAGGTGATTTTATGAAAAAAAAACAATAAAATTGCTAAACTTTTGGTCAATTGGATTAAAAAAAGAGAAGGAAACCAAACTACCAATATCAAAAATGAAAAGGATGAACTAACCTCCAATGAGGAAGAAATTGAAACATTAATTAGATATTACTCTGCCCAACTGTCTGCCCATAAATTCTACAATCTCAATGAGATTGATGATTATTTTACAGAATTTAAATTGCCCAGAAGAGGAAGTTGAATACTTAAATAACCCCAACTCAGAGCAAAGAAATTGATCAAGACATCAATGAACTCCCTAGGAAAAACTTTCGAGGGCCAGATGAATTTACAAGTGAATTCTATCAAACATTTAAAGAACAGTTAATTCCAATACTATATGGACTATTTGGGAAAATTGAAGAAGAAGGAGTCCTCCCAAATTCTTTTTATGATACAAATATGGTTCTGACACCTAAACCAGGAAGAGCCAAAATGGAGAAAGAAAACTATAGACCAATTTCTCTAATGAATGTAGATATAAAATTTTAAATAAGATATTAGCAAAAAAACATAGCAACTTATCATGAGAATAATACATTATGATCAAGTACAATTTACATCAGGAATGCAGGGTTAGTTCAATATTAGGAAAACTATTAGCATTATTGATTATATTAACAGCAAAACTAACAGAAACCACATGAATATCTCAATAGATACAGAAACAGTTTTTGACAAAATGCAACATCCATTCCTATTGAAAACATTGGAGAGCATAGGAATAAATGGAACTTTCCCTAAAATAATAAGCAGTGTCTACCTAAAACCTTCAGCAAGCATTATATGCAATGGAGAGAAGCTAGATGCATTTCCAATAAGATCAGGGATGAAACACTGATGTTCCTTATCACCACTATTATTCAATATGGTACTAGAAATGTTAGCTGTAGTAATAAGAGAAGAAAAAGAAATTGAAGGAATTAGAATAGGCAAAGAAGACACTAAATTATCACTCTTTGCAGATGATATAATTAAATACTTAGAAAATCCCAGAGAATCAAGTAAAAAACTATTTGAAATAATAAGCAATTTTGGCAAAGTTACAGGTTACAAAATGAACCCAAATAAACCATCTGAATTTCTATATGTTACTAACAAAGCCCAACAGCAAGACATAGAAAGAGAAGAAATCCCATATAAAGCTAAGGTAGACACTATAAAATATATGAGAGTCTACCTGCCTAAACAAACCCAGGAACTATATGAACACAATTACAAAATACTTTTGCACAAATAAAATCAAATCTAAGTAAGTGGAAAAACATCACTTGATCATGTGTCAGCCAAGCCAATATAAGAAAAATGACAATTCTACTTAAATTAATTTACTTATATAGTGCCATACCAATTAAACTATCAGATAATTATTTTCTAGAGCTAGAAAAAATAGTATCAACATTCATCTGGAACAACGGAAGGTCCAGAATATCAAGGGAACTAATGAAAAGTTATGCTAGGGAAAGTGGCCTAGACCCACCAGATTTCAAATTGTGGTGTAAAGCAGAAATCATCAAAATCACTTGACACTGGCTAAGAAACAGAAGGGTAAACCAGTGGAATAAGTTAGATACTCAAGATGCAGTAGGCAATGAATATAGCAATCTACTGTTTGATAAACCCAAAAACCACAACTTCTGGAGTAAGAATTCACTGTTTTACAAAAATTGCTTGGGAAAACTGATAACAGTGTGGCAGAAAATGGGCATAGAGCAATACCTAACCCTGTACACAAGAATAAAGTCAAATGGGTACATGATATAGGTATAAAGATTGATACTATAAAGAAATTAGTGGAGCAAGGAATAGTGCATTTGTCAGATTTATAGAGATGGAGAAATTTTTGACTAAACAAGAGAAAGAAAACATGAAGTATAAAATGGACAATTTCGATTACATTAAATTGAAAAGTTTTTGCATAAACAAACGCAGTGCAACCAATATTAGGAGGGAAATAGAAAACTGGGAAAGAATTTTTGTAACTAGTATTTGTGATAAAGGCCTCATTTCTGAAATATATAGAGAACTCAGTCAAATGTACAAGAATACAAGTCATTCCCCAATTGATAAATGGTCAAAGGATATGCACAGGCAGTTTTCAGAGGAAGATATTAAAACTATCTATAGTTATATGAAACATTCCTCTAAATCACTATTGATTAGAGAGATGCAAATCAAAACAGCTCTGAGATACCACATCATACCTCTCAGACTGACTAACATAACCAAACAGGAAGATGAGAAATGTTGGAGAAGATGTGGGAGAGGTTGAGCACTTAATAACAATAGGTAGGGATATAAATAACAAATAGTAAATAAATAACAAAAGGGAGGGATTGCAGTGATGATAGAGGATACAATCTACTGGAGAAGATGGCTTGAGATGGGATTTATAGAAGGATTTGCCTTGCCTAGAAGAGCCACCTCTTCATATAAGACAGGGATGAAATATTAGAGAGTGTATAGAAGAAGTCTGAGAGATGTGACAGGAGGAAAGAGGAGAGGAGAGCAGAGGGATTTCTCAGTGAGTGATCTCATTTTGTGTCTGTGAAGTATGAGGCAAGATTTTCAGTTGAGATGAGGGTTAGAGGAGCCATGGGAGATTTGAAGAGAAATGTAAAAGCTACTGTGGTGAGTGGGAAGTAAAACACTTAGGGAGTTGTAAAAGGATTACCTTGCTGCAGTGAGGGCTCATTTGAAATTGTGTAACTCATTCTGTGGACCTAACCTACAGAGTACTGTGATTCTCTCCAAAATCAAGAAAGTAGGAGCAAAGGTACTGTTTTGTGGGAATTATAAATAGTTGTGACCAGAGAGGGGAAAATCAGCAATAGAATAAGGTGACAAGGGACTCAAGAACAGTTGATAGTATAGTATTGAACTTGTTCACTTTCAATTTCAATTGTCAGTCAGTATAGAAAAACCATGATCTTTAGTCAGGGTAAGGAGTTGCAACTAGGGTTCCACATAGAAACAAGTATTGGGAGCCCAATTGGACTGTACTTGGAGTTTGTATAAAGTTGTTGCTGTTGTTGTGTGTTTGTCCTTCATTCTTGAAGAGGACCATGACACCAAGATGATGACATGACTTGCAGTTGACTTTGATTTGAGTGAGAGAGGACTGTGCAAAGTCACTAAACTCATTTTCTCCTCCAGAGCCATCTGGGTCCAGTGGCCAGATATTCTTCAGGATGACTAGAGATGGCTCAGCATACAATGTGAGACTCTGACCATTTTAGGCTAAGGTCTTATCAGATTCTCACTTTGAGTGAGCTACATCCATTCAATGAATAGGGCTCTTTAACTAGCAACTCAAGGGATGGCCACTTCAAAAAAATCTCAGTGGAAGGGGAAGACCCTCAGGGTTCCTGGGTAAAAGAGGAACAATCACTATTTAGTTTTTACATTCACTCTGTGCTAGGTAGGCAGAGACCTGTTGCCCAATCTATGAGCTCCAAAGTGAACTGGGCTTAAGGATTTGTCTTTGAACAAGAAATCTAGCCAGTCAACCCAAAGGGAAAAAAGCAACCCTTTGCCATGGAAGTGTACCTTCCCCAGGGTGGAGCACCCCACCTGGGTCACATGGTAGTCTGAGTCACATGGAGCCTGTGGGGGGAAGAGTTTGCTGAATGGGTGGAACAAGAAGGGTGGAACAGAAAGTCATCGAGCTAGAGCAGAGCTGAGAGAAAATTTGGTCATAGGGCAGTCAGAACTGAGGGAAAGAGAGAAGGCAGATGGCTAGTCTCATGAGTGTTTGTTTTGTTGGAACACCCTAGCATGGGAAAGGCTTGGAAATGATATTGTCCTCTGCATTGTTTTTATAGTTTTGTTACTAATGATATAGTAACATCATTGTTACTATGATGGATTTGGCTTTCTGGTATCTGAATGAATGTTTTAGTTCTGTCTTCCATGTGGAGAGTATGTTGTACTTTGCAATTCAGAATTGCACCAGTATATTCATGGCTGCCATAGGTGCTGTGAATATCACGTTGGTGCTACAAGCATCAAACTTGTCTCAAAGGTTTCCTTTATAGAGAGCAGGATCTGAATATTTGAACTACATGGTAGCAGCTGGCTGGGACTGGGTTCCCTCTTTCTAGCTTTCTTTTCTGTTTCTTCTTCCTCCATTAGACTGTAAACTCTTTGAGGTTGGGGCTCTTTTTTTTCTCCTTATTTGTGTCCCCAAAACTTAGCACAGTGCCTGACACATAATAGGTCCTTAAAAATGTTTTTTGATTACTGAATTGAATCGATCTCCATGGAAGCAACCATCTTGACTAGAAGTCTTTTCATTCACTTTTCAACCTCTTCTAATCTGGTTTCTGGTTTCATTAAGCCACCAAAACTATTGTCCCCTCAGTTAACAAGGGTCACTTAGTTATAAGAGTTGATTTTTTTCCTGATTTCTTAGCCTTCTCTGTAGGAATTTAAGTTGCTTACCATCATTCTGAGTTTTCATGATTTTACTCTCTCCTAATTCTCTTCTAATCTGTTTGACCACTTCTCAGTTTCCTTTTTTGAATAATTATCTAAGTCTCAATCGCTAACCAAAGGGACTTCCCAGATATCTATTTAAGTCCTCTTTTACTTCTTAGCAATCTCATTAGCTTCTGTGGGTTTCTTTAATATCTCTATAAAGATGGCTTCCAGATTTATATAGATAACCCAGATCTATTTGATGAACTCCATCTATCTCCTGAGACCAGACCTGAGCAGTACAAACTTCCTGTGGGGTATTTTCAACTGGAAGCCTCCATGTACCTCAAACTCAACATGTTAAGCAGAGATCAATATCTTTCTCCCAATTTTATGCACTCTTCTTAAACTTCATGATTGTGTTAAGGGCATTACCATCCTTCCAATAACATATTTGTCACCTCAGAATAATTCACCCTTCCTCCTCTACAACATCTGTTATATTCATTTTTTTTTTCCATTCACAAGGCCATCAAACTAGCTCAATCCATCAACACTTCTCATCTAGAGCACCACAATAACCTGCTCATTGGTCTCCTGGCAACACATTTCTCCCCTCTCCAATCTATCCTCAAAAAGACTTTCAAAGTGATATTCTTAAAACACACATTTAACTGCATTATTATTTTGCTCAAGGTGTTCCATTGACCTTTAACTCTAGGATCAAATTGATAGTAAAATTATTTATGTAAAGGTAAATCAATTCACCAGCCTATCCACTAACTATCTCTGTGACTCCCCTAAACCAAAATTCTCCCTTGGTCACCATTGCTTAATGTGTGTTGAGGGTAGAGACTTTGGCTTTTTATATTTATATCTCCAGCACTTGCTTATAATTAACACTTAGCAAATTCTTTCTCATTCATTTTAGATTAAAATGAAATCTCACTCTTTCTCTCTCTCTCTTTCACATTTGAAACACTTCACATACATCACATTCCATTTCTCAATTTTTGCCCCTTTGCACAATCTGACCATTATACCTGGAATCAATTGCCTTCTCACTTCTGATTCTTAGACTGCCTTATTTCCTTTAAGGTTCAGTTAAAGTGTCACTTCCTATTGGAGGCCAATTCTAGTCGCCCTAATCCACACCCCAAAATAATTTTCACTTACCTATGAACATATTGTTTCCCACAAATAGACTGTAAGCTCCTTGAGGATAGGGGCTATTTTGAGTTTGTCTTTGTACTTACTTCCAGTACTTAGCATAATGCCTAGCACATAGGAAGCAGTCAATAAATCTGAGTTGAATGAATTAAGGACCCTTGTAAATTATAACTCAGGTATAGCAGCAGCAGAGTTCCCACAGTTACACAGTAATGCATAGACTGTTTTCTGTCTAGATCCTCTGCTGCAACTTCCCAGAACACAGGGAGGCAAGAAGGGACTTCATTGGTGATAGGAACATTAGTGTCCATAGGATCCCTGATGTTAATTAATACAGACATATTCCAACTGATGTCACTAGTTGTTTTACCACTGAACATACTCTTTGATCTAATCGGGACTTTGATCCCTTCTGAACCCTGCGGGTTGTCCCTGTCCATTGTTCCATGGGCTTCCCTTGCCTCTCCACCCAAAAGGTCTGCCATTACAATGATGATATTCACCAGCACGCTGGAAAATATAACACAGTGTTGTGGGAAAGAACCTAGAGATCTGCGTCAGGAGGACCTAGATTTGAATCTTCTTTCTGCCTTTTACTAGCTATACCATCCTCACTTAAACTTGGTGAGTCTCAGTTTTATCTCTAAAATGAGGTTGCTATTATTAGCATCTGCCTCTCACAGTTGCTGTGAGGATCAAAGGAAGCAATTTATGTACAATATTTTGCAAACTTTAAAGTGCTATGTAAATTTTATCTTGGATTATTACTAGAAGCTTTCCTTCCTTTTCCCCTACATTTATTCATGACTGTGTTAATCTCCACATACTTCATCTGCTTCCCATCTTAGGTTGTCTGACATTACCAGAGAAAACTACAAAGTTGTGTTGACTAAATCAAATTAATCATTTTTAATAGAACAGAGTCCTCATTACTAAAAAGACAACTAGGTGGTTCAGTGAATAGCATATGGGATTTGAAGTCAGGAAGATTTGAGTTCAAATTCTGCCTTAAACTCTTACTAGCTATCTGACCTAAACAAGTCACTTAACCTCTTTGTGTCTCAGTTTTCTTATCTGTAAAATGGCATTCATAATAGCACCAACATTCTAGGGTTGTTGTGAGGATTAAATAAGTTAACCAAATAAGTTAACACATGTAAAGTGCTTTGTAAACTTTTAAATCATTATATAAATGTTATCTAATTTTAAAAATTCATTTTCCTTGTTTACTTCTCAGTTAAATTATTGGATATAACTATGTTAAATGTAAATGTTTATTCTCCTCAAATTTCCAAACCAACCCAAATACTTATATTAAATATGTTCTTCTTTTGTTTTTTTTTCTCTTTTCTGTCTCACATTTTCTTCTGTAAACTTTCCTCCTGTCTCAGGTGAAAAGGTAGTAAGTTCTTTGTCTTGCCTTTCTTAAACTCTTCCCTTGTGTCTTGGGAGATAACAGTGTATATAGTTATAGTCCTTTAAGGCCATCAAAGTACTTTCTTTAAAACTTTTAAAAATAGATTATCCATGTATTATCATCACAATAGGGAAATCAAGGCTCACAAATATTAGATCTTACACAGGGTCATATAGTTTTAAGTGTCAGAACCAGAACCTGAACTCAAGGATTTCTTGGTTTGAAGAGCAGTACTCCTTCCACACTTCTTCAATGCCATAATCTTATGTCCTCCTATCTCCTCTGGAACCTTGCTCCAGAAATCATCCACTCTCTTTTAATACTTAAATATATCTTCTTTTGTTGTCTCTTTCGCCTCTGCTTACCAATACAACTTAAGTATTCCCCTATTTTATCCATTCTGCTTAATTAATTTGTTTAGCAAATATTTATTATAGAGAGTATTCAGTACACTGAGCTAAGTGCTGGGGAAGAAATATAGTTTAATAAGGCCAGCTCTCTACATTTATAGAGCTTAAAACTTCAAATGCATTATGTTCCTTAACTATCATGTTATGTTTCTTCTTCCCTTCATTGACAAGTATCTTGGTAGAGTTGTTGAGTCATGCCTGACCCTTCATAACCCCATCTGGCATTTTCTTGCAAAGATACTGGAGTGGTTTGCTATTTACTTCTCTAAGTCATTTTTTACAGATGAGGAAACTGAGGTATAAAGGGTTAAGGGATTTGTCCACGGTCACAAAGCTAATAAGTATCTGAGTCTGGAATTGATCTCAGGAAGGTGAGTCTTCCTGACTCTAGGCTTAGCATTCTATCCACTTCATTATCTACTTACTGGTTTCACATCTTCTCACCCAATGGCTTCTCTCTCTCTTCTGCAAAATATGCTTTGTCCCTTCCCCTCTCCCCTGCTCCCAGACTGCATTGTTCTATTAAAACTCCTCTCTTATTGACTTCCTTTTCACCAAATCAAGCAGTCTTTTCTCAGTCAGCAATATCAGCTCAATCCTTCATCAGCATTTGGAAGTCCTGATTACTGGATGCCTTTTCTTCCCGTGATTTCCGTAAGACACAGTATCCTAGTTGTCCTACATATCTTTGAAAATTTCCCCCCACTCCCATCTTCTTTTATGTTTTTTTTATTATCCTGGCTCTAAATACACACAGTCTTAGATCTTGTCTCAAGCTTTCTTCTCCACCTATATAATTTGTCCCTCAATGATCTCACTGATTTTTCTGGGTTCAGTTATCACATTTATGTAGATGACTCTGAAATTTATATTTCCGGAATCAATCTCTCTTCTAAGTTTCAGTACTGTATTTCTAATCGCCTTTTCTTTTCAACACAGTGTAAGGGGAGAAGGTAATAAACATTTATTAAGTACCTACTATGTACCAGGCACTGTGCTAAGGACATTACAAATATTGTCATTTGATCCTTGCAACAATTCTGTGGGGTAGGTTAAATTATTATCCTCATTTTATGGTGGAGCAAACTGAGACACAGAGAGCTTAAGTGACTTCTATAGGTCACACAGTCTGTATCTGAATTCAACTCTTTCTGACTCCAGGCCTGACATTCTATCCCTTGAAATATTGGAATTGGGGGAGGAAAATCAGAATTAAATTCCCAACTCACAGGTAAATCCCAGAAACTCTCAGTTTCTTGGAACATTTGGTTTAAGATCTTACCTTTAATGATTACTGACTATATGACTGATCAAGTCACTTAATTCTTCTGAACCTCAACTTCCAGATTTGTAAAATGGCAATAATTTAGCTGTAGTTTCTAGATAACACAGTGCACTGAGCAGTGTGGTATCATGGATAGAAAACTTGATCTGGATTCAGTCTGACTGGGATTCAAGTCCCTGTGTGCCAAGCACTGTGATAGATAGTGAAAATATAAAGGGCTAAAAAAACCCAGAAACACTCTTCCCTGAAAAAACTTATATTTCATCTGGGGGAGGGGGTGATATATACATATTTAAGTGTATAAAAATAAATATATAATTTTTTTGGTGAGAGATGAGCCACTGGAAGGAATTAGTATATACTTTCTGATTATTATATTTATTAAGAGAGTGTGAAAAATGACTAGAGAGCTGTAAAGCACCTTCATATCTTAAATGCTTTAAGTGAATTTCTGTGGTTGGAAAATTCACCACCTTTTTGGGCAGCCTCTGGAAACAGATACAGGAAGGTTGGTTCTTAGATGATAAAGAATTATTCCATCACGGTTCAAAATCTTTCAAGCCTGGCAGGAGCTACACGAGTTTGTCCTAAGTTGCAAAGACTTTAAAACCTCAGGGGGTATTTCTGGACCAAGACATGGTCTCAGGATAAGATTTTACTAGAATTATATGAATATTACCATTGAGTTGTCTCCATGCCTAAGTATTGCTAGAGACAGAATTCCTCTGTATCTGAGCATTTAAAACTGAAAACTCTGATTACATATGCTAACTATGGATTTAAAAATTACCTACCTGATTTTATGGGCAGCAAGGTTGCACAGTGGATAGAGTACCAGGCTTAGACCCAGGAAGGTCTGAATTCAAATCTGGTCTCAGACACTCACTAGCTGCGTGACCCTAACCAGCTCATTTAACCTTTTTTGCCCCAGGTTCATCATCTGTAAAATGAGCTGGAAGAAGAAATGGCAAAATTCCAGAGTATTTGCCAAGAAAATCCCAAATGGTATTATGAACAGTCAGACAAGATTGAAAATGACCTGACAATACAACTACTGATTTTGGTCAACATGGTCCCCTCTGAAGCGAAGCTTCTGAAGTTATTTTGCAAAAGTAGAATTACTTGCTTATATTGCTTTTCTCTTCCAGTACTGCTCTACAACCTCCTGGTCCTATCAAGTAAATTATTTTGCACCGATTTAAATAAGAAAACTGCGCCACATCTGACTATTCTCATTCTCCTTAAGTGCTGAGATGCACTTGAGAATTCAAATGGGCTCCTGAAATTTTGTTTTGTGATTGTGCAATGCCTTAAAAAACACTGCCCCCCCTTGACACATTTTCTCATCCACACTGTGTTATAGGCTTCATAATTTTATTCTCCATAGTGCATTAGCCAAGCATGCTGAGCTCAGGCAACGACACTCTTGGAACCCTGTAGGGTTTGTAGTGAGTGAAAGAGACATGTTGTTGAGTGCTCTGTTGAGACCTCAATGCCAATTCTTGACATTTGCATGGCCTAACTGTACCACTGAGAGAAAGCCTTGAATACTTAAGGATGGTTGATAGGACACTGTAGGAATCATGAAATGAGCAACATTGTTTTTATGAAAAAATGCATTGGGGAACAGTATGACATGAACTGGCCTCACTACCCATCTCTCTCAAATGTAGCCTATCATATTTTCCCCCTAAACCTGCTTCTTCTGCCTTCAGTATATCTGCCAGTAGCACCAAATTCTTTTGGATATCTCATGCTAGAAATCTGAGTGTTAACTTTGACCCTTTACTTTCCTTTATTCCTCATATCCAATTTGTTGCTTGTCCGGTAGATTTAACATTCTTCATGTTTCTAGCATCTGTCCCTTCCTTTCTATTTATTCCTCATCATCCTAATGTAGACCTTCTTTACAGCCCCCCACACCTCCAACCTAGACCACTGAAGGAACCCAAGAAGTCTCTCAGGCTCCACTTCTCTTCTAATCCATCTTTCATGTCATTACTCAATTAATCTTCCTAGTTAGGCTAAGAAAACGTATTAAATATTCACAATGGGTGAAACATTATACTGGAGACACAAAGAGAGGCAAAAAAAAGTCCCTTTCCTCAAGAAGCTTGGATCTTAATAGAGGAGCTCACAATCTAGTACACAGGTAAAGGTCAAAGTTAGTTTTGGGCATTCAAGGTCTTCTATAATGTGGTGCCACCTTTTCATTCCAAGCAACCTGGAGTGTTTTCTATGCCCTCATAATACACTGCATGTACCTACCTCTATTCCTTTCCTTACTCTGTTCAGGATGCTTGGGATGTTTTCCTTCCCCTTCTCCCTTGCTGAATTGCTAGCCCTCTTGTGAAGTCTAGATCAAAATGCTATTTTCTCCATTTAATCTCCCTTAGTCCTTCCAATTAGTTATCTGTTTTTGATTAGAACAGAAAGCAAATAAAGGGGACTAAAATGTGATAAGACTTAAGCAAATAGGTGGGATCCAGAGTGTGGAGAGGTTGGGGGATTTTTTATTTTAATCTAGGAAGCAATAGGGATCTGTTGAAGATTTTTGAGGAGGAGGAATAGTATGGTCAGGTCTGTGCTTTAGTTGTATTAATTTGACAGTTCTGCAGAGAGGATGGATTGCAAGTGGAAGAGACTAGAGCCATGGTAACTATAGGAGACTATTCTAATAGTCCAGAGAGAGATGAGGACCTGAAATGGAGTGGAAGAATACAGAGAATGACAGATTCAAGAGATATTATCAACATAGACTTGATAAGATTAGACAACGGTTTGGACATGGAGATTAAAGGAGAGGGAGAAATCAGAGGTGATTCCAAGGCTATAAACTTTAGACACTAGAAGGATTGGGGTATAGCCCTAAATAGAAATGGATGAGAGGTTTTAGGGAAGCATAATGAGTTCTGTGAGTTTAAGATGACTATGAGATAGCCAAGATCAGCAATGTACAGTGGATGGAACCTTGGGCTTAGAGTCAGAGAAACCTGAGTTCAAAACCTTCCTCAGAATCTGACTAGCTGTATCCATTAAAAATATGGAAGCTAGGATAAAGGGCTGGCCCTGGAGTCAGTAGGAACAGAATTCAAATCCAGACTTACACACATACTAGTTGCATGACCCTAGGCAAGTCACATAACACTGGTTACCTCAGTTCCTCATCTGTAAAATGAGCCAGAAAAAGAAATGGCCAACCACTCCAGTACCTTTGTCAAGAAGTGGGATCTAAGAGAGTTGGACACAACTCAACAACATAAACAACAAGGGACATCCAAGTAAAGCTATCCTAAGTGACTGGTAATGGAATTGGAGTTAGGAGAGAGTTTGACCCTGTATATATAGATTTTGGAAATATCTGCATAGGGATGATAACTGAATCCAGGAAAAGCAACTCCAAAAAAAATTCAACGATCTGAAGGGAAAAAGGTATGATATATTGGGAAATGCTAGGTCACTAGATAGATTAGGTATGAAGCTTACAGATCAACACATGGAACTACCTGAATCTAGGCATGAAAGCCCAGTTGCAACTGGAATTCCAGGAGTTCCTCAAGATGTTGGGTAAGTTGTGGGTACCTTCTGAAAAGTCCAATACAGACCTTAGAAACCAAGAATAACTCCCATTTGCCTGTCTTCCAGACAGCTGAGCCCTGGATTTAATTTCTCAGAGTTACTCTGGGCTGTAATTACTGTTGACACTTAGGTTTGTTTTTCATTGTCTGAACTGCTGCAATAATCATAGAACTACTCCTGAATGGATTAGCCTCAGCATCATTAATGACAGATGCTTCTCTAATCTATGTTACTTTTATCCTAAGTGACCACGCAGCTGGTACTTGGGTCCCTCTGTTGGAGAGACAGGAATGTTAAAGCTATTTCTGTTATTCCCCATGTTTAATCCAACTAAAAGCAACAAACATTCATTAAGCTCCTACCATGTATCAGGCACTGTTGCAGCTGCTTGGGAAGAAAGACAAAATGACCAGTTGTTTGTCATCTTTTCTTTCTGCCTTTTTCTGTGCCTGTCTTTGTGATTTCTCTTTAGCTCTCTGGAAGCATCAGGAACAGCAGCACCTTCCCTGATTGGTTAGTCTACAACTGTTTTGAGTTCTCCACTTTGGGAAAACAAAATTTAAAATTACATGAAGCAGAGATGAGATAATAAAAGAGACAAAGGGGGAAAAATCTTTGCAGAGGAACCTCTTAGACAAAAATTGCATTTACATTATTTTACCTCTGGCTGCATAAATATAGAATCAGAAAAACACCCTACCTAAATATTGACATGGACAATGGTCAGTGGAATTCATTTGCCTTTATTTAGATTAGAGAATTTCAGTTGAGAAAGTCGAATCAGTAAATCTTAGCGCTGCTTGTTAGGCCTTTTGTCTATTATGCAGGGAAGATCCCTGAGATTTACTACCAATAGAGGTGAGATGGACCAGTCTGATGCATGTTGATTAGGGCAGTCTTCCTCAGCAACAGTAATGATGCTTTCTGAATCAGCATTGGTGTCTGTAATGGTGATGGCAATAGCAAGGGGGAAGGATTACAGTATCAGAGCAGTACAGAAGCAGAAAGTGCCAAAAGGTAAATACAGAGCAGTGACAAGCTTGTAACTTTGGTAAAAGATGGCTATAGAAGCAGAGAACAGTAGAGGAGACCTCCATGATCATGTCAAGGAGAGTAACCGAATTTACAGCAGCAGTTGATGAGAGGTAGAAACATGAGAATTCAGACAGGACAGGTTTTCCTAGTTGTATCTCAAAGCAAACTACACAGAAGCACCTCCTTACTTTGGTGTAACAAGAGTTTTCTGAGGTTTTAGTCCTGTACTTATTGGAATATGACTTTGTATTATTGTCATTTGCTTTTGGAGCCTGCAATAACTCTTTTCTGTGATTTTTTTTTACTATGATTTACTCTTTTACTACTTATTTTGTTCTTCTTTTCCAGTGAAATATTTTGTTATGTTAATTTATGGTTCATACATAGTCTGTTGGCAAAACATAGGTACTGGATAGGAGATCAAACCATTGTACTAAGGCTGTGTAACATGATTATAGATTTAAATGAAATATTGTTTCCTTTGATACTTCAATGGATGTGTGAACTCATGGAATTGGACATCCCTTCAATGGTGGAGATTATAGTATATCCAAGTCATTCTTTTTCCTTTGTTGCTCTTGTCCACATTGTGTGTGTGTGTGAATCCTCCACAGTCAGCATCCAATATGCTGTTATCCTTTGCTCCTAACTCATTCCATTATGCAATAGCCTGCTTTTCTAATCCTAGATTTCTTTGATAACATTTTCTGCATTGCTTCGACTGTGAAATTGTTCATTTGTAATATTTTATTACCTGTTTGTACTTACCATATGTCTCTCTATTAAAGATTAGGTGGCATAATCAATGGAGGATGGGGTCTCAAGACAGGAAGACCTGAGTTTAAATCCAAAACTAGTGTTTACTCACTAGTTGCATGATGCTGGGCAAATTACTTTTTCTGTCTGCCTCAGTTTTCTCAACTATAAAATGGGGATAATAATAACATTTAACGTCTCAGGGTTTCTCTGAGGATCAAATGAACTATTTGTAGAGCACCTAGCATAAAACCTGGCACACAGTAAGCACTTAATAAATGCTTGTTTCCTTCCTTTTTTTCCCCTTCCTCTGTTACACATTGACAGATCCACAACTTAGATTCCTCAAAGATTGTCATATCTCAGGCTTTACAGTAATATGGCATCACTGAAAAATATATATTATATTCATCTTAAACTTCTAGATTATGAATATTTAATATGGGTCCAGAAGTCAGTAGGAAAAGCAGATTTTGGATAATATTTGGGAAATTGTGTAGCACTTTTTAAAAATTGATATTTTATTGTTTTGGCATGGGGTCTAGACAAGGAAATTCCCCCTTTCAGTGCAGGCTGCCACCTGATCTACAATTTACAATCTTAGAAATTCTGGAACACTAAAAAGTTAAGTGATTTGTCCAGGATCATAAAGTTAAAATGTGTCAGAGGAAGGATTGTTTTGGATCTTCTTCTCATTGTGGCCCTCTGATATACTATATATGCAAAACTTTCACTGACCTCTAACTGCTCACTGATGCAAAAGACTACCTTATAGTATTAATATTTTTGCACTTAAAATATTGAGATAAAGAATGAGGATACATTGTATATATTTATAACAGTTTGAAACTAACTTGCTTGTAGATACTGAAATGGTGAACCCAAAGAAATTTTTAAAAATAATTTTCACAATTTCTTACTGAAGTTTAACTTAAGTAAAGCAATTGTCACATCGAGAATGCTAAAAAAAAACCTTAAAAAAACTAATGAACACTTGCCCTTTATTGAGGAGGTTGGACTAGCTGACCTCTAAAGTCCCTTCAAGTTCTAGTAATCCTTGGAAAATGGAAAGACACGGCAGGCAAAGGCAACAGCACTTTAGGAAATAAACTCACTTGTAAAATACTATGGACAAGGATGGTAAAAGTTTATGAGTACTAGCAACTCAGAAACAGTAAAAACTAATGAAGAGAAGAAAAAATTGGCAGAAAGCTTAATGTAAGGGCCAACTAAGGCAGCTATGTGGCATAGTTCTGGGTGTGCAGGAAAGAAAGCCTGATTTCAAATCCTGGGTGAACCAATTATTTTGGAACCTAGGACACATAACTTCACTTTTTCAGCCTCTGTTTCCTCGAACTCCATAAATTGAAAAGATTAGACTAAAGATTTCTTCCATCTCTATGATCTTAATGGACCTGGACCATTTATAGATGAAATTAAAATGAGAACAACCCACAAAATAGGACATTTGTTAGCACTTTAAAACTATGTATTAGCAATGATAGTAAAGTCACCATAATTGGACTTTAATACCTCAGATCTCATGTTTTTAGTTGTTGACTTGTCTACTACATAAGAAGGTGGAAATGGAAATTAATAAAATGAGACCAAAAAAAGCAGCTAAATGAGACAAGCCCACAGGAAAAAAAAATCATTCTGGATAGGACCCGATTTTGAAAGCACTGAAAGAATGATTTTTAATTCACCTCAAAATGAGATTCTAAAGAATGACTCAGAAATCATAAATGATATTACCAAAAAGAGGGCAATCAAGAGAACATCATTGGATGATTGGTTAGAGTGTAGAGCAAAATTACTTATTACAAATTTTCTTTCAACAAAATATATCACTTGTAAAGATTATAGGCTCTCATTTGGACCCTCCTGACTTTAGAGTGATTATCAATAATAACTGTTACTGTTTCTCTCCCAGCCTGATGTCTTTCTCTGCTTTACCTGATTAAAGGGGCCTTGTTCTGACTATTTCTTTTAAATAGGCCTATTCAACGAATGGGCGTTACTTCATCCTAAGTGAGTACCAGCATAGACCTTGGCCTAAAGTGGCTAAGGTCTCCCAGTGCATCCTTGGTCATCTCCAGTCATTTTGAGGATTATCAGGTCACTGGATTCAGATGGCTCTGGGGGAGAAGTGAGGCTGGTGACCTGCACAGCTCTCCCTCACTCAAAACAAAGTCAAGTTTAAGTCATGTCATTATGTCTCTGATGGCATGGTCTTCAGCAACAAAGGACGAACACAAAGGACGACAGTTTTTGTCAAACTAAACTAAATTGTCAGCCTCAAAAAATCTTTCAGATCTAGATCAAGAGATCTTCTAGATATTTCTTTTTGAGGATGATATTTTACTGATAACATCAACACTAAAATAATTCAGACTTTCCTCAAACAAATAAAAAACCTAGTCATACACATGGTAAATACCTAATGGATAGAGAATATCCACTTATCAGAGTATGACAGATAGATGGAGTTTATTGAATTAATCCATCTAAAATCTTGGACAGGCACTGTAGAAAGACAATTAGTGGAGTGAAGATTAGAAAGGAGAAATTAGGCTAGAAGACTGAATTTGGGAAATTTCATAGCATTTATAATGACTACCAACATTTTCTCCCCTCATTTTCACGATGTTTTTCTGATGATGTTATGTGGCATTGGATACCACATTCCCTAAAGAATCAAAATTGCAGGTGAATCGAATGCTGAAAAGATACATAGTAAGTGAAAATAGACTGTAGAATGTTGCCAAGCAAGGGTTAGATACAAAAAGTGCCTCTCTCTCTTTCTGAATATATGTATATATGTATGTATATACGTATATACACATATATGTATACATCTATACACACACATACATACACATTTCTCCAATTCTGCAATTTGGTTGTTATAATGATCTCTTTGTACATAAATCCTATGAAGCAATGAAGATTGGCAATTCACATTCAATTAATAATCTTAGAGAGTCGGTGTGTATGTGCACGTGTGTATGTGTGTGTGTATGTATGTGTGTGCATGTGAAAGATTGAGTGACTTAGCCTGACCATAGCCTCAGAAGTAGTATATGTCAGTTACAAAACTTGTACTCATGTGTTCCTGACTCTGACACAAGCTTCCCATGCAATATGTTGCACTACTTTTCAGCATAAAGGATATCATCCATGAAATGAATGAGTGGAAGAAATAAATGATGGGTGTAATGGAGAAAAAGTAAGGCAACCTTCCTCTATTCAGAATATAACTTGGATGTATGTACCTGTTTATTACATGCTGCTTCCCCCCATTCAAATGCATGTTTCTTGAAGGCAGGGGCTTTTTTTTGTTGTGGTTGATTTTAACTTTGCATTCCCAGTGCTTAGCACAGTGGCTGACAAATAGTAAGCACTTAAGAAATGTTTGCTGACTCTCTGAAACAAGCAAACAGACCAAGAACTTTGCTAGCATCTACGGAACATTAAACAATCTAAATGAAAACTTCCAGAACATGAGGGTAAATCTCTAGTGGTTTTTTTTATAGGGATGGGAATTCCAGAGAAAGAATAAGAAGGCAAGGAGAGCTGGCAATACGTCCCACTTGAGAAAGTACTCAAATCAATGAAATTGCTGATCCATGAAGTATGGAAGGAAGTATGCAAATGTATCACCCAGGAGCCTTTACCAGAAATGGTTTTGACGGACTTTTTTGGTTGTCACAAGCTATGAAAGAACCCATACTTTAGTCTGGGGGCCATAAGTATACAAGAAAATAGCAGCTGGGCTCTGTGGATGACTTCTAGAGCAAATTTTCCATGACCACAGCTTGTTGCTGATTATTCCTGGCAGATTTTTTTTTCTGTATTAAATCTATTTCTGTGTAAAAGACTTTGGGAATGGTTCTCCTCTTGTTATACCTACATAATTCCTATTGACATTAATGGGGTGCTACACAGAAATCAAATACACAGATTGCACTGGCTAATTGTCTGGCATCAGTTGTAACATAAGTGTATACAAATAGATTTTGCACAGGATATTTCTGCCAAGTGTTTCTAACATGTGAAAATAAAATGTTCAATTCTTCAAGCAATCAATCCCATTGCAAAGCAGATTGCTACTATGGATGGAGTCTGCTCTCTTCTCTAGTCACTTAATCCTTTTAGAGAATGAAAGGACTCCACAATACTAAAAAAAAAAAAAAAAAAAAAAAAACCAACCAAATCTCTTTTAAAAGGGTTTATTTTAAAATGTAATATAAAATATTTCTCAGTTTGCAACAAACATACTAAAGGTCCAAATTGGCTTAGAATTATAGTACTATCATTGTTATTGAAAATTTTGAAATGTACCATGATTGGAACAAAATCTTGAGGCATCTGGACGCTAAATCCTTCCAGTGATCCAGGCTCTCACTCTCCCTACATATCCATCCTATTGCCAAGTCTTGTTTTTTCTAACTTCACATCATCAGTCACCCCCCTGGTGCAGGTCACCAGTCACCTAATTCCTGGATTATTGAAGTACCTTTTTTTGTCTCCTTGATATGTGTTTCCTCACTCCAGTCCATCCTTCACTCAGTTGACAAAGTGATCTTCTTAAAGTACAGGTATGCTTCCCTTTCCTTCTGTCCCTCCTTCCCCTAGACTCCATAGATCCCCATTACCTCTTGGATCAAATATAAAGTTCTATTTGGCTTTTAATATTCTTTACAACACCTTTCCTACATTTCCAGTCTTCTCATACCTTATTTCCCCTTCACTCTTTGATCCAGCAAGACTGACATTCTTATTGTTCCAGAGATAGGATGCACTATTTCTTCCTCTTCAACTCCACCTCTTGGCCAATCTGGTTTCTTCCATGTTTGTCTTCAAATCTTACCTACTTCAAGTCTTTTCCTTTCCCCCCACCACAGTTGCTAGAGCCTTCATTCAAATTGCCTCCTGTTAACACCATTTAACTCTTGTATCCATTTACTTATGTGCATGTTGTCTCTATTATTATGGGGCATCTAGGTGGCACAGTGGATAGAGCCCTGGACTTGAAATTAAGAAGATTCATCTTCCTGAGTTCAAATCTGACCTCAGACACTTACTAACTATATGATCGTAGGTAAGTCATTTGATCCTGTTTGCCTCAGTTCCTCATCTGTAAAATGAGCTGGAGAAGGAAATGAGAACTACTCCAGTATCTTTGCCACAAAAACCCCAAATGAGGTTGTAGAGAGTCAGACAAGACTGAAATGACTGAACTGAGTTTTATGAGTACATAGACTGTTTTTGCCTTCATATCACTAGCATTTTACACAGTGCCTGGCCTATGGTAAGCACTTATAAAATACTTATGGTTATTGTTGATGATGATGATGATGATGATGACGACTCAAATGGTGATTAGAGCTCCACTTTCTGGTCCTAAAGTCTTTTAAGTTCCTGTTCAACTATTTCATATTCTCTTTGCTGGATCTTCCTCCAGATCATGCCCTATGATTGTAAGTGTCCCTCAGAGCTCTGTCCTGGACCCTATTCTCTTTGCCCTATCCAGTACTTCACTTGGTGATCTCATCAGTTCCCATGGATTTAATCATCATTCTTATGCTGATGATTTTCATATATACATATATGCTGCCTTACCCTCTCTGCTGACTTCCAATTTCATGTCTTCTATTGCCTTTCAGACATTTCAAATTGGGTGTTCAGTAGATATCTTAAAATCAACATGCTCCAAACTGAACTCATTGTCTGCCCCTTTAGACCCACCCTTTTCCAAACTTCCCCATTACTTTGGAGGGTACCACTATCCTCGAATCTCCCAGTCTCACAGTTGAGGTTTGCTGATTTTCCTTTTGCAACATCTTTCAAATACTACCTTTTCTCTGTTCTGATACTACCACTATACTGGTCTGTACACTCATGTCTGGACCATGGCATGGCCTGATGGTAAGTCTACCTGCTACAAGTCCCCCTATACCAATTTGTCCCCCATTCAACCACAACAATGATTTCTCTAAAATACAGGTCCTAACGTGTTTAAATCACACATCCATACTAATCCACCCCCCATTATTACTTGATAAACTCTACTGTCTCCCTATCACTTCTAAAATCAAATATGAAATTCTTAGTTTAGTGTGCAAAACTCTTCATAACCTATCCTTCCCCCTTTTAAGTCTTCTTATACTTTATATCCCCTCTATGTGGTCTTTGATCTAGTATCATTGGCCTCCTTGCTATTCCACAATTAAGACAGTTTATTTCTCATCTTTGGGAATTTTCTCTGTCTGGTCCACATCCCTAGAATGTTTTTCTTCTCAGCCTCCTCTCCTGGCTTCCTCCAAGTCTCAACTGAAATCTTGCTTTCTACAGGAAACTTTTCCCACTGTCTCTTAAATTTAATGCTTCCCTCTCTAAATTGTTTGCTATTTATCATGCAAATAGTTTGTTTGTATGTTTGCTTATTATTTCCTCCATTAGATTGTGAGTTCCTTGATGTCAGGGATCATCTTTTGTCTTTCCTTGTATCTCCATTGCTTAGCACATTGCCTAGCACATAGTAAGTATTTAGTAAGTCCTTGTTATATGACTAAGTAACCTCTTTACACATCCTCTTACTCTTTTTTCTTTTCATTTTTCCCTCACCTACTTTGATTTCCCAAGTATAAAAGTAGTGTTTTTTGGGAGTGTAGAAAGGATCCTTACCAATTCAAATAAGCAAGTTTGCTAAATTTATAGTCAGATTTATAGAAAAGTCTTTGGAAGCACTGAGGGGTTAAGTGATTTACAGAAGTCCAAGCAACTATTTTGTGCCAGAAGCAGGACTTGAACCATGTTCTTAACTTGAAGGCTGGTATTATTTCAGAAGATGATTCTGTTAAAATTTATTTATGAGGGGGTAGATCAAATTCCATCCCAGACAAGAATCTATAAACATTTTCTTCTCAAGCTATTATTACTATTATAAATATCCAAATTAACCATAAAGAACAAATGAAAGACTCTACCTATATCCAGAGAAAGAACCAATAAATAGAAGTATGTATAGAATAATTTTACATATATATGCAAAATTATTTTATATATACTTCTTTATATATACTATACATACTTCTATGCATACTACTTTACATATACATATACAGTTTTCTCTCATAATTTCTTGAAATATAATATATAGCTTCTTTATTTGTCAGATTTTTAGGAAGTTCAGTGATCATTAAATTATCTCTCCTCATTACATTTTCCAGGTAAATTTTTTACTATGAAATATCTTATTTTTCCTTCTTTTTCCATCTTTTGACTTTTAAAAATTATTTCTTTTTGTCTCATGAAATCATTGGCTTCTATTTGGTTCATTCTAATTTTCAGGGAGTTTATTGCTTTGGCAAGATTTCATTCTTTTTTTTTTTTACCAAGCTGTTAATTCCCTTTCCAACTCTCTTCCCCAGCTCATTTCCATTTTTTTCCCTCTAGCACTTTCTTTTCTTCTATAAAAAAGCATTTTGACTCTTAAAACATCTTTTGATTTGTTTCCTCTAGGAATTCTAGTTGAATTTGGGCCCAAGCTGTGCTTTGTATGTTGGATAGTTTATTTAGTTGTGCTTATAGATATTTTGGAGTCATTCTCTTTCCCTGGGGATATGACAAACTTCTCTGTCACCATAATAATTTTTTATGGTGGGATTATTTTGTTCGTTTGTTTGCCCATTCTTCAAGCCTACTTTCTGGATTGGTCTTGATGTTAGGGTCAGGCTCTGTATACTTCCAGAGGCATCCAGGATCTTGTGAACCTACCTTTAAGGGTAGGATGATGAAGGGCTTCCCATCAATGTTCAAGGACTCACAATAGCCTAAGAAGAGGTGATATGCTATCTGGGATATAAGAACAAACTAAACCAACTGAGAATGAGAGCCTTCAGGCCTCTACATGGAACCAAGGAAAAAACATCAAACTATGTCTAAGCACCAAGAGTTGTCATTTACCCTGTTGGTATATGTACCTCCTAAGCTTGAGCCCATTTAGATTGCCTTTGTTTTTATGGGAGACTATGTTTCAGACTCTTTTGTTTATAGTGATTTTTGCAGGAGGATGTCTTGTACCAAAAAGTTTTACCAGACCACTTTAGTAAAAGTAAACTCAGTGTGACTGAGTAAATGGTGTCAACTCATAATCTTGAGGAAATCAGGCCAGTGAGGGCTTGTAATATATAGTACTAGAAACATTTCTCCTTCCTCAGACTCTAAGATCCTGAGGAAAATTAGCAATCATGCTCTTGAAACCAAGCCCACTAGTACTAGTGAGGCTTGGGAAAGTAACTTCAGAGAATTTGCTTAAAAAAATGCAACAGTAAAGGCCATCCTTGCCCTCAGAAAGCTTATTTTTTAATATGAGATTACATAATTAAGTAGTGGCCTTGGAGGGCCACTTTGTCTCAGAATGTTACTGGGGGAGTGAGGCCATAGGGGAATAGATTATCAGTAAGTCAGTCAACTACAAGTACAACTACAGTATGTCAGGGATGGTGGGTGTTCAAGAAAGACTAGCCCTTCTGATATAATGGCTTGCTGAGCCCTTTTTAGGGTTGCTCATTCACCTTTGCTGTCCACCTGCCACCCAAATCTCACCTGTGGCTTTAAGAAACTGTAGGCAGCAGTCATTCTCTGTTAAAATAGCCTAGACAGACAATGAGCTATAGGGATGTCTACCCCAAAATTGTGGAGTGTTCCCTCCATGGAATGGGCAGCAGAGGACAATTTGTTCCAATGGCCAAGTGCTGTGGAATGCTTATAGCTTGGTCAGATACTGAAGTTGTCAAGGTCATCCACTGCACCCTGGGCCATCACTTTGATGATTGTGGAAGAAAGAGTGAGGCTGACACTTTGTCTAAGTCTGCCTCATTTAAATCCAATTCATGTTGGAATCAATACATCACCCTGTGATGTCACTGGTCCTCTTCCAAAATGAAGGATGAACAAATTGCAAAGCACTGGGAGTATAAAGAAAGGCAAAAACCAGTCCCTGTTCATAGTCTAATGGAATGGCACACTCCTTCTGGAAGCAATGGCAAGATTTAAATGATTATGCTTCCAGAATGTAATAAGGGAGGGGGTAAAGAAGGCCGTCTGAAAGATATCCTGGGCATAACATGTGAATCTGAATACTTGAATTTATAGATTTGTTCATAAGGTAGAAATAAGCATAAAGGTTTAAAAAAAACACTGACTTTCACAAGATCTAATCTTAAAATATAGAAGATCCTATGATTTCGAATTGGAAGGGAATTTAGAGATAATCTTTAGAAATCCTCAATTAGTTGAAGAGTAGTCATGCAGTAAAGAGATTACTGTTTACTTGTTCTCTTTGACCTTAGAGGACCCAATCAGAAAGAGCAGGAATTGTAGAGAGGCAGATTTGTAATGAAAACATTTCTAAAACTTAAAGCTGTCCAAAAGTGATTAATAGACTTCCTGAAGAGACAGTTATTTACCTCTCAGTGGAGAACTTCAGAAAAAAAGTCAAATTATTAACAATTGTCAATGATATTACAAAAGGCATCCTTAGATAAGGGTTGGACAGATAAAATCAGATGTTCAACTCAACACTGAGATTCTATGTTTTTATGAAAGAGCAAGAAGATGAATTTGGAGGAAGTCTTTAACTATACTTTCTATAGCGATGATTTCCAAATTTACATCTCTATCTCTGACCACTCAAAAACCCTTCAATTACACATCTGGGTCAAGGCATGTCCATTTTTTCACCCAAACATTATTTCTCAAACCAACCTTAGCACTTTTCCATCTCTCATGTCATCCTCCATCATTGCTGACAGTAGGATTGGTGTTTTCCAAAGCTAGAAATTTCCCTTATTCACAATACCCATTAGTTATCAAACCCCTTCAGTTCTTTTTATGTATCCCTGAGATTTACTTCCCCCATTCCTTCCGGACAGACAAGTCTATACCCTTATTTTCTTGTGCTTAAATGACTTGAACATCATTTGATAACTTAGTGTCTTTCTTTTACCTAGTATTATGTTCAATTATGAACCACATTTTAGTAAAGAAATTGATAAGCTGGAGTATCCAGGGTAAGACCGCAAGAATGGTGAAAGGCATTGAGTTCATGTTGCATGAGGTCTGGTTGAAGTAACAGGGGATATTAATTATAGGCAAGTTCAGATTTCAGGATGAAATGATAGTTGTCTTGAAATACTTAAAGACCTGCCATTCTTAAGTCTTTGAAAAGGCATCTGTACCCTTCTTAATCTCCTAAACATTCTGCCATGCACATTATTCAATCAAAATTGATCTTTCCAAAGTTAAAGTCTCTTGATTGCCCGTTCTAATGTTCTTTTCTTATTCCTCATCCATCTTGATCTTTCTGCTGAATTGACACTATTGGTCACCTTCCACAGGACACTTTGTTCTGGGTTTTCATCATACTACTTTCTTGGTTCTCCTCCTCACTATATGGCCCTTCCTCATTCTCCTTTGCTGGACCATCATTTTTGTTATGTTCTCTTACTGTAGATATCCCCCCTTGCAACTCTTTGTCCTTTATCCTATTATTCCTTTTTCTTTTATTTGGGGATGTAATCATCTCCCTTGGGTTTAATTATTATCTCTATGAGATCATTGTGAGATCTACATAGCCAGCCTACATCTTTCTTCTCAGCTCTAATCCCACATTTTCCACCTCTTACTGGACATTTAGAACCAAAAGTCCCTTAGCTGAGTTTCAAAGACAACATAACAAAAATTGACACCATTATTTATGCCCATTTCTCAATAATTAAGCTTCTCAATCTCTCCTCTATTCTTAAAGGCACCACCATCTAGTTATCCAGACTCACAATTATAGCATTGTTCTTGACTCTTAAATTACATTCATCCCACATATCCAAACAAATGTCAAATATTATCCTTTTACCATCATATCATTTTTCTAGGACGTTCCCTTCTCTTCTCTTATAAAGTCAATACTCCAGTTTGAACTTCCATCATCTTTTGCTGAACTAATTGTCTTATGGTTTTCCCATTCCAGTTTATCCTCCACATAGCTGACAAAGTGATTTTTCTAAAGCACAGGTCTGCCAATGCCTAATAAAATGCATTAGCTTCTTATTACCCTTGTTATCAAGTAGAAAGTCCTCTTTATTGTAATTTAAGGTGTTTTATTATCAAGTTATTTCCTTATTTTTCAGTCTGAAAGCTCCTCTCCATGTATTTTATGATCCAACTACACTTGCCTAGTTGCTGGTCCTCAAGCAAAATACACAGTCTCCCATCTTCATGACTTTGAATTGGCTATCCTCCAAGCCTGTAACACCCTCCCACCTCACCTCTATCTTTTGACATCCTTGGCTTTCTTCAAGACTCAACTCAAATGCCACTCTCTGCAAGAAGCCCTTCCTGGTTTTTCCATCCACTTGGGTTCTCTCTTCTAAAGTTATTTTTCTTCTACTCTGTATTTATTTCATATGTACATTTTTATTTATATGTCTCCTCCTTTTTATTTTACTTGTAAGGTTTTTAAGGGAAGGGACTATACATACATTTTAAAGTTATTTTTCTTCTACTCCGTATTTATTTCATATGTACATTTTTATTTATATGTCTCCTCCTTTTTATTTTACTTGTAAGGTTTTTAAGGGAAGGGACTATACATACATTTTTGCCTTTTTATCTTTGTCACTTAGCAAGGGACTTGGCATATGGAAGGTGAATGATAAATGTTCGCTAAGTGACACATAACGGAGATAAGACTTATTTGGTTTGGCAGTATTGGGCAGAATTAAGAATTATGGGTAGAAAAACTAATCACAAATTTAAGCTTGATGAAGGGGGGAAAACTTCCCAACAATTAGAGGTACCTTAAAAGGGGGTGGGTTGCTATAAGTTCTATTTGGCTTCACTAGAAATCTTTAGGCAAAGTCTGGAATTGTCAGGTATGTCACATAAAGGGCATTCTAGTACAGGTATGTTTTGTGCCAAAAGGACTTTGAGGTCCCTTTCAACTAGGGATGAATTGGTAAATATTTAATTGGTAAATGTTTAATGAGTGGTTCTCTGTGTGAAAAAAATATATATGCATGAAAATTTTTGACCTACATTATTATTATGATGATGATATGAGGTTAACCTATATTGTTAACATTAGCTCCATCACTTTCATACATCTTGATAATCATCAAAATAATAAATTGAGCTCTGACTTGTAGCATTTGCCAATTTCCAAAGTGAAAGTGTTCATACTAAAGATTTAACAGTTGAGTCTTGGGAACCCATATGAGAGACTTCAACACATTGCTTTCACCTCTGATATTCTGATTCTGAGCCAAGGAAAAGAAACAGGTTCAAGTTTTGCTTCACTTGAATTCAGACTATTTGGTGTGATAGCAAGGAGACTTAATTTGAAGGATGCAGAAAGGATCAAGCCAGCAGTATCCATCATTTAGTAAATCAGGACTCAGGAAACATGGGAAATTCAGTGGGACCAGAATTTATTCCATAAAAGATCTATACTTTGTTTGCTAGAGGACTGCTGGGAGCCTTCTACTTGTCAGGTCGACCTCATTCACACAGGACTGATGACCCTTAGCCAGTGCTGAGGGAAGAGTCTGCCAGTCTTTACAAGTGAAAACTTGAGATTTATCAGTAGTAATCATAGCTCTCAGCCCCATGAAGGTGAAAAGCATCTCCAATTGCCAAGGGTGGGCAATTCTTCATAGCTTGTGAACAGTACTTTGATCCTCAGGTCCAATAATCAACAGCCTAAGGAACATTTATCAGGTTATGTTATAAAGATACTGATTTTTTTTAGAACAGACTTGCAACTAAAAGACCCCAAGCCAGAGGAGTTTAGCCATCTATTTCTCCAGGGTGTTATTCTTTGATTTTGTAGCATTTGTCTCATTGACACTTTAAGTAGGCTACTATTTCATCTTTTAATGTTTACTTTTTATTTTATTTATGGCTTTTATTCTTCAGATACCTTAGTAAAAGTTTTTACTCCCTTTCACCAAAACACTTTGTGCTTCAAAGGAAAAACAAGGGATATAGATAAATAGACTAGATAGATAGATATAGAGAGAGGAAGAAAGAAGGAATCTTTCTTAATCCAAATTGAAATATTCTTCTAATTTGAATCAATTGCCAGTATTCCCTGAAATTCCTCTTTATGTACACATACACACGTATATATGTATTTATGCCTTGCAATAATTTCATTTCTTAGTGTATAATATATACATATATATGAAATATGCACATGTGTGCACACACATTTAATCATATACCCCAAATTTCAAATTTTAGATAAATAGAATATTCAAAACTCATAAAATCGCTTAAGTAACAGATATATGATAGAAGTAGTATTTATTGTTCAGTCACTTAGTCGTGCCTGACTCCTCATAAACCTGTGGACCATACCTTCCATTGGGTTTTCTTGAAAAAGATATTAGAGTATTTTGCCATTTCCTTTTTCAGTTCATTTTATAGATGATGAAATTGAAGCAAACAAAGTTAAGTGTCTTGCCCAGAGTCACATAGCTAGTAAGTATCTGAGGCCAGATTTGAACTCGGGAAGATGAGTCTTCCTGATTCCAGTACAGGGACTCCATCCACTGTGCCACTTAGCAGTCCTTGGAAGAAGTACAGTGGGAAAAAATACTAAATTGGAGGCAGAGAACCTGGATTCTAATCCTTATTGTGTCTCAGTATCTTCCTTTGTAAAATGAAGAGATTGGATTACATCACTTTCAGTCCTAAATCTACAATTCCTTTAGTTTGCACTCTATTTTTTTTTTTCATTTTCTCGCACAGTAACTTTCCCGCTCTCTTTTGTCATTTTTGTGGAGAACTTATTAGAATTTGAGGTCATGAAATATAGTCAAAATTCACCATATTATTTAAATTCACAGAGCCAAACTTTATATAATGTGCATGATACTTCCTGAATGTATGTTTCCAAAAAGAAAAAGGTCCTAAGGAATTCAACCTGAAACTATTTCTCATTGACAATTACGTTATCTGCATCCAGCAGCCCAACACCTAGCAATGAAGCATAATAATTACAGAAACCTTCGTTGCTATCACCTAAAATAGAAGCATTGTGAAATTTTGAAACTGAGACAGGAATTCCTTTCAAAATATCCAAAATGTTTTCTTCCAAGCTGAAAAAAATTAAACTCAAGTGCCATTAAAAACATTTAATCTCAGTCTTGAAGAAAGCCAAAAATCAGTGGGTCACTGGAACACCAGAAAGCCAGTCTGCAGAGAGTATGTCAGGCAAGTCATGATTTTATGGAGAAAAAAAGATAAATTCCCTCTTTCTGGTTTTGGTTTTTTTTTGGTCTTTAGTATTTATTTGATGCTTCTGTACTACTAACTCCTCCCACACTCCATTTTCTCACTTCAGTATAGATTCTCATCTCCTGAATCATTTTCTCCCTCTGCTGTAGCATTTGCTGTTACAACTCAAGTCATGAGAGAAGCTGGCACTCCCAAAGTTTTATTGCAGCAATTTCTTGTCTCTACCAGCCTCATTGTGAATGTGAAAAAAAAAAAAAATACCCCACCTGTTTCTGCTTGTTGCTTCAGTTATGACTGCTGCATCAGATGCCGGCAGCAGATCCCAGAGCTTTTTTTCCAAGTAGTAGAAGTATTAATTGCAGTTAACAGCAATTGGATCCTCTGTTTCTTTCACGGTAGTCAAAGATATTAGATAATGGAAGAGGACGAGGCTGGGATCAAAAGACATGAGTTCAAGTTCAGGTCAAAATATTTGCTAACTATGCATGACTTTGGGCAAATCATGTCACTTTTCTCAGCCTCAATTGGAAATAAATGGAAAATGGAAATGGAAAAAATGGAAATATATTTATTTTAATTTAATAATATGCACTTCATTTATCTCTAGATTGTTGTGCATGAAGTGCTTTGCAAATGTTTGGTGAAGTATTAGATAAGCCTGAGCTATTATTGCAAATGTAATATCTTTCTTATTGCATATATACATTGATATGTTTGGAATTAGGAATAACTTTGACAAAAAAATTGGACAGTCACCAAAATTAGCAACTGGTGTCCTTCCCTACCTCATCACCAAGTCATTTATTTTAAAATTTCTGAAATGAGCAAGGAAACTGAATACAGCCAGAATATACTTATGTGTATCTCTTTTACCATGTTATTCTTCCCCTCACAGTAAGTTATTGAAATGCTTTTCAGTGTTCCACAGAACAGTAGAAAAATTTTTTTTCTGTGAGAAAGATAGTTTTTCTTAGTGCTTCAGAATGCAAATACATCTAGTCTATCTGCTTCTACTACTTCAATACCTAATAATATCATTGGGGGGGTAAGACATACACATATCTGAATTCATAAATGTGAGTTGATGGAGAACAGAAATTCATCTCACCTAATAAATAAGGTACTACTTGAAAAGTATCTTGTGGCATTGAAAGATTAGGTGACTTGTACATGGTCACATAACCAGTATGTGTCACAAGACTTGAAATGAGATCTTCTTAATTTCAGACATACCTTAAATTATCAAACAAAAGGAAAGTGGTTATATCTTAGCAGACAGAAACAACTGTTTATTTCCATGAAGGCTTTTCTTCTCCCAAGAGAGGGTAATAACAACTACAGCAATAACTCATGCAAAGATAGGTTTGATAGCTACTCATGTTCAAGTCACTCTGCCCTACTTGTAGTAAGAAAAGTTTGGACTTCCCATTTTCCCATTAGCACCCTAGTATTATCTCTCTTGGGACAGCAGTAGCTATCAGTAGTGTCAGCATTAGGAGTCAAGGCAGAATAAACCCAGATTTACTGTTCTTAGGGGGAAATTCTTAAGCACCTCATAAATGGGAGAAAAGGACTTCTAGCCACTAGGAGTCTCTTTGATATTGCTTTTTGATACCAGTAAGGGTGAACCATTTTTTTTCTTGAACTCTTTATGTACTTGTATAAGACTGTGAAACAGATTTTTTGGGGGGAATGTTTAGTACCAAATGTTCTACCTTGGCAAAATATACCTTTATAAGAGCTACTTGTCTGATTGGTTTAAAGAGATTCTCAACTAATAATCTTTCAGAATATAGTATATTGGAGACAGCTAAGCTCATTGCATTAGAAAATCACCCCCCACTCCTAAGGATTACTACTTGAACCTTAGGGGGAGATGTAGCCTTATTCTGGGACCAAAAACTCATTTCTGAGAGTTGGAACTGGGATTCAGAGCTAATATAGGCTATACTGTCATTGAAGCACTGGTGAAAGTCAAAAGAAAGCTGAATTTGAAGTCTGAACATCTGACTCTAAATTCTGGCTCTGTGTGTTCCTACTTGTGTTATCTCCGGCAAGTTATTTAACGTCTCTGGGCTTCGGTTTCCTCATATTTAATAGGAGTTGTGGTGAACTAGATGACCAGTAAGGTCAATTCATCTCTATATATATGATCCGAGGATGCAGTGAGTCATAGCTCCTTCAGTTTACTACCCTCATTTTTATAAAAGAGTCAACTGAAGATGACCAACTCTCTTTCAACTACATCATGTTGTCTCTACTGCCTGTGTGTCATCATATTAGTGACTGGTTAGGCCAAAAGTAAACATTAATGCCAAAATAGAAAAAAATGAAGTTATGAAGACTGTGTAATTATAAGATCTGCAAACTGACCTATTTAAATAAAATATAAACTCTAGAAAATAATAAATGAGGAAAAGACATTAATTATAACAATTACCATACCTTGGAGAAGTTTAGCCAATAGAAAATAATCACCATACTTGGGAGGCTAACAGGTCCCTCAGATGTCATCAGACAGTGAGACATTTGATATCCTTGACAAGAGATATGATAATTAAGGATAATAGCTGTGTAAAGTGAAAGCTAATTTGCAAAACATTATGTAACAGAGTGATGGAAAATTACAGGCCATTTCACATGGCAAAAATGTTCTTAAGAAGAAAACAATCATATGAAGAGATTTGTGTGAGGAAAAGCAAAACCAGATTATCCTCAAGATATTTATAGATGAAATTGTGATAAGGATAACAAATAGATGGGCGATGAAACAGATATTCCAATATTTACATCATGATCTTGTCCCATCCAAGTGAAGCATCCTTACTTGACTTCAGCTTTCAATTTCCTATGTAATGAAGCAGCAATGTTAATTAGAAAGATGAAGATGGAATAAGAAGCTGATCCTAATGAAGTACATAGAAGAAATTTATGTTAGAAGTGACTGAATTTTAAATGCACTCAGCAAACATTTTTTAAAAATTTATTTTTAGTTTTCAACATTAACTTCCTCAAGATTTTGAGTTCCAAATTTTCTCCCTATCTCTCCCCTCTTGCCTTTCCCAACCTTCCCTCCCTTCTACTGCACCCCTCCCCTCTTTTATCTTTCCCCTCTATTTTCTTGTTGGTCAAGATACATTTCTTGCCTCTATGTCTTATTTTCCAATAGCATGTAAAAACAATTTTTAACATTCATTTTTAAAACTTTAAGTTCCAACTTCTCTCCCTTTCTCCCTCCCCACCCACTCCCATTGAGAAGGTAAGCAATTCCATATAGATATACATGCAAAACACTTCCATAACAGTCACATTGTGAAAGACTAACTATATTTTCCCTCCATCCTATCCTGCCCCTCATATTTTTTATTCTCTCTTTTGACCCTGTCCCTCCTCGAAAGTGTTTACTGCTAATTATCCCCTCCTCCCATTTGCCACCCCTTCTATCATCCCTCCACCTCACCTCATTCATCCCCTTTCCCCCTACTTTCTTATGGTGTAAGATAGATTTTCATACCAAATTGAGAGTGCATGTTATTCACTCCTTAAGCCAAATAAGATGAGAGTTATGTTCCTTCTTTCCCTCTCACCTTCCCTCTTCCCTTCCTTTGAAAAAAACTTTTTCTTGCCTCTTTTATGTGAGAGATAATTTGCCCCATTCTATTTCTCCCTTTCTCCTCCTACCCCTTAGTTTTATTATTTAATATATCATCCCTTCATATTCAACTCATATATAATCCCTACAACTACCTTAATACTGAGAAAAATCTCAAGAGCTACAAATATTATCTTTCCATATAGGAATGCAAACAGTTCAACTTCAGTAACTCCCTTATGATTTCTCTCTCCTGTTTACCTTTTCATGCTTCTCTTGATTCTTATATTTGAAAGTCAAATTTTCTATTCAGTTCTGGTCTTTTCATCAAGAATGCTTGAAAATTCTCTATTTCATTGAATGCCCATTTTCCCCTAAAGTATTATACTCAGTTTTGTTGATTCTTGGTTATAATCCTAGCTCCTTTGACCTATGGAATCCCTGTGATTCCTTAATGTAGAAGTTACTAGATCTTGTGTTATCCTCATTCTGTTTTCACAATACTCAAATTGTTTCTCTCTGGCTCCTTGTAATATTTTCTCCATGACATGGGAGCTCTGAAGTCTGGCTACAATATCCCTAGGAGTTTTCCTTTTGGGATTCTTTGCAGTAGGTGATTATCAGTGGACTCCTTCAAAATCTATTTTACCCTTTGGTTCTAGAGTATCAGGACAGTTTTTCTTGATAATTTCTTGAAAGATGATGTCTAGGCTCTTTTATTGATCATGGCTTTCAGGCAGTCTGATAATTTTTAAATTGTCTCCCCTGGATCTATTTTCCAGGTCAGTTGTTTTTCACATTGTCTTCTATTTTTTCATCTCTTTGGTTTTGTTTTATAATTTCTTGTTTTTTCATAAAGTTGTTCACTTTCATCTGCTCCATTATATATATATATATATATATATATATATATATATATAATTTATTCATTTTTCAGTTCTTAGCATTCACTTTCACAAGAATTTGAATTAAAATTTTCTCCCCATCTCTCCCCACTCCCACCCCAGGACAGCAGGCACCTCATCCACCCCTTCCTCTAATCTGTCCTCCCTTCTATTATCCACCCTTCTTCCATCTCTCTTCCCCTCTATTTTCCATTAGGACAAAGTAGATTTCTATACTCCATTGCCTGCATAGCTTAATTTCCAGTTGCCTTCTAAAACAATTTTTAAGATTCATTCTTAAAGCTTTTGAGTTACATATTCTCTCCCTCCTCCCTACCCACCCTCATTGAGAAAAGAAGCAATTCAATATAGGTCATACATGTGTAACAATGCAAAGCACTTCCATAATACTTATGTTATGAAAGACTAGCCACATTTCCCTCTGTCCTATCATGCCCTTCATTTATTCCATTCTCTCCCATGACTTGTCCTCCCACAATAATGTTTGCTTCTGATCATCCCTTTCCCCAATTTGCTGTCCCTTCTATTATCTTCCCTCTCCTATCCCCTTCCCTATTGCCTTCCTTCAGGGTAAAATAGATTTCCATATCCAATTGCTTGTGTGTTATTCCCACCTTAAGCCAAATCCCATGAGAGTAAGGCTCAATTATTTCCTTTCATCTTCCCCCTCACCCCCTCGATTGTAGAAACTCTTTCTTCCCTCTTGTATGTGAGATGATTTGCTACATTCTACCTCTCTCCCTTTCTATTACTCCTAGACAATTCCATTCAACAGTAAATTTTCTTTTTTAGGTGTTCTCCCTTCATATCCAGCTCACTTGCACACTCTTTCTATGTATGTACATACACACATACAGACATAAACACATGTATATAAACATACCTACTCATATATAATATACACATACATACATACCCATACCCATACCCATACATATACATATACATATACATATATATATATATATATATATATATATATATATATATATATATTCGTGTAAACAATTCAGCTTTAATGAGTTCCTTAAGGTTTCTCTTTCCTGTTTACTTTTTTATGTTTTTCTTGATTCTTCTATTTCAAAGTCAAATTTTCTATTCAATTCTGGTCTTTTTAAAAAGAATGCTTGGAAGTCCTCTATTTCATTGCAATTCCATTTTCCCCTGAAGTATTATATTCACTTTTGCTGGGTATGTGATTCTTGGTTGTAACTCTATCTCATTTGACCTCTGAAATATCATATTCCAAGTCCTTAAATCCCTGTATATGAATTGTTTCTTTCTGGCTGCTTGTAATTTTATCCTTAACCTGTAAACTCTGGAATTTGGCTACAGTATTCCTAGGAGGTTTTCTTTTGGGATCTCTTTCAGGAGGTGATTGGTGAATTCTTTCCATTTCCATTTTATCCTCTCTATCTAGAATATCAAGGAAGTTTTCCTTTATAATTTCTTGGAAGATGATGTCTAGGCTCTTTTTTTGATCATGGCTTTCAAGTAGACCAATAATTTTTGAATTATCTCTCCTGGATCTATTTTCTAGGTCAGTTGTTTTTCCAATAAGATATTTCACAGTCTTCTATTTTTTTCATTCTTTTAATTTTGTTTTATAATTCCTTGGTTTCTCATAAAGTCATTAGCTTCCATCTGCTCCATTCTAATTTTTAAAGAGCTATTTTCTTCAGTGAGCTTTTGAACCTCCTTTTCCATTTGGCCAATTCTGCTTTTTAAAGCATTCTTCTCCTCATTGGCTTTTTGGACCTCTTTTGCCATTTGGGTTAGTCTGTTTTTAAAGGTGTAATTTATTTCAGCATTTTTGGAGGTCTCCTTTAGCAAGCTGTCCACTTGCTTTTCATGATTTTCTTGCATCACTCTTATTTCTCTTCTCAACTTTCCCTCCACCTCTCTTACTTAATTTTCAAAATCCTTTTTGAGCTCTTCTATGGCCTGAGACCATTGCATTTTTTGGAGGTTCTAGATGTGGAAGCCTTGACTTTTATGTCCTCCTCTAATTGTGTGCTTTTCTCTTCCTCCCCTGAAAAGATAGAAGAAAACACCTTTCCACCAAGAAAGTAACCTTTGGCAGTCTTATTTTATTTTTGCTTTGGGGGCATTTTTCCAGCCAGTTACTTGATTTCTGAGTCCTTTGCAAGTGGAGGGGATATTCTAGGGACCTGTAAGTTCCTCCAAGGTGGCACAATCAAGGGAGAGGAGTTTACTCCTCTCCTGGCATGCACTCTGGTCTGAGAGCAATGAGAAGCACTCTTTTCTGCCCGGGATCTGTGAGTAGGATTTCCTTTCCAGAGCTTCCACCAACTCCACCATGCCACTTCTCCTCACCCCAGCACCACCACTCAGAGCTGAGACCTTGATCAGCTACACAATTACTCCAGGGTCTTCAGGTCAGAGCTCCAAAAGTGGATGTTGCTGCTGCCCTTTGGCCAGTACTGAGGCCAGACCACACACTCCTCTCACTCACATGAGAGCTTTCTCACTGATCTTTGAAACTGTCTTTGGCATTTATGGGTTGAGAAATCTGGGAACTGCAGCTGCTTCCTGTGATTCTGTGCCCTGAAGCTTGCTTCATGCCTGTCTGTACTGTGCTGGGCAGCCAAGGCTGCGCTGTACTCTACTCTGATCCTGGTGTGATAGACTTTTCCTATCAGCCTTCCAGGGTGTCTTGGGCTGCAAATCTCTTTCATTCTGAGGTTTCTGCTGCTCTAGAATATGTAGAGTCAATTTTTTACAGGTGTTTTATGGGCTATGGGGGGAAAGCTAGAGTAGGGCTACTCCACCATCTTGGCTCCACCTTCCATTCTATTTTTTAAGGAATTATTTTCTTCAGGGAGCTTTTCAATCTCCTTTTCCATTTGAACCATTCTGCTTTAAGTCATTCTCCTCATTGGCTTTTTGGATCCCTTTTGCAACTTGGGTTAGGCTATTTTTTAAATGGTTATTTTCTTCAGCATTTTTGGGGTCCCCTTTAGCAAGCAGTTGACTTGTTTTTCATAATTTTCTTTCATCACTCTCATTTCTCTTCCCAATTTTTCCTTTACTTCTCTTACTTAGTTTGCAAAATACTTTTTTAATAAATTTTTTTTATTTCATTATTACTATTTTTTTAATGTTCTACAATCACTTCCTTAAAATTAAGATTTTATCCCCCTCACACCTTCCTCCCACTCCCCCACTCCCCATGACAGCATACAATTCTGCATAGGTTCTACATATGCTTTCCTATTGAGCACATTTTCACTATAGTCATGCTATGTAGTCGCATTAAAATAAATGGAAGAAATCATATAACAAATCAAAACATAATACACTAAAACCCACACACACACACAAACATGATCTGCTACATTCTGTGAATGACTTCCATATTTCCTTCTCTGAGTGTGGAAGGCATTTTGCCTTAGAAAACCACCATTGGGATTTTTTTTCAGTAAGTTCTTGTGTTATTACGAAGTTCCAAGTCTACCAGAAAAAACTCTCGCACACTGTGGTCATTGCTGTGCACAAAGTTCTCCTGGTTCTGCTCCTTTCGCTCAGCATCAGATCATATAAGTCCTTCCAGGCCTCCCTGAAGTCTTCTTGTTCATCATTTCTTATGGTGCAATAGTACTCCACTACATTCATATACCATAATTTATTCAGTCATTCCCCAATTGGTGGGCATCCCCTTGATTTCCAGTTCTTGGCTACCACAAAGAGTGCTGCTATAAATATTTTTGTACATGTGGGACCCTTTCCCATTTTTATAATCTCTTGGGGATACAGTCCTAGTAGCGATATTGTTGGGTCAAAGGGTATGCACATTTTGTAGCCCTTTGGGCATGGTTCCAAACTGCTGTCCAGTATGGTTGGATGAGCTCATAGCTCCACCAACAATAAATTAGTGTTCCAACTCTCCCACATCCTCTCCAGCATTTATCATTTTCTTGTTCTGTCATGTTTGCCAATCTCATAGGTATGATGTGGTACCTCAGAGTTGTTTTTATTTGCATCTTTCTGATCAATAGTGATTTAGAGTACTTTTTCATATGATCATAGATATCTTTAATTTCTTCCCCTGAAAATTGCCTGTTCATATCTTTTGACCATTTATCAATTGGGGATGCAAAATCTTTTTTGAGCTCTTCCATGGCCTCAGAGCAATTTATATTTTTCTTGTAGGCTTTGGATATAGGAGTTTTGATTTTGTTTCCTCCTTCTGGTTGTACACATTGATCTTCCGTTTCCCCAAAGTAAGATTCTACAATCTGACTTTTTTTTTCTGTTTTTACTCATTTCCCCAGGAAATTACTTGACTTTTGAGCTCTTTGTCAAGGTAGTTCTCTGCTTCCAGTGGGGGTATGCACATGGGGTATACTGTCAACACTCAATCTCCCCAAAATCTATAGGCCTAGAGCTCCAGAAATGACCACTGCACATGCTGCTACTGTAACTGCAGCTACTATGGACTCCTCCACCCCATCTACCACTTTTGGGCTTAGAGCAGACTACTCTACTCTCTTTTTGTCCTTGGCATTTTGGGCTGGTGAAGTCTGGAAACCACCTCAGATGCCAGTGTTTCAGTACCCTCCAAGGCCTGCTCCAGTCCTGCCTGTGCCAGGGCAATCCATGCTTGACTTCAGTCTACTCCCAGCCTGGTGGGATAGATGCTTCCTGTCAACCTTCAAGGCTGTCTTGGGCTGGAGATTTGCTTCAATCTGTCATTCTGTGGGTTCTGCAACATAAGAATTTGTTTAGAGTAATTTTCTACAGGTATTTGTCTGCATCTAGCAGGTCTCAGTTTTTACTCCACCATCTTGGATCCAAGCCCTCAGCAAACAAATTTTAATATATCTCTAAGATAGAAAGATTCTAAACTAATGGAAAATATTACATTACTTTTAAAAAGTGAATGAAACAAACCCCAATAATTATTGAACCATAATCTCACTTTTCATCTCTACAAAATCTCCATGAGAATCATTTATGTATGAATCAAAGATATTACTGAAGAAACATAAGGAAAGGTTCTATTTAGCATGGCACATTTCAGAAGGAGAAAAACATCTATTAGAGGGGAAACAAAATTGTGGAGACCTTTGAGACTATGCCATATGAAAATTGAAAGAACTTTGGATCTTCAGTCTGGAGAAGGGAAGACTTGGTGGCAATTGCTATCTAAGTGTCTGAAGGGCTCTCTCCTGGACTTGTTCTGCTTGGACTCCTGGACCAAAGGGTAGATAATACAGAAAGGCAGATTTAGGCTTGATGTCAGGAAAACAGAACACCATACACACACACACACACACACACACACACACACACACACACAACTTTTTAACAATTAGAGCTCTTGAGAAGTGGAAAGGGCTTCCTATTGAGATAGTAGACCTTCTCCACTCCTTTTAACAAGAAATATATAGCTTTTATCATTATAATAGAATACTACTATGCTATAAGAAACGATGAACGAGATTCTTTCAGAAAAAGCCTGTAAAGATTTTCATGAACTGATGCAAAATGAAGTGAACAGAACAGGAACATATTGTACACAATATTGTGCATAGCAATTGTACATGATGAAGATCTGTGAATGACTTAGCTATTCACAGCAACACAATGATCTAAGACAATTTCAAAGAGCTTTTTTCAAATTTTCAAATTTTCAAAGAAAAATGCAATCAACCTCCTGAGAAAGAACTGATACAGTCTGACTACCAATTAAGGTATGTTTTCTTTGTTTTTCTTGGCTCTTTTTTTGGTGGGGGGAATCTGTATTTTCTTTCGCAAAATGACTAGTATGTTTTACATGACTGCACATGTGTAACCTATATGAAATTTCTTATTTTCTCAGTGCAGGGGAGAAGGTAGAAAGAAAAAAAATTTGGAACTCAATATTTTTTTAACAAAAGCAAGTGTAAAAATTTTTACATGTAATTGAAAAAAATAAAATATTTTTTAAAATATTTTCTCTTTGATCTGTTTTCTAGGTCAGTTCTTTTTGACATAAGATACATTTTCTTCTATTTTCAGTCTTTTAACTTTATTTTAACATTTCTTGTTGTCTCATAATATCATTTATTTCTTTCTTGTCCATTCCAGTTTTTAGAAAGTTTGTTGCTCATGCCAGCCTATCACTTCCCTTTCCAATTCATTCCTCCGTAGCTCTCATTTCTTTTCTAATTTTTCTGCTAGCACTCTAATTTCATTAATGAAAATATTTTAAATTTAAAATATTCTTGCTCAATCTATTTCAGTAATTCAAGTTTTATTGGTACTCAATCTTCGTTTTTTCTTTGAGATTTTGCTTATTGGTTGGTTGTTGTCCTTCTTGCAGAGGAACAAAATGACATCACTGTCCTAGAGTCAAGTTTCAATGTGTCCAACTGTGGCTAATCAGACCAGAAAGAACTCTATAACAAGTCAGGCACAAATAGTCCATGTGAAAATTTGGGGTGGATAATCTAAATTTGTGCATCCTGTATTTCCTTTGAGTTGTTTCAATTCTGTGTTGCTCACTGTAATGGTAATTAAATGAGAAGATTTTTCCCATTCATTAATAGGCCCATGTGACCTGCTTAAATCACTTGGAAGACCAAGTAACTTGTGCTGGGAGGAGTTTGCTGAATGAGTGGAACAGGGAAGGTGGAGCAGAACTGAGAGGAAATGAGTGAGAACAGTAAGGTCAGAAAGAGGACACAGGCAAGCTAGGTTGTTTGCTTGTGGGAAGGCCTCAAGGGTTGGGGGAAGTATTGGGAATGGCTTTTTGCTCTGCCATGCTAATGCGTATTGAATTCTTGGTTACTATGATGGGTTTGGCTTTCTGGTGTCTGAATAAATGTTTTCTTCTGCCTTCTATATGGAGAATGTGTTATACTTTCTGATTGAGAACTATGCTGCCATACTCATAGTCACCACCGGTGCTGTGGATATTGTCTGGGGGATACACTCACTTATAGACGTTTTGGAGTCACAGTTTTCTCCTGGAGTGTCCCTGTCTTCATAATAGCCTTTTATGTTAGATTTACTATTTGTTTGTTTGCTCACACTTGTGGCCTATTTCCTAAGAAGACTTTAAATTTTATGTTGGGGTGATATTCTGAGAATTTCCAGAGGTAAAATCTGAGCAAAGTCTTGTTGCTACTTTCTAAAGGTATTGAAAGTTGTGTTAAGTCTAAGATTTCAGGGACAGCTCAAGGATTTACAAACTTTTCATGCCTTCTAAGTTACCTCATATGGGGAAATGTATTTTTTTTATCCTCTGGTATGAACTCTCCAAGTTCTTCACCTGGGTTTGAGTCTGGGCAACAGCAAACTGATGTTGGACTCAGACATTATCCATATACTAGAAAGATCTTCAGTGCCATACCAATCAAACTAGCAGATAATTGATCAGAGCTAGAAAAAAATATCAAAATTCATCTGGAAGAACAAAAGTTCCAGGATATCAAGGGAACTAATGAAAAGAAATGCTAAGGAAGGTGGCCTAGCTCTAACAGATCTCAAATTGTGTTATAAAGTAGCAATTATTGAAACCACTTGGTATTGGCTAAGAAACAGAAGGGTAGACCAGTGGAATATGTTAGAAATACTCCAGACACTGTAGTCAATGAATGTGGCAATCTATTGTTTGATAAACCCAAGGATCCCAGCTTCTGGGATAAGAACTCATTGTTTGCCAAAATTGCTGGGAAAACTGGATAACAGTGTGGTGGAAACTAGGCATAGACCAATGACTGACACCGCACACAAGAATAAAGTCCAAATGAATATATGATCTTGGTATAAAGATTGACACTATAAACAAATTAGTGAAGGAAAAGTGTATTTATCAAATTTGTGGAGAAGGGAAGAAGTTTTGACTAAACAAGAGATAAGCATTATGAAGTACAATATGGATAATTTTGATTACATTAAATTGAAAAGTTTTTGTACAACCAAAGCCAAAGCAATCAAGATTAGGAGGAGAGCAGAAAACTTGAAAAGAATTTTTGCAACTCAATTCTGTAATAATGGCTTCATTTCTAAAATATATAGAGAACTGAGTAGAATACAAGTAACTCCTCAATTGATCCATGGTCAAAGGATATGAACAGGCAGTTTTCAGAGGAAGAAGTTAAAGATATCTATAGTCATATGAAAAAAATGCTCTAAGTCACTGTTGATTACAGAGATGCAAATCAAAACAACTCTGTGATACCACATCATACCTATCAGATTGGCTAACATGACAAAACAGGAAAATAATAAATGTTGGAGAAGATGTGGGAGAGTTGGGACACTAATTCATTGTTGGTGGAGTTGTGAGCTGATTCATCCATTCTGGAGAGCAATTTGGTACTATGCCCAAAGGTCTACAAAAATGTGCATACTCTTTGACCCAGCAATACCACTTCTAGGACTGTATCCCCAAGAGATCATAAAAATGGGAAAGGGTCTCACATGTACAAAAATATTATAGCAGTTCTCTTTGTGGTGGCCAGAAACTGGAAATCAAGGGGATACCCATCAACTGGGGAATGACTGAATGAATTATGGCATATGAATGTAATGGAATACTGTTGTACTATAAGAAATGATTAACAGGAAGACTTCAGAGAGGCCTGGAAAGACTTACATGATCTGATGCTGAGTGAAAGGAGCAGAACCAGGAGAACTTTGTACACAGCAACAACCATAGTGTGCCAGGAATTTTTCTGGTAGCTTTAGTACTTCATTGCAATGTAAGGACTCACAAATGGTCTCTTAAGGCAAAATGCCTTCAGCATCCAGAGAAAGAACAATGAAATTTGATCACAGAATGAAGATCATTTTCTTTTCTATTATACTTTGATTTGTTTTATGATTTCTCCCATTCATTTTAACTCTTTTACACAACATGTCTAAGGTGAAAATGTATTTAATAGGAATGTATGTGTCGAACCTATATAAAATCGTATGCCATCTCACAGAGGGAGTAAGGAGATGGGGGAAGGAGGGGAAGGAGGGGGGAAATTTTAAGATATATGGAAGTGATAGTGGAACACTGAAAACAAACAAACAAATTAATTAATTAATAAGAAAGAAAGATCTGATTGTTCGGTGACAAAATTTCAAGTTCCTTTTTGGTCTAGGACACCCATCCTGGCTATTCCTTCCTAAGTTTCAAATTGTGATAATTTGACTCTTTTTGCTGATCTGGAATGGCAAAATGACTCACTGTAACATTTTTTATCAGGATTCTTGTGAGCATTCTTTAATTATCTGTAGGAATTCTGGGATTTGGGGGTAACTCTACTTCTGCTACTCTGTTACGTATTTTCATACAAAGACTATATGGCCACTTATTAGCAATATTAAAGGGATTCCTGTTTAGTTATGATCAGGATTAAATGACCTCTGAGGTTCCTACCAATTCTGAGATTCTTTGAAACAAGTAGTCTTTCACAGATGATATTCCATAGCAGTCTACACTAGAATAATTATAAAACTGACCTGGTTTTAGGTTTGTATAATGTTGTGTGGACAGCTTTCCAAAAATGCTAAATTTGATCAATTAAACATTGTTTTTTTTTTGTTTGAATACAAAATTATTAATTTCATGTTATTTCACTCATTCAAATTAATAATAACTGTTACTTAATATTCAGAAAGACTTACCACCAGATTGGCCACAAGGGGATAATTTTTTGGCAACAGCAACTTTTGGAGAAGATCTACATTGTTGCCTTCTCTTGATGTACAAAATTTCTGAAAGAGTGAAGGAAATAAAAGTTTCCTAGTGACCTGAAGCAAGAACTGCACATCTCAGCCACTATTGGGAGTAATTTGGGCAATGGAAACATAAATTCTTATTTTAATTTTTTTCCTTCAGAATAACAATACTCTTCCTATCAAGAGTAAATGACATTTCCACTATAAAATACATTTCCTAATGATTTTTATCTTCAACCCACAGTGCTTTATGTTTGTGTAAATGATCTATGATTTCAATTTTCTTCACTATCCCAGATCATATCTTCGTAGATAAGCAACAGATCATGAGATCATAAGTGCAGACTGATAAGAGTCCTTAGAGGTAATGTAGTCCATACAAAATATAGTTCTTTGAAAATTGCTATCTGTACATTTAAGGCCATCTGTCAAGGAAAATGAACATTTAGCAGCTTTTCAACAATAGGTGCTTGTTCTGGTGTTTAGTTCTGGCTGGTATCAATGTCTTTCAAATTCATCATTTCCTTTACATGAATTATCTTCCCTTTTTATAATTCCAGTTTTAATCAATCTATTTTCCTCCAGATTATATTTTCCACTAAAGAGGAACATTGTCAAATTTGTATTTATGTTATTTCTGTTTTCTAGTAACATATAACTATTTGCATCATTGATAGAGAAGAGGTAACCTAGTAGAATATAAGCATCTTGAGGCAGTGACTAATTATCCGTATACATTGACAGCACATTGCAACTTACCTTGCATATAATAGGTGCTAAATAATGTTTATTGAATTGAATTGATCCAAGTTAATTACATGGTACAGTTATTGTTTATTATGCTTGGTCAGCCCCAGTCTGGACGTTGCTGAATGATGAAATCCACTATGATAGGTTGAAATATCCCAGCTTCTATCTGTCAAAGAGCAAATGACTACTTATAAATGATTTCTTATGAGAACTATATAAAACTATATAAGTGATTACTTAGAAAAACTGTAAATAATTATCATTAGGAATGATGAACAGTAAGTTATGATCTAATATTTTTGGAGAAGAGAAGCATACAAAGGAGGAGCTTGGTATAAAGCTATATAAAATTCTCTGAGAATCCTAATATGTCTTTATTAAAAATCTGAGCAGGTTAATGAGGAGAAAATTTCCCTTTACATAAATAAAATAAATAAAAATGAATAAATGAAAGAGCCTTGCTTACTACAAATATCCTTTCTCTGGGCCCTCACTATGTCAGTGAGGCATAGATAAAAGTGGGATGTGAGGGCTGCTATTATGAATATGCTTCGCTATCGTTACGATGGCGATGTGATGATAATAGAAGACAAATATACTATGTTTTAGAATAACCTTATGCTTCTCTCCTTTCCTACTGATCATTCTGTGAAGAAATCAGTTTGTCTTTATAACTAGGAGATGTAATGGATTAATATTGTTGAATAAATATTGGCTCATTTTAAAATAAAAAAGCACCAAACCAATCTTTCATAAATATCTTAAGTGAGTTACTCAGAATAAAACTCCACCCTAAAAGGCAGAGAAGAATCAGAAAGAAAAGGGGATTACTCCAAAAGAACCAGAAAGCAGAGATTTTTCTAGAATGGGGTGCTTAACCTGAGATACAAGAACATGGATGGAAAAAAAATTACATCTTTATTTGCACTAACTTCTAATTGAAATTTAGTATTTCCTTTAATTTTGAATTTAGGTCTCCCAGTGCATCCTGGGTCATCTCCAGTCATCCTGATGAATATCTGGTCACTGGATTCAGATGGCTCTGGAGGAGAAGTGAGGCTGGTGACCTGCACAGTTCTCCCTCCCTCAAAACAAAGTCAAGTGCAAGTCATGTCATCATTTCTCTGATGGCATGGTCTTCTATGGCAATGAAGGATGAATGCAACAACCTGTGAGAAGATGCAGCTGCCTGAATGGGGACGCAGCTAGCTGGGTAACCAGCTCCTCCTCTCCAGTCTACTCCCTCTTCCCTTCCTTGTCCTCTTTAAAGGAAGGTAAATTTGGATGGCCAAAATAAAATTTAGTCAACAAACATTATTCTGCAAATAGTCCGCAGCTTTCACCAATTTCAAAGGAGCCCATGATGCAGAGAAAATGTTAAGAATTCTTGCTCTAGAAAATTGCATATAGGTAATTGGAGGTGAACTTTGCAGAGAAAGGAGATATATAGGCAGACCAGGTATATTCAAGGGAGTTTTGATAAGTAATTGCTCCTAGTCATTGAGAAACTGATAGAACTATGGGATTCAAGCACTGGGATTAGAACTGTTTATCTATAGAGACTAAGATATTATATGTATACAATGTATCCTTGAAGAATGTAAGCCAAAGATATATACAATTTAACTGTCACTATTGAATGGCAGGTTTAACCTGCAGATAGATACACTGAATTGAACCAGTCATAATGGAGAAATAAGGCAGAGAAAGGACACCAGAAGGAAAAAAATCCCAAATAAACTTGTTGTACCCAAGATGTTCACTGATAAGAATGGGTGACTCTGGAGTATGGTCTTCTCTCTCCAACCTGAGACAGGCTCATGCTCAGTATAACATTGAGTCCTTGTCTCAAATACATGGATGAGGTTATTACAGTCAGATAATAGTATGACCCCTATGCATCTGGACAGTCATCACCCTTCAATAATCTCCTGAGAAAATGTTTCACCATGTGACAAAATTCTCTTCAGATCTGGCTTTTCAGAAGTTTGTTATTTCTCATTTTGATTGTGGCTGAGGGGAATGTTTCTTTCTTTGGATAGCTCCTGCTATTTAGGATTATACAGAGGTCCCTTGGGATAAAGTAACAGTAAGAGTCATTGATAAATATGCAATACTTTCAATTGGAAAAAAATGTTTTACATACATTACCTCATTTGAGCCTCTCATAAGAACCCAGTGAAAGACACACACATACACACACACACACACACACACGCACACACACTGGATGGATACATGATTTTGTTTTCATAGGGAACTCTCAGTACAGATAGTTCCTTTATCATCACAGATTAATAACTATTCTGTAATTTAAAGTCTTAGGGAGTTGCATAGGGGTACTGAGAGGTTATACAACTTTCCCAGGTTCATAAACCAGTAAGTGTCAGAGGAAGGATTTGAAACCAGGCCTTTCTAGTACTCTATAAAAAATGTATAGATTAACTTATTCATTTAGATCTGTCCTTGTTCAATGTGATTAGTGCTCCTATCTACTAAAGCGGATGATTTTGTACTTACTGTTTCGATTCTGCCCCGTCAATTGGACTTGTTTTATTGAATTCTCTTCCCTGGCTTGGCTCTTTGTTGTCCAATGGGTTGAAGTCCCTCAGTGTACTGTTAGTTTCTGCTGTGTGACCCAATCTAGCGTTTCTGCATGGGAAAGGTGTTTAGCTCTTCAGCTACTCTAGAGATACTGTGTCCTCTTCATTCACCATTTGATCATTCAAAGAGATTGTGCACATCATTCATTCAACTAAATGGGCATCAGTTTCTTATCTTCTGCCTCTGATACAGATCAAGGATTGGCAAAATAAATTATGTAAAAACTATTCTGATTTCTTGCAACATAAAAAAACAGAGAGCAGGCCAGATTTGGGCTTCAAACTGTAGTTAGCTGACCCTTGCTGTAGAACCATATTCTGATTAGTAGATCATATGGTAATATGGTAAAGTTGAACATTTTTGCTTTTATTTTTATGAATGCTCCATCTTTGGTCAACATTGTTTGCTCAGATTCAGCTGAAACAAATCCAGGTCAGCTGATATCTTTTGGTCTAATTCTGATCCTTTCCCAGTTAGTGGCTGAGGTAAGTAAATTTGGATCCTTCCTTGATCTCTGAACTATCACGCCACTAATGATACTTTATTATTCCTGTCAAGCCTTTTACTTGTCTCTTATCGAGTGCAAGTCCCAAGTAATATAGACATTCTCCCTTAAACTTTATGACTGTTTTACTCCAATAATTAAACATTTTTGTTGGATACATATGACAATAACACTCATGCTTCACTCTAAGAATCTCACTCTAATCACTAAAGATCTCACTGTAATAATCATATGCCTTTACCAATCTATCCCTATCAATTATTAAGCTACATCATGCTAGCTTCTCTGCTGGCATGCGCAATACTGTAAGTTCTGCTGATTAGTACAATTCTCTCATTGTCTACCAGACTCCCTTTAACCTTTCCCCTATCTATCCACCATACCAATTATTTCTGTGTCTTCTTTGCATTTTCTTCCCCCAACCGGCATTTTGGGTCAATATAAACTTGAAATCTTGTATGTGGGCCTCTTTATCACTTCTTCATATTCCCTTTTTGCTTATTACCCTCCACTTTTTTCTGCCTTTTCTCTTAAAGACCAGCCTTAATCCCACATCACTCTGACTCTCCATTCGCTCTGGTTCCCTTTGTTGGCCAATAATAGGTCCCCTTATTTGATCATATTTTTTGCTTTGATTGGCTCTGAATGAATGTAAATAGCAATTGTTTCTGTTTTTGGCCAGAAACACTGAGGGTCTTCCCCTCCCAGATCTATTTTTTTGAGGTCACTGTTTGCTTCATTTCTTCTTAAGTCTTAATCACTTAATAGGCTTTGTTTCAGTCAGTCTGGGACTTGTTAAAGACCTTAACCTAAAAAGGCCAAGGTCTCCCACTGCATCCTGAGCCATCTTCAGTTGTTCTGATCTATATTTGGCCACTGGACCCAGATGGCCCAGAGGTAAAAGTGAGGCTGGTGACTTTGCTCAGCTCTCCCTCGTTTAAATCCAGTTTGCTTGTATGTCATGGTATCATCTTTCTGATGCCATGGTCCTCTTAAAGAATGACAGAGAAACAGCCTCAAGCAAGTCATCAGCTTTCACAAGGTCATCCTCCTCTTTCCCCAGCTAACCTCTAACTTTATGTTCCTCCTTCCCATATTGAAATGTTAGTTCCTTAAAAGTAGGGGCTATCTGGTTTTCTTATTAGCTTAGTGCCTTATAGTAGTTACTTAATAGCTGCTCCATTTTTTTCTTTTTTTTTCTGTTTCCCTCTCTCCCTCCCTCCCTCCCTCCCTCCCTTCCTTCCTTTCTCCTTCCTTCCTTCCTCCCTCCCTCCCTCCCTTCTTTCCTTCCTTCCTTCTTTCTCTCTTTTTATCATTTATCTCTATTATCTATCTATAAAGAACTGATGCATGTATGAGCATTATTTCTACTTTACTTATAAGTACAAAGTTGTATTAGAAAAATAAATTAAAGAGGCAACATGGTACTCAGGATTAAAGCTCTACATTTTGAGTCAGAGGATATGCATTGGAATCTTGCTTCTGTTTCTCACTATCAATGTGACTTTGGACAAATTGCTTCACTTCTTTAGCTTTTAGTTTCCTTGCCAACGAAATGGACTAGAGAACATGAGAGATTCTTTAAAACTTCAAATCTTTGGGCACATAATAATAAGGTTGATTTTCTTATGTAACTTGTAAACTGACATTGAAAGCAGTTACATACAAAGAAAGTGCTAAAAATTTCTTGTGTAATTTATGTATCATTGGAATAAATGAATAATTTATCGAGGTCACTATTTTGAAAAACAAAAATCTCTAAAATCTGGAATAAAAAATTCAATTCAATATTTCGAGAGTACCTAATACATGCATTTTTCTGACTCATTACCTTATGGTCACATCCTATTTGTCTAAACCACATCTTTCTTATTGCTGTTCAGCACACATAATGTTTTTGCCTTTCTTTGTCATTGGTAGCACTTACAATGTAGTCACTAGCCCACAGTGCTTAATGAATCCTTGTTAAGCGGATGAGTCACTGATTAATTCGGTCCTTATCAGTATAAGTTAAAAATAATAACTATTCTCTTTTGGTAGGTAGCTAGGTTAAATGCTCCAGTAGATTGAGTGCTCGTTCCAGAGTCAAAGAAAATCTGAGTTCCCATCTCCCACATTTACTAGTTGTGTGAACTTGGGCCTGACTTCTCAGTTTCAATTTCCTCAATTTCACTTTAGGTATAATACCTACTTTATAGCATTGAAATGAGGTTAACATGAGATAGGTTTGTGAAATGATTTGTAAACCTTTAAGTCATTTATAAATGCTTCCTATTAATAAGGATAACAATAAGAATTTAAATGGTTAACTATGGAATTATCATAAAATAAAATAAATAATTCTTCAAAATAAATCATCCTAAATCCTTTATCTTTTCCCTGTAGTTTATGCTGCCATGGGTATTTTTAGTCATTTAGGGGTCTTCATCTGGACGTTAATGTTATAATACAGACTCACTGTCATGACTCCTTCCTTATACAACCATTTTCCCTCTTTTCTTCTATCAGTAAGGGGTCAGCATGACAGATCCCTTCTTCACTCAACCGAGGATGATATAGCTATGGTTTTGGACACCAACTATGAATCTGAGATGAGAGTTCATATATAATTAATCATGCTTAATTATGTGTATGATACTAACTCCACCTCTGTGTTCTTCTAATGAACTTCTGCTATGGGCCCACCACTGGTGTTTCCTGAATTGTGTCCAATATAAAAGTAGTCTTCCTTTATTTTTTTTTTGTTATTCCTGCTTTCTTGTTTAACTGAGGCCCTTATTTTGTTTTTGTCCCAAGTATCAGCCTTTCCACTGCCTGATCTGGATGTTATTTCAGTTCTTTGTCACTAGACCATAAATTACTCTCCCCTCCAAAATAAAAAATGAAAAAGTCATCTCAGTTCTTTTAGAAATATTTGTCCAACCGTTATACATTGATAGCATTTCAGTTTTAGAAGGGACTTTAGAGATCATCTAATCCAATTTCTACTTAATGTATTTGTCAGTATATTGTGGAGAATAAAGAATAATAGGGCATGGACATAAAAGGGACCACAGATGACATGAATATATTATACATAATGGAGAGACCTAGAATATGCCACCATTTTTTGAGTACTCAGAACATTAGGAGTGAAGCTGATTGATCCTATGAGAACTTTACAATATCGTAAAACCAAAGAGTCAAAAGGCTAGAAGGACCATGATTTTATCCTACCAAAGCATGAATTCTTTCAATAACATCCTTGAGAAATAATCACTCAGTGGGATATTAAAATTGGAAGAGAACAGAGGTCATGTGGTCACCAATGTAAGGTATAACTTACCAATGGGATCTTGCACAAAGTACATCAAGTTACAGTTTGATAAAAATCCAGGAGGACCTTCCTACCTCATATTAGCCTATTAAAACTTTCTAGATTTCAATTAAGGAAAAACTTCAAAATATAAAATAAATACCAAATCCACAACAAAATGTGAAGAAAGAAGGAAAAAGTAAAAGAGAAATGAGAAGAAGAAAGGAAGGTTTTAACAAACATTATAAGCAACATGTTTTATTCACCTATAATTACCATAGTCTAATTTGTTAATGTAACAGCATAACAACTGATATCTAAAACCACTCGAAACTATGATATTTTATGGAAAAAAGGAGGATTTTTTAAATCTAAAATTCATAGTCAAGGAATAAATTTCCAGTTATAAAATTAAAGAAAAAGAGAAAAATGCTATCATGCTCGAACCTCAAATATTAAACATTTAGAAGGACACTGCAATGCCTCATTTTAGCTTTCAGATAACTGCAATCTTGAAAGACTCAAGAAGACCATCAATGCTAGTAGTTCATACCAAACTGAACTATATAGGCCAGTCATATTGACCTCTTTGGTTCCTCTCACACATGTCATTCCATCTTTCATCTCCCATTCCTGTGCCTCTTTCCTGAGATTACCTTCAGTTCATCCTGTCTATCTCTTGTTGGAACATGGTTGTTTGCCTGTTGTCTTTTCCATTAGATCGTGAACTCCTCGAGAACAGGGACTAATTTTTGCCTTTTTTGTCTCCCAAGTATTTAGTACAGTGCCCAGCACAGAGTGGGAGTTTAATAAATGCTACTTGGTTGACTTTCTATCCACAGGCTGTCCTCTATGCTTGGAATGCACTCCCTCCTTTCCCTGATCCCTTAGAATCTGGATTCCTTCCAAATTCAGCTTAAGTGCCACCTTCTCTGTCAGGACCTGTAGTAGAATGTTGAGTTTAGAGTCAAGATGACCTGAGTTGAAATCCTGCCTCAGATAGTTACCAGCTACATAATCCCAAGCAAAAGACTTAATCCTTTTCAATCTTAGTGTTCTCATCCACAAAAGGAAGATAATAATAGTATCTTTACTGCATTGTGAGTCTCAAATGAAGCAAAAGTGTAAAATGCCTTTTGAACTTTAAAGGACTATGCAAATGCTAGCTATTATCGCTATAATTATTACAGTTTCCCCATCTATAAATGTCTTCCCACACCAAATCTTCCCTTTGAATATATTTTGCATCTATTTAACACGTATTTATATCACAACGTTTCATTGGCACAACCCAGCAAGAACATAAGTTTCTTGAGGGGAGGGCTGATTTAACATTTGTATTCTTAGCAGCCAGCCTAGCACTTGATGTATAAATAGATGCTTAATAATGTTTGCAGAATAAGTAAAAGGTTACCCCATAGACTGTATAGCCTGTCCCAGAAGCTTAAATCCAATATCTTTCTTTTCCAAGGACAGCCCTAAGTTCCTAAAGACCTTCCAGTGGGTAAGGCACAGGGTGATGAATTTTTCTTTTTTTTTTTTCCTTTTTTTCCTTTTTTTTTAAATATAAATTTATTTATTTAACTTTTTACATTCATTTTCACAAAATTTTGGGTTCCAAATTTGTTCCCCATTTATCCCCTCCCCCAACCCCAGTACACTGAGCATTCTAATTTCCCTTATCACCAATCTGCCCTCTCTTCTATCATCCCTCCCTTCTCTTGTCCCCATCTTCTCTTTTGTCCTGTAGGGCCAGATGACTTTCTATTCCCCATTGACTGTATTTCTTATTTCCTAGTAGCAACAACAATACTAAACAGTTGTTCCTAAAACTTTGAGTTCCAAATTCTACCCATCCCTCCCTCCCCACCCGTTCCCTTTGGGAAGGCAGGCAATTCAATATAGACCATATCTGTGTAGTTTTGCAAATGACTTCGATAACACTCGTGTTGTGTAAGACTAACTGTATTTCCCTCCATCCTATTCTGCCCCCCATTGTTTCTCTTCTGTCTTTTGATCCTGTCCCTCCCTGAGTGTTGACTTCAAATTGCTCCCTCCTCCCTTTGCCCTCCCTTCCATCATCCCTCCCTCCCTGCTTATCTCCATCTCCCCCACTTTCCTGTACTGTAAGATAGGTTTTCATACCAAAATGAGTGTGCATTTTACTCCTTCCTTTAGTCGAATGTGATGAGGGTAAACTTCATGGTTTTTTTTTTCTCATCTCTCCTCTTTTTCCCTCCACTAAAAAGTCTGCTGCTTGCCTCTTGAATGAGAGATAATTTACCCCATTCCATTTCACCCTCTCTCCTCCCACTACATTTCTCTCTCACCATTTACCTTAATTTCTTTTAAGATATGGTCTCATCCTATTCAATTCACTCTGTGCTCTCTGTCTCTGTGTGTGTGCTTGTGTGTATATGTGTGTGCGTGCACGCATGTACATGTGTGTGCATGTGTGTGTGTGCGTGTGTACGTCTGTGTGTGGTCCCACCAACTGCCCAGATACTGAAACGTTTTAAGAGTTACAAATATTGTCTTTCTATGTAGGAATGTAAACAGTTCACCTTTGGTAAGTCCTTACATGACTTCTCTTTGCTGTTTACTTTTTCATGCTTCTTCTCATTCTTGTGTTTGAAAGTCAAATTTTCTTTTCAGCCCTGGTCTTTTCATCAGGAATGCTTGAAAGTCCTCTATTTCATTGAAAGACCATATCTTTCCCTGAAGTATTATACTCAGTTTTGCTGGGTAGATGATTCTTGGTTTGAGTCCTAGTTCCTTTGACTTCTGGAATATCCTATTCCACGCCCTTTGATCCCTTAATGTAGAAGCTGCTAGATCTTGTGTTATCCTGATTGTATTTCCACAATACTGGAATTGTTTCTTTCTAGCTGCTTGCAATATTTTCTCCTTGACTTGGGAACTCCAGAATTTGGCCACAGTGTTCCTAGGAGTTTCTCTTTTTGGATCTCTTTCAGGCAGTGATTGATGGATTCCTTTAATACTTATTTTGCCCGCTGGTTGTAGAATATCAGGGCAGTTTTCCTTGATAATTTCATGAAAGATGATGTCTTGGCTCTTTTTTTGATCATGGCTTTCAGGTAGTCCCATAATTTTTAAATTGTCTCTCTTGGATTAATTTTCCAGGTCAGTTGTTTTTCCAATGAGATATTTCACATTCTCTTCCATTTTTTCATTCTTTTGATTTTGTTTTGTGATTTCTTGGTTTCTCAGAAAGTCATTAGCCTCCATCTGTTCCATTCTAATCTTGAGAGAACTGTTTTCTTCAGTGAGGTTTTGGACCTCTTTTTCCATTTGGCTAATTTTGCTTTTGAAAGCATTCTTCTCCTCATTGGCTTTTTGAACCTCTTTTGCCAATTTAGTGAGCCTATTTTTCAAGGTGTTATTTTCTTCAGCATTTTTTTGGTTCTCCTTTACCAATGTATTGACCTGTTTTTCACGCTTTTCTTGCATCTCTCCCATTTCTCTTCCCAGTTTTTCCTCCACCTGTCTAACTTGATTTTCAAAATCCTTTTTGAGCTCTTCCATGGCCTGAGCCTACCAGACATCCACCTCGGATGTCTGGGATGGAGAGGTCCTGACCTCCACGTCCTTCCCTGAGGGCAAGTATTGTACTTCTTCATCAGAAATGAAGGGAGGAAGGAACATCTCTTCCCCAAGAAAGTAGCTCTCTATGGTCTTATTCTGCTTCCCTTTTCTGGGCATTTTCCCAGCCAGTTACTTGACTTCTGAGATTCCTGTTCACCCCCGCCTAGATCCTCCCAGCTAGTGGTTGGGGTCTGAGATTCAAATGAGCTTTCCGCACCGGGAGCAGCTGCTATTCAATGTGAATTTGAGTTCTGGTGCTTGGGTGGGGGCAGGACCACCTCCCAGGTTCAGTTCCCTTAGGGGGTTTATGCAGAGACCTTCAGTAATGGAGCTCCTGTCTACTTGGGGAGTTCCACGCTGCTGCTGCCTCTGCTGCTGCCCCTGCTGCTGCCTCCCGAAGGGGCCCGAGTCACGGAGACACCCCACTCCCCTCTTGGCCAGCCTAGACATCTCTCTCACTGAACTGTAGCATCTGTGGGTGGAGGGACCTTCCCGGCTGCCAGAGATTCCGTCCCTGAAGCCTGCTCGGATCTGCTCCTCTGGGGCCGTGGCCAGAGCAGCACAGGTGTAGGCTCCGCTGTCCGCAGTGTGACAGACCCCTGGGGACGGCTTTCCAGGGCTCTCTGGAACAGAAATCTCTTCCACTGTGTTGGTGCATGCTTGCTCTGCCCCAGAATTTGTGGGGAGTTCTCTTTACAGAAAATTTATGGGCTGTGGATTCAGAGCTAGCATACGTGAGTCTTTCTACTCCGCCATCTTGGCTCCAATCGGTGATGAATTTTTCTCACCAAGTGGTTCACAACGATGTTTATTAAGGCATACAGGAATTATGAACTTTTCTACCAAAGGTATGAAATACAGATCCTTGAAGTATGCAAGGTATGAAATTATATATAAATATATGTGTCACATTACAGAAAAAGTCAATATTCTCCACCAAAAAAAAGTCATAAAGAGGAATCCTGCAAAGGAAAATGGATTGTTTCCCATTGACTTCTATTATCAGTTAGAAAGAATGGAATTCCTATGTGGAAAAATAAAAAGACTGTTGAAAACTTGCAGTGAAATGAGGATATACTGGGAATCAGTTTTGGAAAAAATGCTAATGTTTAAAAATTATTAGAGACTACTTGGACTTCTAAATAAAAATTTTAGGAAATCAGAAGAGTTTATATAAGACTAAGTAAAAAGAAATATTTCTCAATCTCCTCTTTTATTTGCCTAGAGTTGACCCTTTTGTAAGATAATAGGTAAACCAAGGTGGGGAATTCCATAGGTTCCCAAAGTGGTCACTGCGGCCCCTTGGGGGGATTGTTGAAACAATCCAGGAGGTGGTAGTAGTCGATTGCAACTGGGGGACATGCAATAAAAATAAGGGGACAGTGGAAGGATAAGGAAAAAGGAGAAGATAAAATTTAGAAAGACCATTCATACATGTTTCATCTGTTGTGTAACAGAATTAAAGTCATAGGGATTACATTACTTTCCAAATAAACACACAAAATACAAGTTATACCTGATAGTGGTCAAGTCTACCAATAGGTCAGTGTTGGTAGGCAAGTGTGTCACTTATTGTTAGGAAGTCCAGCATGTATCAGCAGGAATATGTGTGTGTAAATGACTTGTTTACAATGTGATACTATGCAGTTACATGTCACGATATTGCATCACCAAAATTTCAATCAGGAAAAAATCCACAAATTTTTAATAAATTACTAAATTTAAGATGTGTCATTATATACATACATATGCATGTATGTATGTATGTAAATATACACAAAATGGTTTAAAAAGTAGATTTCTGAGGCATTTTTATTTTGCAAAAGGAACGGTAGGTCAAATAAGTTTGGGAACCTCTGATTTAAACAATGGCCTACCTTCTACATCCATGTTATCTAGAAAACCAAGTTGTCTGGAGAAGAATGACTTTTTTTCTCTTAGAAGAATTAAATAGACATCTTTTATTTCTGACTCTCTTCATGCTTTTCCTACTATCTGATCACATACATGTGAATATAAATGATATGCCCTACCACAGCTTGAAATCATGCAGACAACTCCTATTGCATATTGAATGAAGCTGGAAGGATAATTTGATTAAGCAAGTCAGAACCTCATTAAGGCAAATATTTTCAGTTTGCTCATTTTCCTGCATTCCAAAAATTGTTGGTTTTTTCTGTATGGGTAATACTACTATACTTACTTTTATTGACTTGCTCAGTCAAGAAGCATTTAAGTTCCTACTTTGTGTCAGACATTGATAGGGAGACAAAGATGAAAATAAAGTTATCCTTGCATTATATCAGAGTGTTGACATATTTTTGGATTATTGATATGTAATATTCATAATCTCTTAAGGGTTAATTTGGTTGCTCTGGAAAATACTTCATTTTGTTTTTATAGGTATTGTTTGTTATAATTGACATTTTGTAGAATTTTTAAGATCATGTAGAACTATATATACTCTAATGAACTTTACAACAAAGTTGTAATGTAGAAGAAATGTGTGAACTATGTATATCCACATAAATGGAGCTAACAGAGAGACATGTATAGATATCTTTGGAATCTTGCCCCACATTTCTCTAAGGAAAACTTTTATTCCTGCCTAAAGTAGAGCAGAAGAGGTAATAAGATTTGTTGGTGTGTTCTCTTCTGAGAGCAGGTACAGGACTAGAATGGTACACACACACACACACACACACACACACACACATGCACTATAGATAGATAAATAGACAGATAGATAGAGGGATAGACAGAGATAGATAGATAGATAGATAGATAGATAGATAGATAGATAGATAGATAGATAGATAGATAGATAGAAATTGATATCTATTTGCCACCCTACATATTATTGGTCTAGGGACATTTCTTTTAGCAACAAATCCTTTAACTTCCCTGGCTACTATCTCTTAAATGGGGAGGCTAACCTGAGCTTATACCTGGATTTTTGATTCCTTCTCACTGAATGCTGTTTACACAAAAGACTGCCACAAATAGGGAATAGCAAGTAAACTCATTTATTCAAGCACATAGCAAACACAAATCAGATAACTCCAGATTAGGTCATGCTAGGCAAAGCTCAACAGGGAATAAGATTTTTAGATAGGAAGACATTGAGATCTTGCTCAACCAAGAGAGAGAGGTCCTGATTCTACCCAAGGAGAAATTTCCTGAAGTCTTTAGGGAGGCAGATTGGAATTTAGGGACATGTGGAGGAAGATTCCTTAAGCTAGATAAACAAACCAGCTGGTAATGTTTGATACTGAAACCCAAGTTGCTTAGACATTTTGAATATTATGACCAGTTTTTTAAAAGGGAGAAAGAAAAGTCTTTTGCTTCACATGTAGGCAAAAAATTCTCAGGCTTAGAAGAAAGTCCTTTGTCAATTTAGGAATTAGGTAAGGTAAGAATAGAGGGTCAATCCTAGCATTAGAAAAATGTTTATTTTTAGTCATTTTTTCACTCATATCTAACTCTTTGTGACACCATTTAGGGTTTTCTTGGCAAATACACTGGAGTGGTTTACCATTTCCTTCTCCAACTCTTTTTGCAGATGAGGAAACTGAGGCAAGTTATAAGTGATTAGCAGACAAATCCACTTCAATTTTTGCAAGAGAGTATTTCTCTTTCTTTTCCTTGGAGTCAGTCCCAAAAAGACTCTACAACCATACATTTGTCTTTCTGTCAAAATAGTAATAAAAAATGTCTATCTACTCTAAATCTCTCACACCAATTCTGTTCCACATGCAACCACACAGCACTAGGTCATCATGTTCTTCATCAGTTGAGAGAATCTTATGCAAAATGATCCAGGCTAATATTCATAATACAGTTAGTCAGCAAGCATTTTCTAAATACTTCTCATGAGCTAGGTCCAAGACAGGCAAGTTAGGAAAGTGAGATTCTCAAAGGTTGAGTGACATAGTAAACATCTAATTTGGTCACGGATATTCTTGATAGAGGGATCTTTAACCACTAAATCATGTTGCTTTATAATTTCCTTTCAGAAACTAAAAGATTGGGTATGATTACATGTGACAGCTACTTATGATTACCAAAATCAAAACTAGAATAAGCGAGTCATAATGGTATTTATATTTGTACATCTATATCTACATTTACATCTATATCTATGTATCTATAAGAAATCTCCAATCAGTAAACACTTAATATGTGCCTATGGACTGCTTGTTGACTTGCTATTGATTAAATTTCTGTGATAAAATGTTGTTCAACTGTGTTAAGTTTCAGCCACCTCCTCTCCCATAGCTACCTAGTGGTCCAAATTCTACCGTAAGTGTAAAAAACAAAAAGGACAAATCATATCAGAATTACAAGTCCAGAATCATAATTTCTATCTCTCAATTCCAAACTGTAGCTGCCATTTCTAACAGCCAGTACCATGGTGCACTCATTATTGTTTTATGCAGTAGTGGGAATCCCAACCCCAGCTAGCAGTTCACCTTTCCTTTATGGTACTTTTAGCGGTTAGTAACACTTTCTTAGAGTCAGCTAAGTGGTACAGTGGATAGAATGCTGGGCCTGGAGTCAGGAAGACATGAGTTCAAATATGATCTCAGAAAATTACTAGTTGTGTGACCCTGGACAAGTCACTTAACCCTGTTTGCCTCAGTTTCTTCATCAGCTGGAGAAGGAAATGGCAAACTACTCCTGTGTCTGTGCCAAGAAAACCTCAAATGGGGTCACAAAAAGTCAGACACGAATGAAAAATGACTAAAAACAAACAACAAACATTTTCCTCTTGCTAGGATTGGCCCTCTACTCTTAGCTAATTCTTAAGTTGACAAAGGATTTTCTTCTAAGTCTGAGAATTTTGTGCCTCCATGTGAAGCAGCAAACTTTTCTTTCTTCCGTTAAAAAAATCTGGTCATAATATTCAAAATGTCTAACCAACCTGGGCTTCAGTATGAAACATTACCAGATGGTGTGTTATCTAGCTTAATGGCAATTAAGGAACTCTGTGTATATTTTCTAAATGCGGCATTCAGTCCTTTGCAAGTAGTGTTTTGCAAATATTGTCTCATTTGTAGTGAGACCACTACAAAGTAGTGCAATTTTTATTATTATCCCCAACCTACAGTTGAGGAAACTGGCACAAACAGAGGTTGTAACTTACCTCAGGCCACATAGCTGGTAAGTGTTTAAAGTCAGATTTGAGCCCAGGACTCTCTATCCACTGTGTCATCTAGCTGCAACAACAACTATGCGAAGTATATGACTCTCTTTGATTTGTTACACTACAACGGAGCGCACAATTGCTGCCTTTGTGTACATACTACACAAAGTGAACTGCTGTGATTAGTCTAGTTAAAATGGAACCACTGAAGGTTTAACAATAAAAACAGGTGAAGACTTTGAAAAAAAAGAGAATACTTAGCTAATGGATATTCCCAATGACAGTAAGAGAAGCAAAGACTAAAATAGTTAAGGGAAGATAAGAGAAAGGATGGATTTGACAAACTTTTGTGCAAAGCCTGCCATTAGAATTCTACAGTTTGCAAAGATTATGTGTGAAGATAGAGCAAGGGCAAAAAAAAAAATGGTGAGATTTGAGGATTAGGAGACATGGGAGAGAAAGATGGACAGGTGCCATAGGCATATTCCTAGACTGTGAATTTATGGAGTAGTGGAAGTTCCTTCCCCTTAAGGAATCGGAAATAAGGAAGTTGTGGTTTGATTGTCCCAGAGGTTCTTGTATATGTCCAAGCCAGAACCAGGTATGCTTGCACCTTGATTGTGGTGGGGTTGGGAAAAGCATGGAGGGACGATATATTAAAAATCAATAGGAGCACAGTTCCTAGGAACCCTCTGAAATCTTTGCTTTCCCTAAAAGTGACCTATCCCAGTACTGATGGAACCCTGACATGAATCCTGCTATGATATCCTTGAGAAGTGATTATCCAGTTTTTACTGGAAAGGTTCTATGATACATATATATATATATATATATATATATATATATATATATATATATATATTCCCAAATAAGAAAAAAGATTACCAAACTGGAGCTGCGGTAAGGTCAGGGAAGAAAGATTGTAGGAATAGAATTTTAGGGGGAGGAGCCAAGATGGCAGAGTAGAAAGACTCACGCATGCTAGCTCCAGAACTCACAGCCCATAAATTTCCTGTAAAAAGAACTCCCCACAAATTCTGGAGCAGTGGAACCCATGCAGCAATGGAGGGGAGGAGATTTCCATTCCAGAGAGCCCTGAAAAACCAATCCCAAAAGTCCCTCACGCACCGGACAGCAGAGTGGAGTCCCTGCCCTGGCTGCACAGCCCCAGAGGAACAGATCCAAGCAGGCTTCAGAGACGGAATCTCCAGCAGCCACGAAGGTCCCTCCACCCACAGGTGCTCCAGGTCAGTGAGAGAGACTTCTAGGCTGGCTGAGAGGGGAGTGGGGTGTCTCCGTGACTCGGGCCCTTTCGGGAGGCAGCAACAGAGTGGCCCGGGACTCACGGAGCAGACAGGACCTCCGCTCCATTACTGAAGAGCTCCATTACTGAAGGTCTCTGCATAAACCTCCTGAGGGAACTGAGCCTGGGAGGTGGCCCTGCCCCCACCTGAGCATCAGAACTTAAGCTCACATTGAATAGCAGCTGTGCCCGCCACTGAAAGCCCTGAGGCTGGGGAGCAGCATTTGAATCTCAGACACCAAGCACTAGCTGGGCAGATCTAGGAGGGGGTGCAGAGGAATCTCAGAAGTCAAGTAACTGGCTGAGAAAATGCCCAGAAAAGGGAAGAAAAATAAGACTATAGAGAGCTACTTTGATGGGGTACAGATGTTCCTGCCTTTCAATTCTGATGACGAGGAACAATTCTTACCATCAGGGAAAGACGTGGAGGTCGGGCCTCTCTATCCCAGACATCCCAGGTGGATGTCCAGTGGGCTCAGGCCATGGAAGAGCTCAAAAAGGATTTTGAAAATCAAGTTAGACAGGTGGAGGAAAAACTGGGAAGAGAAATGAGAGAGATGCAAGAAAAGCATGAAAAACAGGTCAATACCTTGTTAAAGTGACCCCAAAAAATACTGAAGAAAATAACACCTTGAAAAATAGGCTGACTCAATTGGCAAAAGAGGTTCAAAAAGCCAATGAAGAGAAGAATGCTTTCAAAAGCAGAATTAGTCAAATGGAAAAAGAGGTTCGAAAGCTCACTGAAGATAATAGTTCTCTCAAAATTAGAATGGAACAGATGGAGGCTAATGACTTTCTGAGAAACCAAGAAATCACAAAACAAAACCAAAAGAATGAAAAAATGGAAGAGAATGTGAAATATCTCATTGGAAAAACAACTGACCTGGAAAATAGATCCAAGAGAGACAATTTAAAAATTATGGGACTACCTGAAAGCCATGATCAAAAAAAGAGCCTAGACATCATCTTTCATGAAATTATCAAGGAAAACTGCCCTGAGATTCTAGAAGCAGAGGGCAAAATAAGTATTGAAGGAATCTATCAATCACCACCTGAAAGAGATCCAAAAAGAAAAAATCCTAGGAACATTGTGGCCAAATTCCAGAATTCCCAGGTCAAGGAGAAAATCTTGCAAGCAGCTAGAAAGAAACAATTCCAGTACTGTGGAAATACAATCAGGATAACTCAAGATCTAGCAGCTTCTACATTAAGGGATCAAAGGGCATGGAACAGGATATTCCAGAAGTCAAAGGAACTAGGACTCAAACCAAGAATCATCTACCCAGCAAAACTGACTATAATACTTCAGGGGAAAAAATGGTCTTTCAATGAAATAGAGGACTTTCAAGCATTCCTGATGAAAAGACCAGGGCTGAAAAGAAAATTTGACTTTCAAACACAAGAATGAGAAGAAGCATGAGAAAGTAAACAGCAAAGAGAAGTCATAAGGGACTTCTCAAAGGTGAACTGTTTATATTCCTACATGGAAAGAAAATATTTGTAACTCTTAAAACTTTTCAGTATCTAGGTAGTTGGTGGGACCACACACACACACATACACACAAGCACGCACACACAGAGACAGAGAGCATAGAGTGAATTGAATAAGATGGGACCATATCTTAAAAGAAATTAAGGTAAATGATGAGAGAAAAATGTAGTGGGAGGAGAGATGATGAAATGGAATGGGGTAAATTATCTCTCATTCAAGAGGCAAGCAGCAGACTTTTTAGTGGAGTAAAAAGAGGAGAGATAGGAAAAAAAAACCCATGAAATTTACCCTCATCACATTCGACTAAAGGAAGGAGTAAAATGCACACACATTTTGGTATGAAAACCTATCATACAGTACAGGAAAGTGGGGGAGAAGGAGATAAGCAGGGAGGGAGGGATGATGGAAGGGAGGGCAATGGGAGAAGGGAGCAATTTGAAGTCAACACTCTTGGGGAGGGATAGGATCAAAACACAGTATAGAAACAATGGTGGGGGCAGAATAGGATGGAGGGAAATACAGTTAGTCTTACACAACATGACTGTTATCGAAGTAATTTGCAAAACTACACAGATTTGGCCTATATTGAATTGCCTGCCTTCCCAAAGGGAACAGGTGGTGAGGGAGGGATGGGTAGAATTTAGAACTCAAAGTTTTAGGAACAACTGTTGAATATTGTTGTTGCTACTAGGAAATAAGAAATACAGTCAATGGGGAATAGAAATTCACCTGGCCCTACAGGACAAAAGAGAAGATGGGGACAAGAGAAGGGAGGGATGATAGAAGAGAGGGCAGATTGGTGATAGGGAAAATTAGAATGCTTGGTATATTGGGGTGGGGGGAGGGGATAAATAGGGAGAAAATTTGGAACCCAAAATTTTGTGAAAATGAATGTAAAAAGTTAAATAAATAAATTTATATTAAAAAAAATATTGACAATACTTATATGCCATTAGATTTGTTAAATTTAACTGAAAGCAATTTGCCTCTGGATGGAGCCAAAAAAGTGGTTAAATTTGAGCGGCAGAATCAAAAGGCCTTTCATGGTCAACATCCATATGAACTTGGCCAAAATATGTCAACAAAGAAGCATTGAACAATGGTTGAGTCATGGAGATTTTATACTAGAAAAAGAAGTGGCTCAGGACATCATCATCAATCAATTTCAGTCAAATTACCTTTAAGCAACTTGGATTTATTTATCATTGGAGAAGATCTAAGGCAATGATAGAAACTATGTAACACCTTGTCTTTTGTTATTATTTACCATCTACTGAATACTTACTTCACAAGATATTGCCTAGTATCAAGAATTATACATCTCCAATCTACCATTTTCTGTCCTAGGAAGTGAGAAGCACTCCAGCCTCAACCTCCCCTTCCCTTCTTCCTTCCTCCACTCAGTCTTTTCCGTTTGTCTGCCTTGGAGATGCATGGCCACTGAGCCTACCCAATTACAAAACTTACCCTAGGCAAAATGGAAGAAGAGACACTGCTCCCTCCACATTTACAGAGAAAACTGATAGCCTGGATGTGACTAGTAAATCTAAGTAAATAATGTAAATCTCCTGGGTATGTGGCAGAAATATTTGGTAATGGGAATCATTTTACCTATCGATGAATTCTAAGAAGGAGCTAGTCTCTAGGATAAAAAGTATGGAGAGATAGCTAATGAGTGTGGAGAAGCCTTCTTTTACTATGGGAAGTTTTTTTCTGGGATTAGGACGAGTGGACAATGCTATATTAGGGAATGTCCTGGATGAAGAACCTATGGACAAAAAGGAGACAAAGCTGCAGATGAATCTACATCAGAAAGTACTGATAATAGAAATGAGGAAGCAAGGTGTGTTGAGAGAACAGGTATATGATGTTCTGATGGAGGGAAAAAAAAATCACAAAATGAAGCAGACAAAGAGGAAGAAGCTGGAAGAGAAGATGAGAGCCAAGACACACTTTGGGGTTGGAACAGAACAGAAAGAAGGCCCACAGAGGTATTTATGAATATGGATGTTGCTCCTACATACTAAGGATCCTAAAGTAGCTGTAGTGGGAAGTCAGAGAAAGGGGAGAACTTACCTAAAGAGGAGGCCAAAACAAAAACAGCAGGTGAGGAAAAAGGAGGGAGAGTTAGAGTTAAGGAGAAAGGAAGGGCCCAGGTACGCTTCTAAACAGTTGCCTGAACTGGCACTAGAAAGGCAGGGAGTTGTGGCCAACTGGAAACAGAGGGGAATGAGGGGAGAGGACAATGGCAGAGACTGGGTAAGAAGATCCAGAAATGGCTCCTGATAAACAAAAGCCAAAGTTTCAGGTGAGGGTTAGGTGGTGGCTGGACTGGTAGAGACTCACGCAGAGCTAGAGTGAGGTTCTAGAAATCTGATGCTATCCCTGCAAAGGGTCGAGCCAGTCCTTTCCGACCAAGGTCAACAGTCCCTACAGAGGATGAATCTGCTGAAGAGAGCGCAGATACAAAAGAGAAGGCTAATCAGAGGTTGGAGCCAAACAGGAGAAATACAGGAGCCCTGTGGAAGACTCAAAGACAGGCAAAAATGAGACAGAGTAGCTGCTAAATAGATTGGGAAGAAAAAGATGAACTGATGGAGGAAGAAGAGGAAGAGAAAGAGGAGAAAAAGGAGGGAGAAGAGGAGATGAAAAGGAGAAGGAACACAAAACCAAAGACTCAGAAGAGGATGACAAGTTGAAAAAAAGAGGAAATAACTCAATGCTTAAAAACAATTCTGCTTGAGAAATTGAAGATGATGATATTGGGAACCTGAAACTTACCTGAAAGGTGTTGGATTTAGCAAAGATAATTTTTAATGGGAAGAAGATAAAGTAACTGAAACTCAATGTGACTCAAATTCACCTGAAACTGGAGGAAGTGATCCTTGAATCTAAAAATTAGAGGCAGATAAAAGAGGAACTCAGGCAAGACATTACCATCTGGGCCTGGCCTAATTTTTCAAGAACCAGGGTGTGAAGTTGTGCCTCAGTTTACTGAATCTATAGACATCATTGAGAAGAGGTTGGCCATAATGAATGCAAGGATAAAAGCAGCTGAGGCACCTTCTGCTAAGGATGAGAAAGAAATTGAGGAGCTCAAGGGACTGCTCCCTGAAATTACAGATCAGAGTTTACAAGGAGCCATAGAAGAGTGAGGATGTCACTGAAAACCAGGTTCAGGCTACATCTAACTTTAATTTACAGTGAACCTAAGCAGTTGGAATTCCTCAGTCTGGAGAATTGCAGTGAGAAGACTCCAAGATAGTACTGCTGCTATTGCCTCAAACTATGGGACTAAAATTTCTCACTTAGTCTGAAAAAAAGAGGAAATTAAAGAAGAGCCTCCAGAAAAATGCTGAAAAAGCTTAAATAGGCTTTCCATGCTTTATTCCCCTACTGGGACTCTTTCTATTTCTTTTCAAAGATTCAGCTGTATTCTCACCCTGGAATTCTGACCGTGTGAGTTTCTATTTGTGAGTTTCTACCAGGACCCCCATTTTTGGGATAGGCCATAACTAGCCATGTTCCCTTCTCCTCCTAGCCTATGCTATGACTCTTTGCCACTAGGACCCTTCTGTTTCCTTTTCCCCATCCCCTTTTCACCCTTTTTATGTGTTGTCTTAACCAATCAGAATGTAAATTCTTTAAGGAGAAGGACTATCTTTTAGGTGTTTTTTTTTTTGCTTCTATTTGTGTCCTGAGCACTTAGCAGAGTGGCTGTGCTTCTATTAAAAGCTTGTTGCCTGTCTATTGCTTCCTCACTTTGCTTTATTTTTAAATTATTATACTTTTTGCCCTCAACTCTCATCCTCCTCAGATTGTCGCAAGGTCTTAGAATTTGGAATATCCAGAGTCAGTCTTTGTGACGATCTTAGATATTCTTACACAGACTTAACGTAAAGACCACATTTCCAGTGGTAAATTCAGGGCTGCTTCCATTAAACTACATTCTATTTTTCACATAGACTCATAGCAAAGGAAGGGACTTTAGAAGTGCTAATTTTGAAGAAGTAAAAAGTCATTCTACTAAAGATTTTGAACAATCATGTCGATATAGTTTATTTATACAGATTTCAAATGCTAGAATTAAATATTCAAACAGTTGGTATAGGTTTCTTAAAGAGAGGAGTTCCTTTAGATGTGGTCTGTGAACTTGTTATTTTAAGACACTTTGTTAACAATATTTCTGAAAAGGGGTCCATAGGCTATGCCAGGTTTCCTAAGGAGTTCGTGAACCAAAAATGTTAAGAACTCCTTGCTCAAAGTAAAGGGCTACTTTGCTGGTTACAGTCAATTACTGCTGCCAGCAGAGGGCCTTCTCTGTCTTTCACACAAGCTTTGAAAATGTGAACACTTTAAAGCAACCACCTCTTCCAGTTCTTAATACGATATCATGGGTTAGATGACAGCAATAATGCCTAAGCTTCATTCTCACAAAAAAATGAGCAGATCACAGTCTCTAATAGACAAAGGTATTTGGAAGCAGGGGCAATGGTGTGGATATGTCTATAAGAAGCTATAATTTTTTTTTTTAACAAACAAATAAAAACATTTTTACATAATCAGCTCAGACAAGAAGGTTTAAATCTCAAAGGAAATGGAAGACTGCTTTTTAAAGGTCAAAGCAAAGATCTATATTGTTGTGCTCTGATTTTTTTTGTTTGTAAATTTAAAGATAAATCTATCCCTTTCTAGAATCTTTAACATGGCTTATCTCCTGATCAAATACTAAAGTAGAAATTCTTTCAAAGAACAGTAGGCTTGAATATTTCTTATATTCTTCCCTCTGGAAGAAGATGAGACGTACCTGTACTAAAGTGGGCTTCAACCTCCTTGATAAGTAGGGTACACAGATAGTTATGAGAGAACAGACTTACCGTGGGCCAATGTTCTTTCAAAATTCAGGTAAGTGGTCCAAAATGGAAACCTCAAAGGCTGATAGATTCTTTTGTGTTTAGAGAAAGCAAAAGCAAGGAGGAAAATGGTTTCTGTATTACGCCCCTCAATTAGTCAGATTTGACTGCGACTTAAACTTAGCATCTTTTATTCTGAAGATAATGTACAAACTGAGTTGAAATGGGGAGGAGAGGAAGAGTTTTTTTTTTCTCTTTTTTAGTGCGTTATAGACCAGACCTGTGATTTCATTCACATGGAAAACTCACAGGTCAACAAACTCACAGGTCTATCAAAGCAGGTCAGCCCTTTCTCAGAATATTATAGACTTAGAGAATGATCAAATATGGGGCTGTATGTGCAACAAGGCAGAGCCAGATTACATTATAACCGAGGAACATTTAGTGAAATAAATAAAAATACAACAGGGCATGGGTGATGTTAACATGTGGTTTTCTAAGTCAATATGAGCCTAGCAGAAATACTCATGTACAGTTTAGTGGCCCCCTTTCTAGAATTTGACACCACTGCTTCCCTCTTTTTGTTAGATTCCCAACCAGAGGGATCAGGAAAGTCTTCGCGTAGAAAGGGGCACCAAAGATGACACTATAAAGAAGCTAAGGGTTTGAACAAGTGAAGATAAAGAGTGAGCACATTCAAGGCATGGCAGACAAAGGAAGGTAAGAAGGAAATGTCATTTGGGAAAGTGAATGACAAGTTTCAGGAATATCCAGCTATCAGTTTTATATTTTATCTAATGAACAACCAGGATTTATTGCATGTTCTGGCAATTAGAAATGAAATATCTTAGAAAGTGGTATAAGATGAATAAGAGGAGGAAATGATTGGAAAAGGGGAACACAGAAGGTTGTTATTGTGTGTACAGTAAGGAAAATTTGTTGTATGGTGAATTCTTTAATTCAATTTTCCCAAATCAGTATTGTTTCTGAAATGATCAAAGTTCTGATTTCTTTCTCCATTGCTTTCTTTCACATTATTATGGTCATTATATAAACTATTTTATTACCTCTATTTACTTCACCAAAAGGTTCTATGATTTTTTATATTAATTGTTTCTCATGGAATAATCATATTCCATTATGTTCATATAACTATAATTTCACAATTGATGGGCATATATTTGACTTCCAGTTCTTTGCTATCATAAAAAGTATTTCTATGGATATTTTTGGACAAATACTTTTCCCTCTGCCTTTCATCTTCTTAGGATATAAGTTTAGACGCTTTATTACTAAGTCAGAGGGCATATATAGTTTAATGACCTTTCTAGTATAGTTCCAAACTGTTTTCCAGAATTATTGAACCAGTTGACAACTCCATCAACAACACATTAGTGTGAGTAGGTATATTTTTCAGTTTTGAAATGTTTCTACCTCCAGAAATGTCTGTTCTTCGTTTCTGGAGAACATATTGTGTGATGGACTCTACTTATAGCTTCACTGAAGAAAGGGACATAGACTAAGGGGATGAAGGTGTTTGGGTGATTGTCTTGTATATCAAGGAATACAGGAATGAGGGAAGAGGTACAAAATTGAACTCATGAAACATTTCAATGGACTTTATCAATCAAATTTCTCTCTTTCAAAAGAGAAAAATATGAAACTTCCCATTCAAACACAGAATCCCACTTGGCTGTCTTTGTCATAACAAAATGTTCTGTGATCATTCATGAAAATAAAAATGATGGAGGAATAAATTTTATATTTAAAGTAATAGAAGAGAGAATGAAGGGATTCACCATGCTCTAAAGACAAGTATGGTTCTAACCATGAAAATGTCTGTGAATAAATCTCATATCTCCAAAAAGATGAAGTCAGTTTTAAATGTACAAAATAACTGATCCATTGGTTTTCTATTTTAACTATGGAGACTTTATGTTGCTTCTCTTAATATGGAATCTGGAGAATAATAGTGGGATATAATGCACACACTCACACACATATGGTATGCCTTGAATAACATGAAGCATTAATGGTAACAGGAGGTAGCTATGTTGTCGTCATCTGGAGCACTATTATATATAAACATTGCTGAAGGTATTTTTCCCTTTTCTCATATGTGAATAAAGCACTTAATCAATGCCTATGTACATTACCCATTGCGCATTTTATGAAGTTGCTGCCTTATTAGTGGATAATAACACAAATACTAGTGGATGAAAGAGTCCAATGAAACAGTTCATTGCACTATCCTCATAAGAAAGCAAAAGCCAACGGTGTGCTCCTCTTCAAAATACATATGCCTGGTGAATGACTTAGCTATTCTTAGCAACACAATGATGCAAGACAATTCCAAAGGATTCTTGATGAGAAATGCTATCTATCTCCAGAGGAAAGAACTGATAGAATCTGAATGCAGAATGAAGCCTACTATTTTTCACTTTATTTTTTTTTGTTTCACTATATTGTATACCTAATCTACTCATTCCACTGCTTAGCTTCTCTATTTTTTTAAGCAGTACCATAGTATGAGATGTATTTTATTGGTTGCTGTTTAGTCATTTTCAGTCATATCTGATTCTTCATGACCCAGTTTGGGATTCTATTGTCAAAGATACTGGATTAGTTTGCCATTTCCTTCTCCAGCTCATTTTACAGATGAGAAAACTGGGTCACCTTATTTCTCATTTTTCATGACTTCCTTGAGATTCTTAAACTTTTGAAGCCCCAGATTTATTTGTACATAATAGGTACTCAGTTAATATTTGCTTACTTACTGATTAATGTCTCCTCATCATGACAGACCCTGCTAGGAGTGTGACAGTCAAAAACAGTTATCCATTTGGAGCCAAGGTGTGGATAGGGAGGAACTGAAGGAAAATAGTGGAGGAGGGCACTGATTTCTGACAAAAGTGTATATGCAGCCTGATAAAATTGTACAGGTTTGATAATCAGTGTTTTCAGGGACCACTGCTTCCTATTTCCCTCAAGAATGATGACTCAAACTACAGGGACACTGGTCATCTTTGAATACAAAGGGCAAAAGATAAAATAAGAGAACTGGGGTACAGGAGAGAATGAGCAAGTGAATGAACAAGTATTTATCGAATATTTATTATGCGCTCTCTGACTCCAGCAGACCATTAGTTTTTGTCTTGGGAAAGATGAGAATAAAACATTTTCAACAGTGCCAAGTGTTTATTAGTTAATAATAGTATTGATTTGAAATTTTATTTAGCTCTTTTAAACCTCCAAACAGTTTTCAAGACAATCATTTCTGACTGTCAGGGAGGGGCACTTTTGAGGGGTCATGGATTCTTGTCTAATGCCATTGTTTCCAGCCTTTACCAGTTTGCTTTTCTCAGTTTATTAGCCCTGTCATCTAGCTTTAAGACTCTTCCTGAAAGATAGATTTATAAAGGTGGAACAGAAGGAAAACAGTACACACGTACACATCTAAATTTGTGATATTTCTCCCATATCTACATTCAGAGTCCAGGAAATAGGAGACTCAAGCTTAGAAGGCGTACTTGGCAAAGGATAGCACAGAGATCCTAGTTGTTGGAAATTCCTTTTCTCTTGTTCATGGGGTGCTCAAGAAGCTACCCTTATTCATATAAATCTACCTCCATCTGTCCTTGGGGCCCAGTGAAGACTCTTAAGTCAGCTGATTTGGGAATATTGCCAGGAAGTTAAGAAAATGGAAAGGCCTAAATCCTCCTCACCCTACTCCAATAATTCCAAGCTCAAAAGGTCCTTTTCTGGCCAAAGCTGTGGAGAAGGTGATAGAAGGGGGTAAGAGACCTGGCCAAGGCCAAATTCCAGGCTTTTCCTTTCCATCTACAGGGGATTCCTTCTCCGGAATGTGCTGCAAAGGCAGTCTTGCTTCAATATTTGAATAAATGGTTCTTTAGCTTGGAAATTTATAAACATTTCCTGGTACATGGCCCTATTTCTTTGGCCCATCCAAACATAATTCTTGGGCAGCATTACCACAGTTTCAAGGACTTTTCCATGCTTAGTATAAATCCTATGAGATTGATTAGGCATCTTTTCACTTTCTTTAAGTGGAGTAGATTTGAATAAATCAGTCATTTCACTATTAACCACACAAGAGTATTTATTGACTATCTTACTATGAATATAGCATTTTATAGTTATCTATAAATCTATAGATTTTTATCTGTGTATATAGATACATGTTCACAAAACATATCTATAAAATAGATTTAAAAATCACTCTCTCTATAATATATTATTCATATGTTAAATAAATACTGATATATACATACATATGCATATATTATATACACACATACAGTGCTATAGAGATGTAAAGACCTTCATTTACCCATATAAGGCTTTGTTCTGAAGAAGTGAAAATATCTGTGATGTGAGGTTAAGAAAAAGGGATGAGTTGAATATAGGACTTGAGATTGAATGAATGGTGACTTGTTTTCAATAGTTGGCCCTTTCCCCCTTCTGTCTATCCAATGAGATCAAGGTAGATAAAAAGTTTATATCCCATGGGAAAACTTCCTTGGACCCTTCTGACAATTATAGGTATAGACAACAGGTTCAATGCATGCACCCAAGAGAACTGGAGACACAATGGTGCTATTCTCACGTAGCACAAACAGAATGGACACGTCTCAAAGAAGGCTCACAGGTATAATGCTGTAGTGAGTGTAAAGAGCTCTGGGCTTAGACTCAAGAAGACCTGGATTTGAATTCTGTTTCAGAGTTTTGTAACCCATGTCAAAGCAATCAACCTTTCTGGGCTACAGCCTCCTCATCTATAAAGTACGAGCTTTGAAGTTCCTTCAAGATCTAAATCTTTGCTCCTTTGCTCCTCTCCCTTCACCTTTGACTGGAAGAGCCTTACGCAAATATTCTTGCTAAATGTCCCCTGGGAGTAAATTGGGGCTTGTGGTGGAAGCAGAATACCTGATGCTTTTAGCCTAACTACTGGAGTGTTGATGAATGAACTGAAGGAGAATGATGACAGGTGAAGTGAATAGATGCTAACTTGATTTCATTAATTTATGATATTCTGATTAAAGATTATAAGCAAGTATGTGTTTGTGATCATTTTAATTGAAATATATTAGGGACAGAATGAAGGAATCAGGTATAAGAGGGTAGGGCTGTGAGCCAGGATCTGATTGGTGGAAACACTAACCCACACTTTAGATATAATAGAAGTCATATGGGGTGGCCAGAGAAATAAGTAGTCCCTAGGCCTTGGAGAGTCAGAGCAATCTTTGTGGTTACCCCAGAGCGTCCTCTGGTATTGGATGGTATAGTACGTGTGAGAGCTAAGGCTGAGCACCTTATTAATGATGTGATGTGCTCTGGTCTTGATTGCTGAAAAGCAAAACCCTCTCTCCTCTTAATCTGGTCATCATGTCATGGAGATGTGAGATATTATTATTACTTTACTACTACACATATCCATACACATATGTTCATATACATAAATACACATAGGCATATATATGTATAATATAAAAAAGTGGAGATGAAATATGAATGTTATATATATATATATATATATATATATATATATATATATATCATATTCCTACAGTCTTTTTCTGGGGTGGGGGAGTTGGGCCAGGGATAAGCTTTCATATAGTTCCTTAAATCCACACTTGATAAAGCCTTCACAAGGACATTTGTGAACATCCATAACCACTTGCAAGATAAAGAATAGGAATGAGATAATAGAAGAATATAGTGGATCAAATGCTAGCAAATAAATAAAATTTTCTAGAATTAAACTTTCTGAAAATAAGGAAGACCAGGAATCTCCTTATTTTCTGATAACTTATAGTGAAAAATTGAGCCTTTTCTCAGGACAAATCAGGTTGATGTCTCACCTGTTCTCACCAGTGTTTCAGTTTCTGATATTATTAGCAAAAAAGAAAAAAGAAAGAAATTAGAAGAAAAAAGAAATTAGACATTAGTCCAGATGTAGGAAAAAACATAAACTTTAATAGATGAGTAAATATACACATAGAAGTTTCATTATATTTTGTATATCCTGTAATACTCTGCTTCAACAAAACCAGGAGAGTAAGTGTGGAGAAGAATTGGTCTTGAAAAGTTTCACTTTACATTGCTTCAAAATTATAAAACTTCAGTCACAAGAGATACCAAGTCTGACCTCTTGTGGAGAATTAGGATGATTACAATGCCATGAGAGGCAGCTTTCCCAAGAAAGGGATAGTTCACAAAGCAGTTAATACTATACTGAAAGTAAACTGATCATCTAATTTTAGACTGTGTAAGCATTCATATGTTACCAATGTATACAAGAATTCTGACATTCAAGGCTCTCCACAGTCCATCTCCTACCTACCTCTGTCTACATATTTCATATTACTCCATTGTAGCCAAACTGGATTATTCAGAATGCCCATTCTCATCCCCCCTCATTCATTGCTGTGCTTCTGTTCATCATACCATACCTCTTAACTACAGTAGGCTTGCTTTGCATCTCTACCCGTTGAAATCACACTCTTTAAGATTTAACACTTTTTCTCTGATCTGATATTTTGTCCACTAAAATCTTTGTGGATCACAATTCTTTTCATGTTTGTATCCTCTAGAGTCTAGCACAGTGTTCTGTGTCTAGTGAATGCCAAATTAAATTGAGACCTGCCCTTCTTCCCCACTAATAGGTGTGCCATTGTCCCTGGCTGGGATTGTGGCTCATACTATAGCTTTACCCAGCTTGGCCCCAATTTTGCTGCCCCTCCCGCCTCACTTCCTGAAATATCCCTTCTATTTTTAGACAGGATTTCTTTAGCTTCTCTACTTTCCACCTTTCCCTATCCGCCTCTCTATTCTTGACAAATGAGCTTCTTTCAGGCCCAGAGTACTCAGACATACTCTACTGGCTTTCCTGAGCTCTGTTAGTGGTCTTCCCTCATTTTTTTTTCACCTCTTCCAGTAACTTATGCCATCTAGAAAAGCCTCATCCATTTAACAAAGTTTATAGAAGCACCAACATCTGAGTTTTCAAAGTTGGGGGGCTCCTTAGTGTCTACCCAGAGTCTCATCTGGCACATAAACCTTATTCCAAAAACTAATCTCCCAAGTAAAACCTCACCTCAGAGTATTTTTAAGTTTTTCAGAGCCAGAGGGCATCAGAACCAGTGCCTCATTAGAAATTAACAAAAAGTGTAGGCCTTCTGAACAACAACCAGAAAATCTCCCCTAATCATGCTTCTTTTAATGGGCAGGTCCATTAATGGGTGGGGAAGACCTTTAACTCTCATTAACATTGCAAGTTGCTGTAATAGTGTGCCAAGGCTTCTCAAGCCCTCCTTGTGGTTCTGCCTGGTTTTATCTCCTTGGAACTAATCCCAAGACCTTCCTTTCTACAGGACAGACGTTAGACTTTCAGTTTACTCTAGTTTGCATTTGCAGCTCTGCCTGGTTTCAATTCCATGGGAAAAGATTCCCCTCTTCCCCCTCCCCATCTCAACTTTCCAGCCCCTTTATTTATGTTATTTTCTCCCATTGGATTGTAAGCTCCTTGAAGACAGTTTATCTTATTTGTCTCTGGATGGCTTTGCACAATGCCTGGCACATAGTAGGTGCTCAATTAATGATTATTGAATTGAATGATTAAAAACTGAATTGTAAATAATTGGCAACATAGGGACAACAGACAAAGGGAGAAAATGAAAGAAGGGACTGAAGGGGAGAAAGTAAAAAGATGATCAACTTCCTCTGTCACAGGCATCTCTGGGTAGAATACTAGGTTGAAGCTAATAGCTACAGGACAGTTGGCAAGGACAGGGATGCAAAAAAAAGTCTGTTCTTTTCACAACTTCCCCTTCTGATGTCTGTAGCAGTAAATTACACTCTAATAAAATCGTTCCCTTTACCTGATTATTTCCTGTCTCCTGATTTTTATCTTAGCTATAAAGAGGTCAGCGATTACCCAGAGAAAGACAACAATCCAAACTGGGTCAGAGAACAAAAACTTTGCCTTAGTGTTAGTTTTCCTAGTTGAGAACTCTGAGCTATTGCGATAATGCTGCTAATTTTTCTTCTGATATAAGCTTAAAGGTTGGAGAAGAGGGGATCATATGGACATGAGGGACCATTATATTGCTCAACAAGTAAGCTAATTGTGGTAACAAAATGTGGCTGATTAAATCTCCAGGAATAAATAGCTAGGGATGAGAAGGATATGCTAAATACTAGTAGGCAAACTATGCTCTTCGCAGATACCCAAAGCAATGGGTGCTATACCTGCATAAAGTTGACCCAACCGTAACAACACACTTTTCTATTATGCTCTGAAGTTTATCAAGTGCTTTTTTCACAATAACTCCAAAGTATATAATATAAATATTATTTCCATTTTACAGATGAGAAGTTGAGGACCATAGAGAGAATGGCACTTGCTGTAGGCATGTAACTAATAAGAATGGAGATTTGAAACCAGCATTTTAGCAACATTCTCCTTTTTACTACTGTTTTAGCAAAGCATTACACATTACAATTTGTTTTGGTTCAGTTGTTTTCTAGTCACATCTCACTCTTCGTGACTTCTTTTGGGCTTTTCTTGGCAAAGATATAGGAGTGGTTTACATTTTCCTTCTCCAACTAGTTTTACTGATGAGAAAATTGAGGCAATCAGGGTTAAGTGACTTGTTTAGGGTCATACAACTAGTAAGCCTCTGAGGCCAGATTTGCACTTCACTCTTGATGATTCCAGGTCTGGTGCTCTCTCTACTCCACCACATAGTGGCCCATGAGGCATGTTACAAACACATAAAAGAGACTATTTCATTGTTTATTTAAAAATTAGAGCAATGTACATGAAAATATGTTTTTAAAGTGCTTAAAGACCAGATTTTAATTAGTGAAGGTGAATACTTCTGACTCCTGGGCTAGCTCTCTATCCACTGTGTCATCTTCCTGCCAAATACATTACGATATCACTTCAAAAAATTCACAGTGCAACATCATTTGACCAATTATCTATTTAAAATGCTGTTCCCATTGACACACATGTTTCCAAAGTCTTTGTGTTGAGTGTTGTATTTCTGCAAAGTAAATTAGCTAAGTTAGGCCCCTCTCTCTGAAGTTCATGTCACAAACTATTCTTTTCTATTTCATTTCAATAACAAACATTTGTTAAGTGCCGATGCAAAGACAAAAAGTGAAAGTAACTCTTACCCTCAAGGATGTTACAGTTTACAAAAGGATATAACATATATAAATATAAGTAACTCTAAGAACATGGTAGCATAGGCCAATCGTGGTTGTCACTAAGAGAAATGATGTCAAGATTTTTCATAGACGGGGTGGAGGAGTGGGGGGGTGAAGCCAAGATGGCGGAGTAGAAAGGCTCACGTATGCTAGCTCCGAACCCACAGCCCATATGTTTCCTGCAAGAACACCCCACGAATTCTGGAGCACTGCCAGGTGCGCAGAAACACAGAGGAAAAGATTTCCATTCCATAGAGCCCTGGAGAGCCGTCCCCAGGGTCTGTTGCGCCACGGAAAGCAGAGTCCAACCCTGCTCTGCCCTGGCCATGCAGCCCCAGAGCAGCAGATCCGAGCAGGCTTCGGGGACGGAACCTCTGGCGGCCGCGAGGGTCCCTCCACCCACAGACGCTACAGGTCAGAGACGTCTGGGCTGGCCAAGAGGGGAGTGGGGTGTCTCTATGACTCGGGCCCCCTTGGGAGGCAGCGGCAGAGGGAGTGGCAGAGGGAGCAGCAGAGGCAGCAGCAGAGGCACCAGTGGCAGCCCGGGACTTCCCAAGCAGGCAGAAGTTCAGGGCCATTACCAAAAGTCTCTGCATAAAACTCCTGAGGGAACTGAGCCTGGGAGGTGGCCCTGCCCCCACCCCAGCACCAGAATTTAAGCTCACATTGAATAGCAGCTGCTCCCACCGTGGATAGCCCTGACACTGGGAAGCAGCATTTGAATCTCAGACCCCAAGCACTAACTGGGCAGATCTAGGTGGGGGTGGACAGGAATCTCAGAAGTCAAATAACTGGCTGGGAAAATGCCCAGAAAAGGGAAGAAAAATAAGACCACAGAAGGCTACTTTCTTGGGGAAGAGATGTTCCCACCTTTCATTTCTGCTGACGAGGAACAATGCTTACCATCAGGGAAAGACGTGAAGGTTGGGGCCTCTGTATCCCAGACATCCCAGGTGGATGTCCGGTGGGCTCAGGCCATGGAAGAGCTCAAAAAGGATTTTGAAAATCAAGTTAGACAGGTGGAGGAAAAACTGGGAAGACAAATGAGAGAGATGCAAAAAAAGCATGAAAAACGGGTTAATACCTTGGTAAAGGAGACCCAAAAAAATGCTGAAGAAAATAACATCTTGAAAAATAGGCTCACTCAATTGGCAAAAGAGGTTCAAAAAGCCAATGAGGAGAAGAATGCTTTCAAAAGCAGAATTAGCCAAATGGAAAAAGAGGTTCAAAAGCTCACTGAAGAGAATAGTTCTCTCAAAATTAGAATGAAACAGATGGAGTCTAATGACTTTCTGAGAAACCAAGAAATCACAAAACAAAACCAAAAGAATGAAAAAATGGAAGAGAATGTGAAATATCTCATTGGAAAAACAACTGACCTGGAAAATAGATCCAGGAGAGACAGTTTAAAAATTATGGGACTACCTGAAAGTCATGATCAAAAAAAGAGCCTAGACATCATCTTTCATGAAATTATTGAGGAAAACTGCCCTGATATTCTACAACCAGAGGGCAAAATAAGTATTGAAAGAATCCATCAATCACCGCCTGAAAGAGGAACATTGTGGCCAAATTCCAGAATTCCCAGGTCAAGGAGAAAATCTTGCAAGCAGCTAGAAAGAAACAATTCCAGTATTGTGGAAATACAATCAGGATAACTCAAGATCTAGGAGCTTCTACATTAAGGGATCAAAGGGTGTGGAATAGGATATTCCAGAAGTCAAAGGAACTAGGACTCAAACCAAGAATCACCTACCCAGCTAAACTGAGTATAATACTTCAGGGGAAAATATGGTCTTTCAATGAAACAGAGGACTTTCAAGCATTCCTGATGAAAAGACCAGAGCTGAAAAGAAAATTTGACTTTCAAACACAAGAATGAGAAGAAGCATGAAAAAGTAAGCAGCAAAGAGATGTCATAAGGGACTTACCAAAAGTGAACTGTTTACATTCCTACATGGAAAGACAATATTTGTAACTCTTAAAACTTTTCTTTATCTGGGTAGTTGGTGGGACCACACACACATACATACACACACCCATGTACATGTGTGCATGCACACACATACACACATGCCCACACACACACAGAGACAGAGAGCATAGAGTGAATTGAATAAGATGGGACCATATCTTAAAAGAAATTAAGGTAAATGGTGAGAGAGAAATGTAGTGGGAGGAGAGAGGGTGAAATGGAATGGGGTAAATTATATCTCATTCAAGAGGCAAGAAGAAGACTTTTTAGTGGAGGGAAAAAGAGGAGAGCTGAGAAAAAAAAAACAAGAAGTTTACCCTCATCACATTCGACTAAAGGAAGAAATAAAATGCACACTCATTTTGGTATGAAAACCTATCTTACAGTACAGGAAAGTGGGGGAGAAGGAGATAAGCAAGGGTGGGGTGATGGTAGGGAGGGTAATGGGAGGAGGGAGTAATTTGAAGTCAATACTTGGGGAGGGACAGGATAAAAAGACAGAATAGAAACAATGGGAGCCAGGATAGGATGGAGGGAAATACAGTTAGTCTTACAAAACACGACTATTATCGAAGTCATTTGCAAAACTACACAGATATGGCCTATATTGAATTGCCTGCCTTCCCAAATGGAATGGGTGGGGAGGGAGGGATGGGGAGAATTTGGAACTCAAAGTTTTAGGAACAACTGTTTAGTATTGTTGTTGCTACTAGGAAATAAGTAATACAGTTAATGGGGAATAGAAAGTCATCTAGCCCTACAGGACAAAAGAGAAGATGGGGATAAGAGAAGGGAGGGATGATAGAAGAGAAGGCAGATTGGTGATAGGGAAAATTAGATTGCTCGGTGTATTGGGGTAGGGGGAGGGGATAAAAGGGGAGAAAATTTGGAACCCATAATTTTGTGAAAATGAATGTAAAAAGTTAAATAAATAACTTTTTATTAAAAAAAAAAGTAAGATTTTTCATAGACCGTTGCTGATAATAGTTTTTGGACATCTGAAGTGAAGTCAGAGCTGCATATAAAGGTTCATCCACTTACTGGTGATATTTGAAGTCATAGTACTGAATTATATTCTTAAAGGAGAGAAATTTAGGAATAGGCTATCAAAGAAGACAAAACAGGAACACTTAAAGTTATAGATAGAGAACCAAGAGATTGGCATCTCTGAAAATGGAAGTGGGAAGCCATATTAGTATAGGGTTAGAGTTTTTGTTATTGGGGAGGTTGAGACTGGATACTTGGAGTTTATTTGAGAATTCTTGGCTGCAATAGAGCTAAAGCTGACGAGGCATCTACACTAAGTCCAGAACTGATACAGTGAGCCCTTAGGAGCTGAGGGCCAATGAGGCTGCCTAAAGAATCAGTTCAAATCAGAAAACTGGACCAGGTTAGAGCTTCTGTGCTAATTAGTCATAGAATGGGGCCAATGTGTGACCACTGCACTTCCAGCCTAGGGGAGAGAAGAAGACCACTGTCTGAAACTGTCCCTCCCATTCCCATTCCAAACCTCCCCCTCCAAAAAAGAAGAAAATATCACAAAAAAGAAGTATGAGTTTAGGTTCCACTTTAACTCTAGACTTGAATGTTGAAAGTCCTCTTCTGATAAACTTATTTTGGCCTAGAGGTGAACTTGTCTTTCTATTGGCAGGTCCAACCAAGGTGGAAAGGCTTTGAGTATTAGTCTGGCCATGGACTGTTCTCCAAAGACCAACCTGAGTAAGTTCCAAGAGGCTCATTACCAGAAGGCAGACTTGACTACTGGGCAATTAATTTTTTAACTTACTTTTTATCCATTCTAACTAATGAAACTAATGAAACAAAGGCATAGAAAGTTTTGATCTACATCAATGGAGAGAATATGAAATGATGAAATCAAGAATCTAATGAATGTTAAAAGATAACTTGAGAAAATTCACCTAGATATTCAGAGTAGCAGTTTATGACATAGAAATTTATATAATTAGTCCTTACGAAATTGAATATTTGGGAGATTTTAGCTAATTTTTAATAGATCAAAAGCCCAAGGAGGAGATCACAAAAATTAAAAAAAAAACAAACCTAAAAATGTTAACACAGCAAAAGATATCTCCTACTCTCTAGTGAAAGGAAATAAACTTTTTTTTTATTAAAGCAAGGATAAATAAGAAAGTCAGAAAAAAAGCTTATTATTCAGCAGCAACAAATTTTTGTCCTCACCAAATTTAGATATTATACACACCTACAACTGTTAAGTAGTAAAGAAGATTAATTTGATTTTTATCTGTTCTCCCTGATCAGTGAACAGGATAATGAACAATGAAAAGCTTAAAATATGGATAACAGAAGGGCTAAGATAAAAAGCTTAGAGCCCTGCTCATCTATAAACTGAATAAACAGCCACTAAATAATTGAGAGTGTGTTAGAATGGGAAACAGGTGAACAATACCTGTGTAGTCACATAAATTATAAATCTGCAGAATTATTTGGAAACTGTGTGACATCATTCTGATCACTTTGGTTCAGAAAGAACTTTTTGGAGATTGAAAGGATACAGCAGAAAATCACAGAAATGAATCCAGATTTGAGCTTTTTGAATAACCTTTTATATGCCACCTGTACTCCTTTGAAAAGACTCTGAATATTGAATTTAGCAGCCTTATCCAGTGCTGTTGCTGCTGAGTCATGTCTGACTCTTTGTGACCCCATTTGGGGCTTTCTTGGCAAAGACACTGTAATGGCTTGCCATTTCCTTCTCCAGTTCATTTTACAGGTGAGGAAACTTGAGGCAATCAGGGTTAAATGACTTACCGAGGGTCACACAGCTAGTATTTGAGGCCAGATTGGAACTTGTGTCTTCCTGATTCCAGGCCTGCTGTTCTATCTACTACTGTATCACCTGGCTGCCCCAGCCTTATCTAGTGATGCACTTGTAAATGTTTAACAACCAACCCTCCCTTCAAAAAAAAATGTATGTAGAACACACTTTTAAAGCTTAATCTATATTATTAACATTTTGTCCATCATGTTGTTAGATAATCAACAAAATGAGATGAAATCCTGCTTTATAGCATGATTTCCAAGGTGTAAATGCTTACAATGAGAATTTAACAATCTGCCCTCTGCTCTACTTCACCCCTGCTTATCACCATTTGTTGATGAAGGAAACAGGAGGTATGGAAACTTAAATGGCTGACCTCAGCCTTGAAATGGAAATCAGAGGTTTGACAACCAGATTCCTAGTGGAACTACCAGAGAACACTCTTTCCTTCAGATATTAGCTTTGAAGTTGGGGGAAATCTCAGAAAATTTCAGATATAGATTTTTTTTTTGGTTTGAACCTGCTTACCAACAACCGTCACTCTTCCTTTTGATTCTCATAATAATTATAACTGATATTTATATAGCAACGTAAAGTTTATAGAATAATAATATTAATAAAAACAAACATTTACTTAGCTCCTACTATGTGTCAAGTGTTTTAAAAATGTTTCCTTTGATTCTCACAACAATTACGGGAGATAGGAGCAATTCTTATCCTTATTTTACAGATGAGGAAACTGAGGCAAATGGAGGTTAAGTAACTACTTTGAGTTCAAATTTGTATTCAGGTCTTCCTGACTTCAAAGACTTTATCCCCTGAAATACCTGGGCATCCCTTACATGTATTTTCTCAATGAAACCTTGCTACAACCTTTGGAAGTAGGCCTTAAGGTGATTATTAGTTTCATTTTTCAGGTGAGAATACTGAGGCATAGAGAACTGAAGTGCTTTGACCAAGCCTACAGATCAAGTAAGTGGCAGATGAGCTTTGAACCTGGTTATTTCTGTCTATGCCACTCTATCCACCCCTTGTGTCATTTTGCATTTCCTTTTGTGTGCATCTCATGTTCTCCAGTTACTGCCAAGTAGACTATGTTTGATTCATCAGAGAAAAACTTGGGCTTATGGAAGAATGAAGGCATTCGCTGTATTAGTAATTCATTTATCCACCCATCTGTCCATTTTGTTCTCCATTCATTCATGCATTCATTCAACAAACATTTGCTGAATTAATACCTATTGTGCCCAAGGTGTACCTCTAAACTTTCAGCTTTGTGTTAGGCGTTATTTCCTCAGTATTATACAAAAGTCCCATGTCTCACTTTTAATTAAGTGTCACACTTACACAACTAACTCAGTACCATCTGCAAAGGTCACTTGGCCCCATTGGAGTGTAATAGTTCCACTTGTAGGACATAAAGAAAACATTTAGCTGATGGCTATCCAAGATGGTTAATTTGATTTAGTGAGGGAAATTATGAATAAGTATTAAAATCCAGAAGAAGCTTGGTGGTTACGGCATAATTAGTAATTATGTGCCAGCTATAGCTTTTAATTATATTACTTGGACTCTAACAGGGCTGTAAATTCAGGACAGCTTGGATTTGGCATTAAAAACCTGGCATAGCAAGTGCAACTTTGTGAATACCCACAATGCTATTTTCTTACTTTTCACTAAAACCACTGAATTATTATTCAGTGAATCAGTCTTTTACTTTTGTGCCTGCAGAGCTCAAGTGATGGAAATAGCTAAAGCCATCAGCCAGTGCCTCCACATTCTGTGGCATGTGCCCAGACTGGAGAGGCAGCCCAACTCTACCAACCTGCTAACCCTTTATTTGCCTGGACATCTAATTCTCAGCAGTCTAGCTTCTTAGCACGAAGGAAAGAACAGTCAGACGTACATTCAGAGGCTCTGTATCTTGCCTGATTTGTCATATTCCATATGTGCCCCATATTATTAGAGAATGAAGTTCTTATTTGTTTAACAAGGTGTAGATTTCATGTTTCTCTCTTTGAATCTTGAGTCAATACAAAATACCTTTTGGCAATTTCCTCCTCAAATTTGATAATAGCTAGCATCTATATAATGCATATGTAGCTAGGTGATATAGTGGATAGAGTGCTGGGCCTGGAGCCAAGAAAACTCAACTTCCTGAGTGCAAATCCAGGCTCAGATATTTACTAGCTCTCTGACCTTGGGCAAGTCACTTGACCCTGTTTGCCTTAGTTCCTCACCTGTAAAATAAGCTAGAGAAGGAAATGGCAAATCACTCCAGTATTTTTGCCAAGATAACCCCAAATGGGGCCATGAAGAGTTGGACACAACTGAAAAATGACTGAACCGCAAGAAATATAGCATTTACTATGTGGCTAGGCACTGTGCTAAGTGCTTTGCAATTGTTATCTAATTTGAGCATCACAACTCTGAGAAGTAGGTGCCATTATTACTTTCATTTTACAGAAGAAGAAGCTGAGACAAATCAACGTTAAATGACTTGTCCAAGGTCACACCTTGTGTAAATGTCTAAGGCCTGATTTAAACTCAGATCTTCTTGGCAGCAGGCCCAACATTCTATTCACAGAGCCATCCAAGTAATCCTATTTATTGCTCATGGTCTATCACATACAGTTTAAAGGGATTACTGGTGCAGAATAGATCGGTGCTTGACTATTTACAAAATTTATAGCCACATTAAAGAACTGGTCTCCTGTGAATATGGATCTTGAACAATTAAAACATACAAAATTCTTTTTAGGATTCTCCTCCCCTTATATTTCATCCCCTCCCTCATCTTGGTTCTGATTTCAACCAAGTAAATCCTAAGATTTCTGAATAATTGTGTGACTTACAAGTCAGGAGAAACCTAGTGATAAGATGCGCCCTGGGTGTTTGCTCTCCTTTTATACTGGCACAGGTGAGGCAGACTACTTTTCATAAAGCTTTATAGAAATCTGTCCATCTTGCTTCGCCAAGTTTGGAGAGGAAGCATAAAGTGTAAAGTGCTAACTAATAGGGACATCATCTACAATTAGAGCTCTCTGAGAGCTGCATGCCAACGGGCAAAGCAAACAGCATCCCTCTGCACAGCCTCCAGGAGCCGCAACGAAAGAAACTTGGGAAGGAAAATGATTTCCCTCAGGAAGGGCTCAAAACTCCTTATCTTTATGGAAACATCAAATCCTAAGCCTAGAAGGGATCTCTACAAGTCATCAAGTCTATTCCCCTATGTACTGTGTACAAGTGTACTTAACGCATGCTTGCAAATAGGTGATTATCCTGCTTTGAAAGCTCTCCTGGGAAGAAAATTCAATAGTTTCCCATATTATTATTTCCCAGGATCCAATGTGCTGTATTATATGGCCAGGTTGATGGAATAACATTTTCATGGGCCTTTCAGGAAAAATAATTTAATTTTCTTCTTGAATTATCCATGTTATTTAGATAAAAATTCGATTTTAAAATAATCCTAAATAACCAGGCAAGCATAGTAAGTTTCTATTAAAAATTTCTTCCACAGATCTAACAATTCTTCCTGCTACAATATAAATTTCAATTTCAATAAACATTTATTAAGTACTTACTATGTGTAAAGTTTTGTGCTATTTGCTGGAGGGACATATGGAAATAGATCTGCAATTGTATCATTGTGGATATTCCTTCCAAACTTGATAACCACTTCAAGCCTGTCCATTTTGCAACACTCTTGTACATATAAGCCTTAAATTTTACCACAAAGAGTCAATCTACCATTTTAGGTGTCTTTCTCACATTGTCTTGACATCATGAGAATAATTATTGTCTTCATACGGGCATATGGACCATGCATATTTTTCCATTCTTTTATTCTTTCCCTATGACTTCCTTATATTTTTCTTTAAATAATTTTTATGGCATTTTAAGTTCTGAACTACCCCCCTTTTCCCCGTCCCTGACCTGCACTAGAGTACTAGAAAAGGTCGTCATTTGACATATACATATATATGTGTATGTATGTGTGTGTATGTACATACATACATACCATATATATATATATATATATATATATATATATATATATACCATAATATACATACCTTTATTTATGATCTCTTTCTCTAGTAGTGGCTAGCATCTTCCTTCATAGATGTTTTGTGATTGATTTGAGTATTTATAATAGCCAAATCCAATAGACTTTATTCAGTTTTCATTCTCCTCAACCTCTCTGCAGCCTTGGACATTGTAGAACATCCTTTTGGGCTTGATGCTGTCTTCAGTCTGGGTTTTTTGGACATCTCTTTCTCTTAGTGGTCCTCAAGTTTCAACCTAGGTATCATTCTGAACTCCTCAGACTTCTTAGACTAGATGTCCAGTAGATAGTATTAATAAGTTCAAAATGTGCAAAATGGTAGTCATTATCTTGCCATTATCTTTCTTTTCATTATTTCCCCCCCAACCTTTTCCCACCTCTTAATTGCTCTCTTATTGTAGAAGGCAACACCATCCTCCCATCCTCCCTCTCATGCTCACAACCTAGGTGCCACCATCACTCTCCCTCACATTCAGTCTGTTGCTAAGACATGTGGATTTCACCTTTGCAATGTCTCATGAATATAAATTCTCCTCTTCTCTTCTCTGATACTTCCATCCCACAGGCAGGCCCACATCCACACAATAACCCATTGGTGGGTCTGTCTGCCTCGCATATCTTCATACTCCAAGGTCTCCACCTTTTTTTATTGTGTGTCCTTCTTTCTGGAGGAGGACCATGAACATCACAAAGGTGATGTCTTGACTTGCAAGTGAATTGGATTTAAGTGAGCCAGGGCTGCACAAAGTCATCAGCCTCACTCTCCTCCAGAGTTTAGAGTACAGTGGCAAAACAAAAGTCAAAATGACTGGCAATGACCCAGAAGGCAGTCGGTGACCTTGACCTTTGGAAACTAAGATGTTTTTCCTAGGTCTCAGTTTATCCAAGACAATGCCAGTTCAGTGATTAAGGGCTAAGTAAGAACTGAGACAACAAATGGCCTAGCTTGCTATCACAAAGTATCAGTCTGAGAGGGGAAGAGCCTCAGAATTTCTGATCAGAACAGAAAATAATTGCTATTTGTACTCACTCTGGGCTGTCAAAACCCAAACAATGAGCAAGAGAGTTTTGGACTAGGAACCATGACGGGTCATTCAATGAAAACCAGAGTGATTTGGGTTTAAAAGCATAGTCAAGTAATTTCATTTGAATTACACTGGGCTTTTTCAAAGTCTACTTTTTCAGAGCTATATTTCAAGAATTCATAAAGGAAAACTGTGCAAGGCAAAGAGTTAATTTTCCCAGTCTTTTTGAAAAATGATAAGATAAATAAATAGGAAGTTTTTAAAAATCTAGTCCCCCCCAAACCCTAAGATAGCAAATATAAGCAACCAAAAATTATATTCCTTTGGACAGAGCACCCACATATAACAGTCTGAATCTCTACATGGACAAAGGGACCACATATGATGAAGGAAAGAGGAGGAAAAGAAAGAGGAAGCATTGACTCAGTAGAGCTAGCTGGTTGGGTTTATAGAGGGCAGTTATGACAACTCACAGATTGCTATTCATCTTTTGTTCTCATAAAGGACCAATGACATCAGGAGGGTGACGACTTGTATGTGAATTGGATTTAAGTGAGCCACAGCTGTGCAAAGTCATCAGCCAAGTCATCGGTCAAGATAACTGGTGATGGCCAGAGCCATCCTCCTATTCAGCCATCAAAGTAATTAAAAGAAAATGCAGATATGACCATATCACACACCACCCTCCTCAGACCTCCCCCAATAAATTCCCTGTCACATTCAGGATCAAACACAAAATCCTCTACTTAGTGTTCAAAGCCTTTCACAGCCTAGTCTCCTGTTACCTTTGAAGTCTTCTTGTACTTTACTTCACCATTATACTTCAAACCAGTGATATTGACTGAATAGCTATTCCATAAACAAGATACTCCCTCTCAAGGATTCTTCTGGCTTCCCTACCTCCCTTTAAGTTCCAACTAAAATTCCATTTTCTACAGTGAGTCTTTCCCAACCCATCTTAATTCTAGTGCTTTCCCTCTTTATTTCCCATTTACCCTTTATATAAGTAGCTTGTATATATTTGATATTTCTTGTGCCCCCTACTAGATTGTGAGCTTCTTGAGGATAGGGACTGCCTATTGCTTCCTTTTGTGTCACCGGCTGCTAACACAGCACCTGGCACACAGTAGATGCTTAATAAATGTTGATTGACTGATTAAAGACACCATTACCATTCTAGTCATTTTGGTGTAAAATCCTGGAATTATTTTTGTTTTTCAGTATCATTTCTCTCCACATTCACAAATCGTGTTAATTCTACTGCTACATGTTTTGCCATTGATCCCTTTTCTCTCCTAGATGTCCTTCTACAGGTACTCCTCATTTCTTGTTTGGATAATTGCAAGTTATTTATTTGAATTTCCAACTCTTCAACCCAGAAAACACACAGCTACAAAATAACATTTACAAAGTACCACTATATTAATGTTTTTCTCTGTTTGAGAACATTTAATACGTTGCTATCGCCTCTAGAAGAAAATAAGTTTTTAGTTTGTCGTTAAAGCCCTTCATTGTCAGAATTCAAAGCATATTTGTATTCTTCTTCCTCACACATATTCTATGTTCTGGGCAAACTGGTCCATTTACTGTTACATATAAAAATCCATCTCCTACCTCCATGCTTTTGAACAGACTGAACTCATTCCTGAAATGAACTTCCTTCTCATTTCTGCCTCTTAGGAATTTCTAGCTTTCATCAAGGGCCAATTCATGTGTCCCCTCCTTTAGGAAACCCTTCCTAATCCCCTTAGTTGTTGGTATTCTGCTTCCACTATTCAAATAATTGTACATCATTGTTGGCAATGTAACATTTAAACCCATTGATGGCAAAAGCTATTTTTCTTTTTGCCTTTTTTTTGGTCCCCAACACTTATTTGGAAATAGTAATTTCTTATTTAATGCTTCTTTGATTTTTATTAGATTGGAAGGTCAAGAAAGAAAACATCAATTCTGACTGGGGGAGTCAAAAAAGAATTATTAGAGGAAATGGTATTTGAGCTTATCCTTAAGGGGCAAATATGATTTTAGTAAAAGAAATGGAATTCATAGTCTAATCTAAGTGTAGGGAAGAGCATGATCAAAGTTATAGGGGCAGAACTGTTATATTAATTATACATATATGTATATATGTACATATATTATGGACAGAAGAATTGATGTGCATGTGTGTATCAGTGTCTGTGTGTATATGAAAAGTGACTTCATCTGATTGAGACATTTAGAGTGGAGTAACATGAGTTAAATCTGTAAAGGAAGGGAAGTATGAGTTTATAACAAGCCTTGCATACTATTAAGTAATCAACAGATAGCTATTTAAGAGTTTTGAGTGGAGAAGTGAAATGATCTGTGTGCATGAAAAAGATTAATTGGATAGCAGTGTGTAGATCAAACAAGAGGGAGAAGTGAATAGTGTCCAGATGACTTGTTAGGAGTCTATTACAATAGGCAAGCCAATAGGTAAATGTGGTGGTAAAATTTGGTGGTAACAATTCAATCAATTCAATTGAGTTTAATTTAATTCAATATTTATTAAATAACTGCTATGTTCAAGAGAAAGGCAGTGTGGCCTAGAGGATATTAGGCTAGCCTGGGAGTCAGAAGACCTGAGTTCAAGTCCTGCCTCTGAAACATACCACTTGTTTGTCTGGATAAGTCATTTATGAATGGCACCATGCTGGTCATGAAAAGAAAGCGGAAGAAGCTGATATAAGAGAAATTATGAAGAGAGATGAGAGGACTCCATCCAACTTTTTGTACATAGCTGACTGTTAAATGGTTATACCATAATAGAAAGAGCAGAGTCAGAATAGAGACATATGAATGTGTTGATGAGCATAGTACAAGGAAAAAACAGAGAGGGAAGATTGAAGATACATGAAAGACAAGATGACTATTAGAGTAGGGTCTTAGAAGAGGTAGAAAGGGATTAGGTCATGGGAGCAGGCAAAAAGAGAGCTCTTGCATAGAGAAGGAAATCCTCATCCTGTGAGAATATAGTAAAAGAGAGGAAATGGAAAACTACTAGCATAATGATCATATTAACAACAAACTTAACAGAAATCATGCAATTATTTCAATAGATTCAAAAAAAGCTTTTGAAAAAATACATCCATTCCTACCAAAAACACTAGAGAGCATAGGAATAAATGGAGCTTTCTTTAAAATGATAAGTAGCATCTACCTAAAACCTCTAGCAAGTATTACATGTAATGGGGATAAAACTAGATGCATTTCCAATAAGATTGAGGGTGAAACAAGGATGTCCATTACCAACACTGTCATTTAATATGGTGCCAGAAATGTTAGCTTCAGCAATGAGAAGAAAAAGAAATTGAAGAAATTAGAATAAGCAAAGAAGAAACTAAATTGTTACTCTTTGCATATGATATACTTTGAGAATTCTAAAGAATCAAGTAAAAAAAAAAACAACTACTTGAAATAACAAATAACTTTAGTAAAGTTCCAGGATATAAAATAAACTCACACAAATTATCAGCATTTCTATATATAACTTACAAGAGATAGAAAGAGAAATTCCATTTAAAGTTACTGTAGATATTATAAAATATTTGAGCATCTAGCTACCAAAACAAACCCAGGAACTAAATGAACACAATTACAAAACACTTTTCACACAAATAAAGTCAGAGCTAAATAATTGGACAAACATGAGTTGCTCATGGGTATTTTTGTATAATAAAATTGAAAAGTCTACCTAAATGAATTTGCTTATTCAGTTACATATCAATCAAACCAGCAAAAATTATTTTAAAGAACTAGAAAAAATAATATCAAAATTCATATGGAAGAGCAAAAGGTCCAGAATCTTAAGAGATTAATGAAAAGAAATGCTTGGGAAGGCAGTCTAGCCATTCCAGAATTTAAATTGTATTATAAAGTAGGAATCATCAAAACTACTTAGTATTTGCTAAGAGATAGAGGGGTAGATTGGTGGAATAGGTTAGGCATACCAAACACAGTAGTCAATGATAATAGCAATATACTGTTTGATCCCAGCTTCTGGGATAAGAACTTACTATTTGACAAAAACTGCTGGGAAAACTGGAAAACAGAATGCAGAAACTGGGCATAGACCAATGTCTGACACACATACCAGAATAAAGTCCAACTGGGCCTACAGTCTAGGTATAAAGACTGACACTATAAACAAATTAAAGGAGCAAGAAATAGTTCATCTATCAGATTTGTGGAGAATGGCAAAATTTATGACAAAACAAGAGATACAGAACATTATAAAATGCAAAATGGATAATTTTGATGACATTAAATTGAAAAGATTTTGCATGAACAAAGGCAATGCAACCAAGATTAGCAGGGAAGCAGAAGACTGGGAAAGAATTTTTACAACTAGTATCTGTGATAAAGGCCTCATTTCTAAAATACATAGAAAACTGTGTCAAATTTACAAGAATATGTCATTCTCCAATTGATAAATGATCAAAGGACATGAACAAACAGTTTTCAGAGAAAGAAATTAAAGTTATCCATATTCATATAAAAAATGCTTTGTCACTATTGATTAGAGAGATACAAATCAAAACAACTCTGAGGTACCACATCACACCTATCAGATTTGCTAACATGATAAAACAGGAAAATGATAAGTTCTGGAGAAGATGTGGGAAAGTTGAAACACTAATTCATTGTTGGTGGAGCTGTGAGTTGATCAACCATCCTGGAGAGCATTTTGGAACTATACCCAAAGGGTTCTAAAAAGGTGCTTGCTTTTTGACCCAGCAATACTGCTTCCAGGGCTGTATCACAAACACATCATAAAAGTGGGAAAAGGACCAAAATGTACAAAAATATTTATAGCAGTTCTTTTTGTGGTAGCCAATACCTGGAAATTGAGGGGATGCTCATCAACTGGAGAGTGGATGAACAAGTTATGGTATATGAATGTAATGGAATACTATTGTGCTATAAGAAATGATAAACAGGAGGACTTCAGAAAATTCTGGAAAGACTTATATATGAACTGATTCTTAGTGAAGTGAGCAGAGCCAGGAGAGCAGTGTTCACAGAAATAGGTGCAGTGTGTTATTACTGATTTCAATAGATTTCTCAGCAATGCAAGGATCTAAAACAGTTTCAAAGGTCTCATGATGGAAAATGCCATCCACATACAGAGAAAGAACTGTGGAGTCAGAATGCAGAGCAAAGCAGACTATTTCTTTTTTTGTTTTATTTTTTTCTTTCTCATAGTTTCTCCCATTCATTTTAGTTCTTCTATGTAACCTGACTAATGTGAAAATGTGTTTGATAGGAATGTATGTATAGAGTATATAACAGATTGCATGTCTTCTTGGCCTGGGAGGGGAGAAAATGTCAAACTTATAGAAGTAAATGTTAAAAACTAAAAATAAATTGAAAACTGTTTTTAAAAAGAGGAACAGAAGAAAAGACAATAGGAGTTCCGAGATGTCAATGAGGGCAATTGAGGCAGATGTTCTTACATATCTCAGAGAAGTAAGAAGTAGGGTTATCCATTATGAATGTCATGGGTGAGAATGGATTTTTGAGAGAAGAAAGGATTTATAATGCTGTGGAAAATGAAATAAGGAGTCAATGAGACTTAAAGAGAGTAATTTTCAGTAAGTCATTCCCCCTCAGTTGAGGTTATGTGCCATGAATTTATAGTATTACATGATTTAGAGCTGGAAAGCTAATTAGAGATCATCTAATACAAAACCTTCATTTTAAAGATGAAAAAATGTGGTCTATAGGGTAGATGTTACTTCTTTACTTCACAGAGATAATGTCTAAGGAAAAATTCAAACTCAAGTCTCCTGATACCAAATTTGCCATCCTTTCCATGTGCTGTTATGCATCCTCTTCCTTTTTCCAACTTATAAATTTTAAATATAGTGATCATAAAGACATAAAGTTGTATTTAATTTGCCTTCTCTCTCTCTCCACACACATACACACAAGTTTTTCTTTAATGATTCTTTCTTTTACACAACTATAGTCAATGTATATCAATATGTATATTTATTTGTGTATATGTTTACATATCTGTCTAGCTATATCTTTATGCATATACATGTGTAGGTTCATATATATTTGTGCAATCTAAGTAATTTTTATATCTTCTGATATTTCCATATATTCTCTATATTAAATATTCCTTATGGTGCAATAATGTTGCATTATTCTCATATGTCACTGATAATTGAGCTGATCTTGAAATGCTGAATAATGAACGTAATTCCAGTTGTTTTGGTATTGCAACTAATGATTATATAAATATATTTATACTGAACCATTTTTTTCTTCCAGTCTCATTGAGAACATTTTCCCATATTCTCATAGTTACATTTCATAATCTAATATTTTTGCCATTTTCATGGATTTAAGATATTTTAGAGCAGTTTTATTTTAGTTTCTTTAGTTATTACTAATGTTTATTACTTTTTCCAGTGATTGTTGACAGTTTGTATTTCTTCTCTTGAGAATTTTTTTTTGCAACCTTTGGCCATATAGCTATTGGAGAATGGATCTTATTTATATAAATTTGTATCAGTACCTTATAGATTTTGCATGTCTCATTTTGTCAGAGATATTTTAGAGTATTTACCTTTTTTAACTTGTTCTGGCCACATTGCTTTTGTATATGCAGAAAAAGTTTTTAATTTTACATGCTCTTAATCTTATTTTTTCTTTCTTTCATGGTTTTCTTTATAGCATGGTTAACTAAGAATTCTACCCTGTCCATAGAAGTGAAAAATAAAACTTTGAATTCACCGCTATTTCATAAAGCATAACTTCTTATATTTAGATCTTAGATCCTTTGAAAGTTACTGAGGTATAACATTCCAGACTAATCTAAATTGTCTGCCAAGCCGGCATCCTTATTCTCCCAGAAATGTTGTTGAATAATGAATTCCTTCCCCAATAATTGGTGTGCACTTGACATGCATTTGCTGCTAAATCTTGCATATCTAACATATTCCACTGATCTACTTTTCTATTTTTTATCCAGTATTAAATCATTTACATAATTACTATGTTATAACATAATTTGAGATATGGCTACACTTACTAGTTTTAAAATTATTTTCCTTAATATTCTTGACTCATTCTTTATGATTTTCCTTTACTAAATTCTAGCAAAGTATTTTAATGTTATGTAAGCGGTATAGCATTTTATCTGTAGTTTAATTTGATTATTATTGTAATCTTTATTTTTGCTGGGCTCAGTCATGAATATTAAATACTTCTCTAGTATTTTAGTTCTAACTTTTTCCCCAACAAAAATTATTTTTAAGTTATATTTAAATAAATCTTATGCCCTGAAAACTCCCATTTAGTGCATTGTCTTATTTTAAAATGATAGTTTCCCATCTATTTTTTCATGTTCTTAATATATGAAATGGCAATAATATTATATGTTTATTTCATACCCACTACTTTGCTGTAATTTCTCACTATTTTTAAAAAAATTGATTCACTTTGATTTTAAAGACAAATCATCATATCATGTGCAAATAGATATTTTAGCTTTCTCTTCCCAATAATTAGTCTTCTAATTCTTTGGGGGTGAGATTTTATTTTGAGAAATATGCTGACTAATAATGGTAATAGTGAATATCCTTGATTCACTTCTGTTGTTAATGGAAATTTTATAATATTACTCCATTAAAAGTAATAGTAACTTCATTTCATACAAATGATTTTTCCCTTTCCTATAGATTCTTTAATGCTTTTGAAAGATTTAAATATGCACACCTGTTGCATTTTTTAAAAGACTTTTTCTGCATCTGATATAAAAATTCCTGTAGATATCCATCCATTTGAATTAAATTTTCAATGTAGCTAATGTAGAACTGGTATAGTAGGTTTGTTTTGGAAATAACTTTATTTACCTTTTTTTTGTTACATCCTTTTCACATGTTTTATTTTGGTAATGTGGCTTTCTATTAAAAATTAATGCTTCATAATTTAAATGGGCCTTTAAAAATCTCTTAATTTTCATTTCCTAATTCAATAATTTTATTGGGTTTCCAATTCTCTTTCTTTGGGCATTAATTTCAGAATGTTCTTATTTAGATTTTTTTAAAAAAAATTTATTACTTTGTTAATTTTCTAATTTTTCAACCAATTTTTCAGCTAATAGTTTTTTTTTCTTTGAATATCATGCATATTTCATTCCATACGTTTTGGCATATTATATTGCTGTTGCCATACTCCTTAATATACAATAATTTCATATACATGATTTATTCTTTGATCAACTCATTGTTTATCAAAACATTTTTAGTCTTCATTTAAGGATACTTATTTTGGTTATTGATTACTCTTCCTATGACGTTAACTAAATAAGAAGGATTTATGCTCTTCACCTTGTTCTCTATCTCTCTTTCCAATTATATAAAAAATTATAGTATTGGACCCTAGAAGCAGAACCAAATGTTAACATAAAGTTAAAAGCCAAGAAATAGGCTGGGAAAACAAACAAACAAGAATTAAAAAAAAGAAGCTGACCATAAAAACATTACTATGGTGACAGGTAAAATCAAGATACAAATTCAGAAAGAGACAATGATGTTAAAAGAGCTACAGAGTATCAAAGAAAAATGTGAATTGGTTGCAAGTCTAATGAGAATTCCTGGAAAAGTTTAAAAAAAGATTTTAAAATTCAAATAAGAGGATTACAGGAAACATTGGAAAAAGAAATTAGAGTGATGCAAGAAATTTATGAAAAATAGTCAACAACTTGGTAAGAGGCATGCAAAATAATGAAGAATATAACACCTTAAAAAAAGAATTAGTTAAACAGTAAAAGAAACACAAATATCCACTGAAGAAAACAACTCCTTGAAAAGTAGAATTGGCCAAATGGAAAAAGATATGCAACAGCTCACTGAAGAATATAATTCCTTAATAATTAGAATTGGGCAAGTGAAAGCTAATGACCCCTTGAATCATTAATAAACAATAAAACAAAATCAAAATAATGAAAAACATAGAAGAATATGTGATATATTTCAGTGAAAAAAACAACTGAGTTGGAAATTAGATTGAGGAGAGATAATTTAAGAATCAATTTACTACCTGAAAGCCATGATCAAAAGAGGAGACAAAACATCATAGTTTGAGAAATTATCAAGGAAAAGTGCCCTGATATCCTAGAAGCACAGGGGAAAATAGAAATTGAAAGAGTGTACCAATTGCCTCCTGAAAGAGATATCAAAATGAAAACTCTCAGGAATATTAGTCAAATTCTAAAACTCCTAAGTAAGGGAGAAAAATATTGCAAGGAGCCAGAAAGAAATAATTCAAAACTTGTGAAGTCACAGTAAGAATCATACAAGATTTAGTAGTTTCCACATTAAGGGACTGCAGGGATGGAATATAATATTCTAGAAGGTAAAGGAACTAAGATTACTACCTAGCAAAACTGAATATAATCTTTCAGGAGAAAAAAATGAATATTTAAAAAAGAATAGAGGACTTTCAAGCATTCCTGATGAGAAGGTCAGAGCTGCATAGAGTGTTTGACCTTCAAACACAAGAGTCCAGAGAAGCTTAAAAGGGAAACATGAAAGAAAAATCATAAAGGATTCAATAAGGCTAAAATGTTCTTAAATGGGAAGATCATACCTGTAGTACCTAAGAGCTTTATCATTATTAGGACAAATGGAAGGACTATACATAGACAAAGGGGATAGATGTGATGAGATGATGTAATGATCTCAAAAAAAATTACTGAATGAAAAGGACTATGCATTGGGAACAGAAAACAGAAGCAGATAGCACAATGGATTAGAAATCAGAATCCAAAAGTGTATAATTTACAAGAAAGACACCTGAAACAGAGATAAATACACAGAGAAAAATAAGGGCCTGGCATAGACTCTAATATGCATCAGCTGAGTTTTTTTAAAAAGGCATCGATATCAATCATGATCTCAGACAAAGTGAAAGAAGAATTATGCCTAATTAAGAGACAAGCAGGAAAATTTTGTTTTGCCAAAAGGTGCCCTAGATAATGAAGCAATATCAATGCTAAACATATATGCACCAAATAGTATATCATTCAAATTCTTAAAGGAAAAATTAAATGAGTTATGGTAGGAAATGGACAGCAAAACTATACTCAACTTTCCCCTCTCAGAATTAGATAAATGTAACCATAAAGCAAACAAAAAAACTTAAGGAGATGAATAGAATTTTAGAAAAATTAGATATCATAGACCTCTTGGGAAAACTGAAAGGACATAGATACAAGTATACCTTTTTCTTAGCTGTACCTTCACAAAAATTGACCATGTATTAGAATATTAAAAACTTCATAAACAAATGCAGAAAAATACTAAATACTTCCTTTTCTGATCTTAATGCAAAGGAAATTAAATTGTATAAATGGCCACAAAAACATACATTAAATATTCTTTGAAAACGGATCTTCTATTAAAGAATGAGTGACTAGAACAACAAATCATAGAAATAATCAATAATTTCATTAAAGAAAAAGAAAATGATGAGACAACACACTAAAATTTTCTGATACAGATAATTCTAGTACATAGGAGAAAACTTATACCTCAGAATGTTTACACCAATAAAATGGGGGAAAAAAAAGCATAACTAACTGGGTTAAAAAAAATAACACAACTAGAAAAAGAACAAGTCAAAAATCACCAATTAAATACCAAATTGGAAATCCTGAAAATCAAAGTAGAGATTAATAAAATTGAAAATTAAAAAATTTAAATGATGAAATAAGGAACTGCTTTTATGAAAAACAAAACAAAACAAAATGATAAACCACTGGTTAATTTGATTTTTTAGAAAAGAAAGAAAAAGCCAAATTAGCAGTGTGAACAATGTAAAGGGTGACTTCTCCACCAACAAAGATGAAAGTAGAGCAATTTTTAGGAGCTATTTTACTTAATTATATGCCAATAAATCTAACAATTTAAGTTAAATATATGAATATTTACAAAAATAGAAATTGCACAGATTAACAAATGCAGTAATAGAATACTTAAATAACCCCATCTTAGAAAATGATATTCATTAAGTCATAAATGAGCTCCCTTATTTAAAAAAATCCCCAGAATCAGTTGGATTTATGAGTGAATTCTACCAAGCATATGGAGAACAATTGGTTCCATTAGCATAGTAACTATTTGGAAAAATAATCAAAGAAGGAGTCCTACAAAATTCCTTTTATTATACACTGTGCTGAAATCTAAACCAGGAAGAATGAAAACACAGAGAGAAAACTGCAGACCCATTTGCCTAATTAATATAGATTTAAAAAATTAAATAAAATACTAGCAAGGATATTACAGCAGTATATCACAAAGTTATACATTAGAGTAGGTGAGATTTATGCCAGAAACGCACAGCTAGTTCAATATTAGGAAAACTATTGGCAAAACTGATAACAAAAACAATGAAAGTCATATTATTATCTCAATAGATGCAGAAAAAACTTTTTATTTTTTGACAACTTTCATGCCTATTAAAAACACTGAAAATCATAGAAATAAATGGAGCTTACCTTGAAATGATAAGTAGTATCTATCTAAAATCATCAATAATGGGGATATGCTCAGAACTTTCCCAATAAGATTAGGAATCAAGCAAGGATGCCCATTAGCACAATGATTATTCAGTATTGTACTAGTTATGCTAGCTATTGCAGTAAGAGAAGTGAAAGAAATGGAAGGAATTAGAATAGACAATGAGGAAAAAAATCACTTTTTTTCAAATGTTATTATGGCATGCTTAGAGAATTCACTAAAAAAAGAAGCAGTTGCAATAATTAAGAGCTTCATCACAGTTGCAGGAAATAAACCCACATAAATCATCAACATTTCTATACATTATGAAAAAGTCTAGCAGGAAGATTTAGAAAGAGAAATTTCATTTAAAGTAACTTCAGACAATATAAAATACTTGGGAGTCTATCCATCAAGACAAATCAGGAACTATATTGACACAATAGCAAAACACTTTTCATACAAATAAAGTTAGATCTACACAATTGGAGAAATATTAATTGCTTGTGGTAGGCAAAGCCAATAAAATAAAAATTTACTTATTCAGTGCCATACCAAACTATCAAAACGTGACTTTTATAGTGCTAGAAAAAATGACAAAATCCACTTGGAAGAACAAAAGATCAAGAATATTAAGAGAATCAATAAAAAAATATATGAAGAAAGGTTGCTTACATCTCAAAGTGTGCAAAATGATCATTAATCATTAATCATCAATCTGGTACCATCTCAGGAACATAGTGGTGGATCAGTGGAATAGATTAGCTATATAATACACAGTGAAAAATGACCACTAATGAGTAACCTAATGTCTGATAAATGCAAAAATCCAAACTTTTGGTACAAGAACTCACTATTGATAAAAACTGCTGAAAGAATTGGAAGGTAATTTGTCAGAAACTTGGTGAAGACCAGCATCTCACACTGTACATCAAGATAAGGTCAAAATGAATATGTGATTTAAACAAAAAGGGTGACAGCAAAAACAAATTAAGGGAGTATGGAAATTTTTACCTGTTAGATGTATGGATAAGGATATGGTTATTTTATGAACAAAACTATAATTAGCATCATGGGAAGTAAAACATAATTCTGGTTACATTAAAATAAAAAGATTTTGCACAAATAAAACCAATGTGGAAAAGATTAGAAGGAATACAGGGAACTGGAGAAAATTATAGCAAGTTTCTTTGATAAGGTTTCATTTATCACATATTAGGAGAACTGAGTCAAATTTGTAAGACTATAAATGATTCTGCAGTTGATAAGTTATCAAAGGATATGAACAGAGTGTTTTCAGAAGAAGAAATCAAAGCTTTCAATAGTCATGTAAAAATACTCTAAATCACTATTGATTAGAGAAATACAAAGTAAAACAGTTCTGAAGTACTACCACACTCCTATCAGATTGGTTAATATGACAGAAAAGAAAAATGAGATACTAAAGGCATTATTAATGGAGTTGTGAAGTAATCCAACCATTCTGGAGAACAATTTGGAACTATGCCCCCATATTTATAAAACTATTCATACTCTTTGACCCCACTCCAGAGCTGAAAAATTCTTAAATGGAAGATGGCAGAGTAGAAGGACGCACATTTACGAGCTCCGAAACCAAAGCCCATGGAATTGGTGTAGAAAGAGTCCCCCATAGATTCTGGGTGAGTGCAAGGTGTGCAGAGGCAGAGTGGAGGAGATTTCCGTTCCAGGGAGCCCTCAAGACCCGTCCCCAGGGTCCGGCGCGCCCCGGAGAGTAAACCCGACCCCCAGCGCTGCCCTGGCCGAGGCCTCAGAGAAGCGGATCCGAGCAGGCTTCAGAGACGGAAGCTGAAGCAGCCGGGAAAGTCCCTCCGCCCACAGAAGCAGGTCAGTGAGAGAGGCCGGGCTGAAGGAGAGGGGAAGCAGGGCGTCTCCGTGACTTGGGCCCCCTCGGGAGGAAGCGGCGGTGGCCGGGACGGGGGCAGGAAGCAGCGGAGGCGGAGGTGTGGGCAGTGGCTGAGGCGGCAGCAGCCCAAGACTCAGGAATCCCCCAGCAGCAGGCAGGATCTTCATTACGGAAGATTCCCGCATAAAACCTGACGGAGCTGAGCCTGGGAGACGGCCCTGCCCCCACCCCGCTCTGTTGCTGAAAGCTTCTGCTCGGGACCCCCAGGGGAGCTGAGATTGGGAGGCGGGCCCCCCACCCCGCCCCCACCGCTCCATTCTTGAGAGTCTCTGCATAAAGCCCCCCTGAGGGATCAGAGTCTCGAAGACAGCCCTGGCCCCACCCCAGCACCTGAACTAAAAGCTCACTGATTGACAGCCAGCAGGAGGAAAGCCCATTTAAATCTCAGAGGCCAAGCACTAGCTGGGCAGATCCAGGCGGGGGTGGAAAGGAATCTCAGAAGTCAAGTAACTGGCTGGGAAAATGCCTAGAAAAGGGAAGAAAAATAAGACTTTAGAGAGTTTTTTCCAACAAATGCAAATGATCCCGACCTTCGGATCTGACGAAGATGAGGACGTATTCTTGCCATCAGGGAAAGACATGGAGGGCGGGGCCTCAGTACCCCAGACACCCCAGGGGGGTGGTGGGTGGGCTCAGGCCCTGGAAGAGCTCAAAAAGGATTTTGAAAAGCAAGTTAGACAGGTGGAGGAAAAACTGGGAAGAGAAATGTCAGAGATGCAACAAAAGTATGAAAAACAGGTCAATACCTTGGTAAAGGAGACCCCAAAAAATGCTGAGGAAATTAACACCTTGAAAAATAGGCTCACCCAATTGGCAAAGGAGGTTCAAAAAGCCAACGAGGAGAAGAATGCTTTCAAAAGCAGAATGAGCCAAATGGAAAAAGAGGCTCAAAAGCTCACTGAATTTAATAGCTCTCTCAAAATTAGAATGGAACAGATGGAGTCTAATGACTTTACGAGAAACCAAGAAATCACAAAACAAAACCAAAAGAACGAAAAAATGGAAGAGAATGTGAAATATCTCATGGGAAAAACAACTGACCTGGAAAATAGATCCAGGAGAGACAATTTAAAAATTATGGGACTACATGAAAGTCATGATCAAAAAAAGAGCCTAGACATCATCTTCCATGAAATTATCAAGGAAAACTGCCCTGACATTCTAGAACCAGAGGGCAAAATAAGTATTGAAAGAATCCATCGATCACCACCTGAAAGAGATCCAAAAAGAGAAACTCCTAGGAACATTGTGGCCAAATTCCAGAACTCCCAGTTCAAGGAAAAAATCTTACAAGCAGCTAGAAAGAAACAATTCCAGTACTGTGGAAATACAATCAGGATAACCCAAGATCTAGCAGCTTCTACATTAAGGGATCGAAGGGCGTGGAATAGGATATTCCAGAAGGCAAAGGAACTAGGACTCAAACCAAGAATCACCTACCCAGCTAAACTGAGTATAATACTTCAAGGGAAAATATGGTCTTTCAATGAAACAGAGGACTTTCAGTCATTCTTGATGAAAAAACCAGAGCTGAAAAGAAAATTTGACTTTCAAACACAGGAATGAGAAGAAGCATGAAAAAGTAAACAGCAAAGAGAAGTCTTAAGGGACTTACCATGAGTGAACTGTTTACATTCCTACATGGAAAGACAATATTTCTAACTCTTAAAACTTTTCAGTATCTGGGTAGTTGGTGGGACCACACATACACATGTACACCCATGCACACACATACACACATGCACACACATACAGAGATGGAGAGCACAGATTGAACTGAATAGGATGGGACCATACCTTAAAAGAAACTAGGGTAAATGGTGAGAGAGAAATGTAGGGGGAGGGAAAGGGAAGGGGGTAACTATATGTCATTTAAGAGGCAGGTAGTTTTTCTTAGTGGAGGGAAAAAGAGGAGAGCTGAGAAAAAAAAAAACAAAACCAAAAACAAGAAGTTTACCCTCATCACATTTGACTAAACGAAGGAGTGAAATGCACACTCATTTTGGTATGAAAACCTATCTTACAGTATAAGAAAGTGGGGGAGAAAGAGATATTGCAAGGGGGGGGATGATGGAAGGGAGGGCAAAGGGAGGAGGGAGCAATTTGAAGTCAACACTTGGGGAGGGACAGGATCAAAAGACAGAAGAGAAACAACGAGGGGCAGGTTAGGAGGGATGGTAATCCAGTTAGTCTTACACAATACGACTATCAGGGAGGTCATTGGCAAAACTACACAGATAGGGCCTATATTGAATTGCCTGCTGTCCCAAAGGGAATGGGTGGGGAGGGAGGGATGAGGAGAATTTGGAACAACTGTTTAGTATTGTTGTTGCAACTAGGAAAGAAGACATACAGTTAAGGAGGAATAGAAAGTCATCTGGCCCTACAGGAGAAAAGAGAAGATGGAGACAAGAGAAGGGAGGGATGACAGAAGAGAGGGCAGATTGGAGATAGGGAAAATTAGATTGCTTGGGGTATTGGGGTGGGGGGAGGGGATAAATAGGGAGAAAATTTGGAACCCAAAAATTTGTGAAAATGAATGTAAAAAATTTAAATAAATAAATAAATTTTAAAAAAAAGAAAAAAAAAATTCTTAAATGAATGTCAAAAATAAATAATAAATTAAAGATTCAAAGAGTTACTTTGCTCTTCAGTGTATAAGTATTAAATATTGATAATCTTATAATTTTTAGACTTTCAATATTATATTTTTTTATCATTTCCCTTAATAATGTCTGTATTTTGAATTATTCTATGTCCAAAGTTATCATCTTTAATTCCTGATTTTTCAGATTTTTTTCTTATTACATCTTCTCACTTTGACTTTCTATAACTTGATTATGACAGCTTTAGTTTAGGGTTATCAGATTATTTTAAAAATCTATTCCTAGGTTTTGCCTTTTATTCAGACTTTATGTCATGTATTCCTTTTCTTTTGGCTTTTTTAAAAATTTAGACAAATACTCAAACTTAAATCCATAATAAGAAAAGAAAAAATATAAATATTGAACTTAAATATAAAATGATAAAAGGAAAAGTCTTGAAGACAGTATAACATAGGATAGGATTCAGAAAATATAGCAACAACCTATCATTTCAAGAAATTATATATATTAAAAACTGTACATTAAGTTGAAAGCTGTCCATCTTTTCTTTGCTTCCTTGTAGGCTTTCTTTTACTCTCTGCTGTACGATTTTTACTTTGTTCTTTTTCCCCTCTTTCTCCCCACCATGTGCCTTCCCAAGGCTAAAATTGAGCATGAATATATTTATATATAGGTATTGATATATACATACAGATATGCCTGTGTATACATACCTACCTATGTATATATACACATACATGTATATATATACATATATATGCATATATAAATATATATTTTCCCTGAGATTCTACTCCTAGTCTTTTTCTTATGTTTGTGCACATCTCTTTTTTCCTATCTCTCCTAACTACTCTACTTTACTCCTACCTGCTACCTTGCCCTCCTATTACTTAATCTACCCCAGCTCTAGCAATCCCTCCCTTATCCTCCCATTCCCCTAAATCTAAAGACCTTTCTATATTCCCCCTTTTGACATATTCTCTCACCCTCCCTTCTAAAGATTCCTCCTTTATCTTCCATTCCCTCCTTATCCCCTTGGAGTTTTGTTACTTTCTAAATTTAAAAGATTTTTATACTTGTCTAGATGCATTTGTATTTTCCTCTCTTAAACCCATTCCTGAGGAAAGTAGGTTTCCAGAACTAACAGTCACCCTCCCCAATCTATTTCCTCTATATTGAGTCTTCCTCTTGCTCCTCAAGATAATTTTTAACTGTTGTTGAAGTGTTACTTTTTGAAGTCATATAATATTGAGGTCAACCCCAACCTTTCTTATGACCTACATAATTAGTAGTAATAATCTTAGACATAGGTTTTACATTTTCCATTCATAAAAGGTAAACGTTCTATCCTTATTGAGTCCCTTCTAACTGGTCATTAACATGTGCCTTATATTTCCCTTGGCTCTTGTATGTCAAATATTCTATTGAGTTCAGGGTTTGTTTGGTTTTTTTTTTTCACAGAATCCTGAAAGTGTGACAGTTGATCAAATGTTCATTTTTTTAATTCATAATTATGCTGAGCTTTGCTGGGTATTTTACTTTTGGCTGGAGTTCCAATAATTTTGCTCTTCAACATACAATGTTCCAAGACTTTCAGTCTTGTTGCCAATGATAGGTCTTGTGTGAGTCTAATTGTGGTACCATCATAAGTAAATTGGTTTTTTTTTTTCTTGTGTCTCATAATATTTTATCCTTAGTCTGGGGGTTTTGGAATTTACCTCTACTATTTCTGTGAATTTTCGTTGTAGGATCTCTTTCAGGTGGTGATCAGTAGATTTTTTTTCTATTTCCACTTTCCCTTTTGTTCTAAAGTTTTGGGACAATTTTCTTAATTATTTCTTGTATTAATGTATCAAGATTCTTTTTTTGATCAGAACTTTCATGTAGTCCAATTATTCTTATCTTTTTCCTTCGTGATCTGCTCTAGCTCAGTTGTTTTTCTTATGAGATGTTTCATGTTCTCTTCTATTTTTTCATTCTTCATATTTTGTTTTTTATTTCCTCTCTTATAGCTTTGCTGTCTTCCCCTTGCCCAATTCTGATTTTTCAAGAAGTCGTTTTCTTCCTTAAGATTCTGGGTCTTCTTTTCTAATTGTTTGATTTTCTTGTCATAATCTTTTTGGTTTTTTTTGTCTTATTGTTTCTTTTAATTTTTCCTCAATCTTTATAATTTCATTTTTGAAGTTTTTTAAGTTCTTCAATGAATTCTTTTTGGGCAGGTGACCATTTGACATTACCCTTTGTGGTAGAAGAGGGTTTCTTTGTTTCGATATCCTCCTCTGAAGATGAATCTAGGTCTTCTCTATTCCCATAGTAACTGCCTATGGTTGGATTCTTTCTCCTTTACCTGTACATTTTTTTGGGGGGAGGAGGTAATAAATAAGTTTACATAATCACCTCTAGTCCTGGGGTATGGGAGATGCTGTCTCTGGTCTCTGATCCTCTTCAGTTCTCCCCTGACCTTGAACTCAAAGTAAGACCTGCAGCCTCTTGTAAGTGCCCACAGGGGCTTTCTTCCCCACTAATTCTGTACTTACCAGGCATGTGCTAGTTTCTTATTGCCCCCACCACTCTCAGCACACTAGGTCTGGTGTTCCTTGTCAGCAGAGGTCCCCTAGATCTTCCCCAGGTCAGGCATCAAATTCCAGTCACTGTCCTGCAGGTAAAAGTTCCAGTGGCTGGACAGAGAGAACATCTCAAAGACACTAACTGCAGGGTTTGCTGCATGTTGTTTAAGCAGCTTGCCAATACGTGGTACAGTGGACCCTAGCCTGAGGATGTTCATTCTTCAACTTCAGAGGGAGGAAGCCTCACCCTGGGATTTTCTTCAGGTATTCTCTTATTGTCCCACAAGGATCCCTCTTCTGCCCCTACTCTTATTTGCTTTCCTCACTCTATGTTTGCCCAGAGTTGCTATTTTATTTATGGAGTAAAATCTGAGAGCTTGAAATTTTCTGACCTATTCTGCCATCTTCCCAGAATGTTCTCTGGTTTTTCCTTTTATAGACAAATTTAGGGTAAACATTCAGGATTATCATTTTTTAATTTGCAATTCCCTCTACTACATTCTACTATATAAATTGTTCTGTAATCTTTAGGTGTAATCACTTTAATTTCATTCCTCATCTAGATTTTGAATATATATACTTATGCCCTCCTACCCTTCTATAAACAAAGCTTTATAGTTTTACTGAGATAAGCTTCACAAAACATCACTTCCCCAACAGCTTCTCATAAGAATGTGGTTTGTGGACTATTCACCCCATTCTAAGCCTGTCATTTCTTCATTATGGTGCTCACTCTAAAGACATAAAAATCTTTTTCTTTTTATTTCTTTTTATTCTTTCCTTGCGCCTTTTGTTCCCTTCTATATGGTTTGCCAAGCAATTCCTAGCCATTTCTCTCCAGTGTGTCTTTCTTGTTAGCTAAAATTTCAAAGAAACCAAACGCTATTTGTTACATTCAAAATGTGAATATTTTGAGCTACTCTTTACTTATTGTTTTAAAGTAATATTGCTTTTATAATTACTTCACCTGATTTTCAGGTTGGACTTCATGGTCAGTTTGTTTGCCAAAGAGGCTAATTAAGCAGCATTGGGGTTCCCTCAGCACAAGTGTCAGGGAAGACCTTATGCAAATTTTTTAAAAATTCATGAAAATATATATGCAGATTTGTGGGTTGGAAATTTTGACTACAGGTCAATTTCCCTTGGGGTAGCTAGGTAGCACAGTGGAGAAAGTGCCAGGCCTGGAGTTGGTAAACCTAATCTTCCTGAGTTCAAATCTGATCTCATACACTCACTAGTTGTATAACCCTGAGCCAGTCACTTAACCCTGTCTGTCTCAGGTCCTTCATCTGTAAAATGAGCTAGAAAAGAAAATAACAAACCATTCCAGTATCATTGCAAAGAGGGATCATGAAAAGATGACTGTGAATGAAAACGATTAAGCAGGAAAAAACATTTTCCCTTGGTTTTTTGATATATAATTTTCAAACTCTTTCAATTTCATTTTATGTAACAGCTAAGAAATAATATGTAATTCAGACTTTTTGTTTATTTCATACTGGTAAGTTCAATATTAGTTTCAAGGTATAAATTTTTCGTCTGGTAAACCATATTGCTGCTGGTAAGACTATCATTGAAATTTGATGACTGTATTTATAAATGAGATAAATGTTAGATTCCTTTTTAAAGAGTATTCAATGTTTTTGTTTAACTGAACTGATGAAATCATAGATCCAGAGCTAGAAGGGACCTAAGATTCCATCTAGTATCACCCCCTTCATGTCATAGGTTAGAAAACAAAGTCCCACTGATCTTAAGTTAACTGACTTGCTCATGGACACACTGGTAGGATCAGGGGAACAATCTGAATTCACGTCCTTTGACTATGGTCAGTGTTCCTTCCCCCACCACACTATTTTTCAGTCGATTCTTTGTTCTTAATACCTCTGGGACATTTTCTGCTGTGATTTTCTGAAATGTGATGTTCTGACCCTTGGATTCGTTACACTTTCCTTGAAAACCAATAACGTTTAGTTTTTATCTCTAAGCTGTATCCTACTTTGATTTCTTTGGTAGAATTTCTTCCAGTTGTTAGTTTCTTTGATTTTGGTAAGTGATCTATTTTTCTTCCAATTGTCCCATTTTTCCTCCAATTAAGGTAGCCTATTCTTTAGAGGGTCTATCATTTTGTTAAGAATTTCCACCAAATTTTTCAGATTGTTATGCGATGTACATCTGTCATCACTCTTAGTTCAATTATTTTAACTTCATCTTATATATTTTCTTTTGTTGAACTTATAAACTACCTTGAAGAGTCTTGTAATTGATTTAGTTTTGCTCTGAGGTTCTTTTTCTAGTCTCTGAATATTATTTTTGTTTACTTATTTCATCATTTACAATCTTTATTATCTGTGAGGTGATCTTTCTTGTGGGGGATTTACAAAAGCAAAGTTGCTTTGCTTTGGTTTTTTCACTTTGGTAGGTTTGCTATTTCTGAGGTGATTCAGGAGAAGTGGACTCTACTATGCCTCTCAATCCGTTGCCTTTCCCCTCCTTCTTGTACATCATAAATTTGGATAGGATGAAGTATGTTTCTATATTTTCTCCATCAGTACTCAGGAGTTTGGTAACAAGAGCTGAGAAAAATGATTAAAAAGGAATTAACTTGAATTGGGGATTTGCTATTTAGAAATAGCAGAACATGTTTATTATCTGTTTTAACTTCGTTTAAAAAATGAAGCAAACATATAAAAGAGCAAAGCCAAATCTGGGCAGAATTTTCCGCATAATAACTGCTTATATATCTGTTGATAATAATTGTTCAAGTTTTTTCTTCTATTTCCTTCAATCTACTAGGACATATCTCCAAACAGCTAGATGAATTTTTCTTATGTTTCTGACATAACCTTCATATTTTTCTATTGATGACAATATGTAATGTGTCACATAGAAAACATTAGTGTGTCTGTACAAACATACATGTTTATAACATATTTATATGTATATGTGTACAAATGTTTATCTTATGTTTAGATATATACACAAACTGCAAATGGATAATGGATTGTGCCTAGAACTAAATAGGAGAATTACATTTGTCTTTGGGAAATTGCAAACCTCTTTAATGATCATAGAATTCTCCATGAAACAGTACAAATACAAATGTTCTACCTGTACTCTTATGTGATTGTTGAGTTATAATGTAATGGGATGAGAAGAATTAAAAATGAATATGTCTTAGAACTCAATACAGGGTTAGCAAATAAGGATTTAGAAAAACTAGAATAAAGGATGCCATCAAAGACATGTTTGATTAAAAAAGATGGGCAGGTTATTTGCTAAGAGTCTACGTGTTCCACTAGTATTCCTGTGTTGTAATGACAACTCAAAAAAAGTTTTCAGAATATTGAATGATTCTATCTTTTCCTTCTGGGTATCTTTGTACCACTACCCCCTCGCCTTAGATGAACATCGAAGCAATCTTAGATACTTGCTGGGTCCCCAGAGGAAAGAACAAGAAAAAATAGGTAGAAGCAGTAAAGAGATAAATTTAATCTTAATAGAAATTAAAACTTCCTAACAAATAGAGCTCTCCAAAAGTAGAATGATATGCTTTGGGACAACTGTGATATTTTTGGTTTTCAACCAAAGGCAGAATGACAACTGGTTGAGTATATTTGTTGCAAGAACACTTATTTTTCAAGTATAGGTTAGACTAGGTGGCTGCTGAGGCCTTTACAATTATAACATTCTTTGATTCTTTTAAAAATTATATGAAGAAACGTGTTTTTGCCTCCTCACCATCCCCAGGTCTCAGTTTTGTTCTATATCCAGGAAAAGAACATAGACATGAAGCCCCAACCCAGGCAATTGACTGTCCACACTATGAACTAAATCAACATGGCCTGGGGCAGTTAAGGGAAGTGTTAAGGTTTTTATATTTAGGTTGACAAAGTCAGACAAAGTCTTTTATAAGTGCTCTGATCTAGGGTAAGGAGAACCCATTTAATTTTCAGTACTATGAGCAGGTTAGATAAAGGTAGACAAAGTCATCTTTTACTGACTGCAAAAAATCAGAACGGTGGCAGAATCTCAGAATTAAATGGCACCATGTCAGCCAAGGGAAGAGAGAGCAGTGAAGGGCTAGGATGGTTATATTCTGCAGAAGAGACAAGGAGTATGAGAACTGAATATGAGACACTGGATTTGATGAAAAAGAAATATGATTAACCTTGGGAAGGAACAGTTTCAGTAAAAGTAGTAGTGTTGGAAGTCAGATTGCAAGGAACTGAAAAGTGAGGATATAGAGAGTGGCAGTGAATGCAAACTACTCTAAATGGGAGTCTGTCAGTGAAGGAAAAGAAACAGAGAGAGGAAAATACCTAGCCTAATTTTGTGGATAGGAGGAGACTTGAACCTGTTATTATACTGAGGAGAAGAAAGCAGTGGAAAGGAATGAGGAGAAAGCAAAAAAAAAAAAAAATAATAAAGCAAATGCTTATAAGAACTCAGTGGCTATATAATAAGAACAACAGTTTGCTTTTTCAATATCATTGTAGAAGGTCACGTCACTCAGTTTCCATAGGGTGTTCTCTCCATAGCTATTTCTTTTATTTCTGAATGTAGAAAAGGCTAAGAGATGCAAGGGAAGTTTGGGACAGCTGCAATTTGTTTTGTTCAAATGTCTGAAAGGAGTCTGGAGTAGAATTTTCAAATAGCTCTGACTTGAAATGCATTTCAGATACTGTTAAAGTTGAGTTTGGGGTATTCACTTCTTTTGAAAAGCTCTTAAGGAAATTGCTTAGGAAATAAACTTTACCAGCAGATTTTTTTTTTTTTTCTGAAAGCCTGCTCATCAATGTGTCACCCAAACTAACTTTACTGTGAGACTAAAGCTTTAGGCATTTTCTACTCCTGATTAGTGGGAGACAGACCAACTCAATTTTATTTCAATTTACTCTTGCATGCTGTCTCAAAGTGCTGAGGAAGATAGTTTTGGGGAGATGAAAATGGACCTGCTTTGTGCTGTGTAACTTATCTTGTCTATAGCACAAAAGCAATATGTAGAAGGATTATCTGAGGCACAACTTTTTATTTTCTTCCAGATTTATAAACAGGGACATTTTGTGACATAAGTTATGATGCTTTGAGATACTTATCCAAAAGTTCTTCAACTTTAATGCTGTTACAAAATGTTAAAAAAAATTGCTTCCCCAATTCCTTCGTGTTCCTGCCAGCATATGGAATGTGTAATCTTTCTGACAGCATTTGAAATCTCCAAGGCAACAATCACTTCCACTTCAGTTTTGCTAACATTTCCCCCCAAAGTCAGAGGGGAATAAACAAAAGAAAGAAAATACTTGTTTACCATAGGTGTACTGATAGTGTAGCCAGCTCCTCTTTCCCCTGTGATTTTGTTTCCCAGATGGGTATTTCCTGTACTCAGAAAGGAGAATCTTCCCTCTATGGTTACCTCTCACTTATACTGTACGTATCTTCTAGGTACATAACTGATTGCAAGTAGCTTTCCGCATTAGAATGTGAGCTCCCTGAGTTTCAAAAGGTAAAGACTTTTTGACTCTTGTACTATCCCCAGCACTTATCACAGTGCCTGGTACACAATAATCAATGGTTTAATAAATGTTTAATGACTGAGTCCAAACCACCATTGTATTAGCCTGGAGTCTTACACCAGAAGAACAGTGTTCAGCACCTTTCCCCAAGCTGGAGGAGAAATGTTACTAGAGAGATGATATAAGCACATTTTCTGACTTCATTATATTCTCCATTGTGATAGGATGAGTGGGGAGGGTCAGGATGGGAGATGGGAATCCTGGGTTGTTGTGAGGTATATATGCAGACTTTGGGTAAGTGATAAAGAAGATCCTTCCTCTGGTCATCATTCAGCAGCAACAGGTTTACATCTATTAGACGAGAGAATTTGGAGGACTAAGAATATAAAGAAACCCTTTTCCCTCTCTACCCAAGTGGCCCATTTCTTCCTTATAATGGAAGGAATCAAGTTCACTCCAGTAATGTTGATACTTCTTTTTATTTTTCTGGGGGGCAGGGGGTGTGAGAATGTATTTTAAGGAGTGGTGAAATAGGGAAGTATCTAAAATTTTCAGCTTAAAAAGATAATAATTTGTGAAAAATAGAAAGTATAATTTTCATTTGGGATAGGAAAGACGCTAAATCTCTTGTCATTGCTATAAGACCCAAAAGACTCTTTCTTTTTGAAAATCTTAAAATCATTCTCCAAAATGCCAATCAAGCCATTAGGATTCCTTTAATGTATTTTGTAATGATGCTGAAAATACAAGGCTTCATTTCTGTTCATGGATGAATTATTCTGTCTTGACAGGCAAATTAATTTTTTACCTAATAGGCCTTTTCTGTTTCTAATTTTGAGTCTACAAATTTGTAGAGATTTTTACACTAATGGAAAGCTGTATGCAGGCATTTTAATCTGAGGATTTTTTAAATTGTTTTATAATTTATAAAGAGTTTTTTCTCTAAGATAACGATAATAAGGAAAATAGAATTTAAGAATTGAAAGGAGACATAGAGGGCATCTACTGCAACTCCCTCATTTTTGTTTGTGTTTCCTTAGAAGTCTCTATTATATGAGGCACTCAATAAAATATGTTTTGAATTGCATTAAATTTTCCAGATGAGGAAACTGAGGCCCACAAATGTGCCACCACAAAAAGAGCTTGCTATAAACACTTTTGTACATGGGGGTCCTTTTACCATTTCTATGATCTCTTTGGGATACAGACCTAGAAGTGGTATGGCTAGGTCAAGGAATTTACCCTAGATTTTAAGGATTATGGCACTGAAATCTCTAGAACCATTTATCTTGAGAAAAGAGAGTCTTACCTGTTATTCCCTGTGCTTCTTATAGTATCTTTCAAATTCTGGGAAACACTAGCAGCTTCTGAAGTAATTATAGAAACAATGACTCAAATTTCTTGGCAAAATGTGGAGAAGGGAATCATTTCCATTGTATGAGGGAGTGGCACACAGAAATGTGGGTATAGTTGCAGGATTGTAGGACAACGTTACTAGTTTCTTTTTCCTCCTCCAGTATTGATAAATAAATCACAAGGGGACACCTTAATGGTTATGATGTGAGCTATAAGGAGCATGATGGGAGTTGAAAGAAATATATTCACTCCAAACAAATGTCAAATGGTTCTCATGGAATTACTGTGGTGGGATAGGAGGAAAGGGGAGAAAAGTTCATCCAAAAGATGGATTTGTCTTGAGAAGGACTCTTAATGTTCTTTCCTGGTTATATCTGTGGGAAACAAGAATTGGACAAGTTGTAATGGTCTTTTGCCCTTGAAAAAGCCTACCTAGCAACCAGATGTCACCGAAATTCCTTAACAAGGCTTGTAAAAGTTACCCATCTGTACCCAGGAAGATGCTAAGATCATACCTCAGAACCTCCATGGAGGGTCTGTGGCTCACTTCAAGTAAATTAAGAAGACAAAGTCAAAAAACAATTTCTGATTTTCTTGTCCTTGACATGTAATGTTCTGAAAAATGAAATGAAATCCATCAGGATATGAGACACTGAATGATGTTACTGTGCTTGTAGCATATAGTGTCCTGCTGTTAAAAAATCCTTCATCAATCATTTCCAATATTGAAGGAAGCAAATAACTAATCTACACAATGCTGATCGTGCACTGGAGTATTTTATATACCGTTTTTGCTGGAACTATCGAACTGGGTGAAAATTCATTCTGTGTACTGTCTTGTCATTCTAAGGTGTTCCTAATGGGAGACATTCAGATGCAACAACTCATAAAGATGCATCCTAACCTCCAAAATAGCAGTGTTCCTGCTTGCTGTAATATCTGTGCTAGTGCTGAAAAGTTCACCTGAGTTGTTACCTTCACATTGAACTTTCAGTGCTAAGTGGAACTTCTTGAATTTGCCATTTCATATTCTGAATTGACAGCAATTTTTCTCTAATACACTTTTTAAGGTAGCAATCATAACATCCTTGAAATTTAGTCAGGACTAAAAGAGATAGATGAAAGAGTTTAAGAAGCTACTTTCTTATAGCATATATATATATATAGCATATATATATATATAGTTCATTAAAATATTTTAGACTCTATTTCGTCTCATGTTCAGAACTTCTTAAAGTCAAAGGAAGAGGGTTCTTTTGGGTCATCTCTTACTATAAGTCTGGCATCATACAACTAAGAATCACCAGACCACTGCCTGTAGCCATGCTAAATTAGGGGACTCAAAATGCATATTCAACCAAGTAAGATTTAGCTTCCTGGGTGTGAAAGAATACAAAGAAATAATCATGTTTAAAAGAAAGTGTGCATACTTTAGCTCTAGGAATAGTGTTAATGAAAAATTAATTCATTGATCTATTCTCCTCACCGCCAGTTTCCTTGTAATCTCTGCCAAATCCCTTTCCATCACTTCCACCTGAAAATAAATATTCTCTCTCCTTTTTTAACTTAAAAAATACATACTTAAATGGTGCATTTTGAACATCACTGTTACTTTCTAGTGACTGATCCCTGCTTCTTACTAGAACTGCTGCCTTGTAGCAAATTTAGTCATCAGGCGGTATTGTTATCCCCTAAAGTGATAATCTATTCAAGATGAGGATAAAATTTGGGGAATTATAGTCACCTTAATGGTCATGAAACTTCACCCTGTTGAACAGAGTATAAACCTTTCTGTGATTCTGGGAGAATAAATGGTCTTCTATTGTTTGATCCGAGCTCTCTAGGTGGTCATACTATTGTTAGCCCAGAGGAAACTAGACCTGTGGGTCAAATCCAGGACTTTTGTAGGGCCAAAGTTAAGAATTGTTTTTAATGGTTCATTTTAAAGTGTTATTGTATTTTTAAAAAATCTAAGAACCATTCTTATCTGTGGATGAAAAAAGGGGCTTGGCTGAATTTGTCCCTGGTAGTGGATGAGGTTACTGAGGATTGACTTATTTCTTCCCAATGCCTCAACTTAAAATGGGCTCCTCAATCAGTCACTCTTCATTTCCCATCAGTTGAACTCTTCTGGACTAGACTCCATCATGGCCCTAGGAAACTTCATCATCAGGAAACTCATCATTCTTTCAGACTACACTAATGTTGGTACTCATGTACCTTCTACCCCTTTTATTAGAGGGCTGGAGAATAGAGCAAAGATCTCTTCTCAAACTCTACATTTAAAGAGGACTCCCAGGCCAACCATCTCTTAAATTCCTACCAGTTGTACTCCTTTGAACTGGATTCCATCATGCTTTTGAGACAGGTACTTACCCTCTCCCCCTTCAGCTTGCTTTTGTATGTTGTTTATTCCTATTAGTTTGTAAACTATTTGAGTGCAAGGATGGTCTTTCTTTCTCTTTCTTTTTTTTTTTCCTTCTTTCCTCCTTCCTTCCTTCCTTTCCTTCCTTCCTTCCTTCCTTCCTTCCTTCCTTCCTTCCTTTCCTTCTTTCTTTCCTTCCTTCTTTCTTTCCTTCTTTCTTTCCTTCTTTCTTTTTTCTTTCTTTCTTTCTTTCTTTCTTTCTTTTCTTTCTTTCTTTCTTTTTCTTTCTTTCTTTCTTCTCCTTCTTTCCTTCTTCCTTCCTTCCTTCCTTCCTTCCTTCCTTCCTTCCTTCCTTCCTTCCTTCCTTCCTTCCTTTCTTTCCTTCTTTCCTTCTTCCTTCCTTCCTTCCTTCCTTCCTTCCTTCCTTCCTTTCTTTCTTTCTTTCTTTCTTTCTTTCTTTCTTTCTTTCTTTCTTCAGTATTTTTATTCCCAGCACTTAGCATGATGCCTGATAAATGTTTATTCACTCATTAATTTGTATTTTCTTTGAGATCTCAACTACTAGAAACTCATCCTTCATCCCTATCATGGAAAAAGATAAAAATTTGAGGGTATATAAACTTTATTCATATTATATTCTATAACAGAGTTATTAATTGGTTGACAATGAATTAGTTTTAAACACAAAATTTTCTCTCTGTGTACGTGTGTGTGTAGCACTTCCTAAACTGTGCATCACAAAGGGGTAACAAGTGGAAAAAAGTTTAAGAAGCCCTGGGTAGTATAGTATAGTGTAAGAAGCAGAAAAAGTGAAGGTCATTCAGCATAGGCCTGAAACTGACCATGGAGATAAGGAAGAATGTAACAATCTGTCATGGACTTGGTGGAAGCACAGTAAAGCAACTTTTTTTGTTTACTTCAATTTTTTAAGCCATTTCAATTTAATGTCATGAAAACTAAATTCAAGTGATGTTTTTGCATGCATTTAATCATTTTTCATTTCATTTTTGTATGACTGTGACAGATAAGTTCAATGAAGTATGACTTTACACATGACAGAGCAATTCAAAGGGGTTATTTTGTGTGTTATAAAGTGAATTTCTTTGCTATTTTTATCTTTGAAGGTGTAAAGACTCATTGAGGAAGAAAATATATCCTTATAACCCACTAATTGTGTATGAATCAGTTGGTTCCGGTTGTTTTGAGTTAGAACTATCCCTTTTTACCGGGTCTAGGATTAAAGGGGTTATTTGTAGAGTTGGTCATTTTCAGAGAGGCATCCAGACAGAATAGACAGAAGGAAAACTGAGTGGGCTGATCATGGTGGCCTTGAGGACTGGTTACCTTGAAATTCCATGTGCTATGATTTATATGACCCAACACATTTCCTGGACCTTAAATTCCTGATCCCACATCAATGAACACCAAGGCATGAATTATATAATGAGGATTTCAGAGGAAACCTTGAGTGGGTTAAAAAATGAGCCTAAGATATGATTTGAGAGATCATCCCCTCCTAGAACTGAACTCCATCTATGTAAGCCCAGAGTTTGGGGTGCTAAGTTTGGGGTGTAGAGTTTGGGAAGTGCATTTTAAGTTTCATCATTATTTCAAGAAGTTAATTTGGAGAGTCAGAGATAATTTAACGAATATTTAGTCTATCCATAATTGAATAGGAAGATGATTTCTAGCTGTTGAGGGTTATGTTTAATGGTCTAATTTTAGATTTAAGGCAATTTTGAAAAATGCTTCCCCATGCTTAGTAAACAGTAGACTGTTAACATGTTAACAAATGCTTGCTGAATGATAAACTTATAGTTTTTCCTGGGGAAAAAACAACTCTAAACAGATTCCATCCCCTCAGGTTTTGGTTGCAGTGGCTCTTCATCTACACATGACAGAACATTTAAATCTTTCAGTGAAAACCAATTCTCTGGTCCTCAGTTTTAGAGATGAAATGCCAGGTATCAGTGAGGAACTAGATCTGCTGAACTGTCCATATCAGAAAGCCCTGCATTGCTGCTTATTAAATCTCAATCAAATCAGAATGAAGAAAAGAGGGGATATATGGACTTACAGATTGTTTTGTCTTCAACAATACGTATTTGAATGCATAACAGAACATATAGCAATAAAGGCCTTCTTCTTCAGAAGACATCAGGATCAATAAGTTTGGAAGTGAAAACCCTACAGAGACCTACAGATGCCTACAGAGGCATAAGGATAGAGAGAACAAGTCATGGATTTCATCAAAATGCTCATTCTGATATAGTGAATTTTTTTTAAAGAAGGTTTACTTACAGGAAAACCTCAGTCATCTAAGATCTACTATGTAATTAAAGTTTTAAAACATCCATTGGAGAAATATGACCCCAAATTAGATCAAGCACATTATTATACCTGCCAGATTTACTAATATTTGTGAAATTTGGGAATTTAACTGAATTGAGACAATTTCCACATCTGTTCGAAGCTTTGATTTCCATGATTCAGGTTCTGTATACTGTACATGGCAACCTGGCTTTAGGTATGAACTTAATTTAAACTGACATTGTTTATGATTAGCCAAATTGTTACCATATCACATTTTGGGAGGCTGAAAATTATATCCTCTGGCTCATCATTTTATTTATTCATTATCTTTTGAATTACACAAGAAGACCTTAGAAGCAAAGAAAACCACAATCTTTATTAAATTATGGTAAGATATTATACTATGAATTTATCTGATGATTGTTACTCATTTTCAAAATTAGAAAGCAACAATCTATCTCTGTTATTGTACTTGACAAAAAGAAATCAGTACCTTATCTATTAAATGCCAAACTCCCAATTCAATTGAAACTCCCACTGAATAATTTTCTATCTTTTGAATTATATTTTTTCTAGAGGATTATGCAACATTAATCATATGCTTCTAATTAGTATTCTTTTTTAATATGCTTTTAAAATATTTTACTAGTGCCTTTTGTATTTCATCTATAGTTATTTCAACATATGGCTTTCTCCGCTGTTTCCTCCCTATAAGAAAGAAAAAAATATTAAGCAAAACCAGCAGACACAGTGACTGAATCTGACAGTAAATGCAACATTTTGTGCCTTTGAGGTTTCAATCTCTCTACTGAGAGAGTAGATTTCTTTTTTCATTTGTTTCTGGAGCCAAGATTGCTTTTTGAATTTATTCAGAGCTGAGGAGCCTATTATTTTAATTTACATTGTTGTAATTGTTGTAAAAATTACCCTCCTGGTTCTGCTTCCTTCATTTTGTGAATGTCCATTTAAGTTTTCCCATCTTTTTTTCTGAATTCCTCATATTCATCATCTCAAAATACAACTCTATCATATTGCGTTCATATACCATGACTTTGGTATTCCCTCATGAAGGACACAGTATTTAAAAAGAAATAATCTGTAAGTATAATAAACAGAGTTAAGAGTTGGTTTTATAGTATGATGATCAGGAGAATTACCTCCTCAAATGGGTGTTTTTGTAGGGTGGTAAACATTTATTTGGTATTGTGATTGATTCTTTCTTGGAAGGTGTTTAAATGCCAAATGGAAAGATTTGGGGGAATATTTGAGAGATCTACTGAGATGTATCATTGAAACTTCATAAAGAACAAATCCAACCTAAGATTTTATTGATTGCCGATAAATTGATTGGCTTCGTCTGTGATGGATCATTTGGGGATGATCTGGTTATTTTGGGCTCTTGGGGTCAGAGCTACCACTTTGTACAAAGTATATGAAAAATAGGGTCAATTAAAGACTCAATTCGAGTGCAGAAAAACTAAGGGTGGATCAATCATGGTGGCCTTGGGGCAGAGGCACCTGAGAGTTGCAGGTGTTATTACTGATATGTCTTGGGAGATTTCCGAGACCCTGAATTCCTGACCCCAAATCTATGAAGACCTGATGTGTTATATTCTAATAATCTCAGAAGAAACTCTAGTTAGGTACAAGAATGAGCAAAAGAGATATGATTTGGGTAACAATTCCCTTCCAAAATCAGACCCCATCTGTGCAAGTCCAGAGCTTCGGTGCTGGGTGAATGTTATAGTTATTATTTCTAACTCACCCATGGATAGTATTAGAACTGTTATATTTTAAGCTCCATCATGATTTTGAGAAGATAATTGGGGCAATCAAAGATAATTTGGTAGGCATTTAAATATTTCATCTATTATTGTAAGAGAATGTAACCAGTCAATATAAAAAATTGAGGTTTAGGTGAATTAAATTGAGGGAGCTAGGTGGCAGATTAGAAAAACTTGGTGGCAAAGGGACAAGACTTCATATTCTTCCTCAAACATTTGCAAACTGTGTGACCCTGAGTAAGTAATTTAACTTTTGCCAGCCTCAAGTTTTTCATCTGCAAATTAGAGACAATAATAGCTCTTACTTCACAGGAGTCATGAGGATCAGTAAATTGCTTTGAAAATGTAGGCTACTACATAAATGTTAGCTATCATTTTTCTTACCAAAATGTTTTACCTGTTGATTCTGACCTGTGCTTGTTTATGCTTAGTGGACAATATTTAGATTCCAGGTCAGAAAAATTTTTTTGTATAAAGGCTTCCTGATTGAGTAATTCCCCCAAACACCTCATATAATAAGAGTCCTATTTGTCAAGAAGGCCTTCCTCTGTGAGCCTCCATGTACTTTATAGGTCAGTGAGGTGCAGTTATTTCTATTAATAGAGTACCATACTCAAATGGCAACTTCTAAGAGCTATGGGGAAAAAGAGCTCTGTTTGTCAACAAGGTCAAAGAGTGACCCTCCAGCAGCAACTTAAGGAGGAAATTGGGCCACCAGGTAGTAAATATTCTCTAGTAGTAAGATAGAATTCTAATATCCTTGGTTTAAAAAGGTGCTGAAGACATTAAAGGACCTATATACTCCCAGTGCCTCTGGGCCTACTGTAGCCTTTCTAAGAGTCTATGTTCAGAAGGGATTCTCCTTATGCAGTTGCTAACCTGGGCACTTTAAAGTGACTAGAGACCACAAAACAAACAAATAGTAGGAAACAGGTAGAGGTTGTGAGAAGTGATCACTATCAACCTCAGGCTACCCTAGATCTACACATCCTATCAAATGTCCACTTCTTTCTGACATTGGATTTGGAGCTTTCCTGAGAGGTATTAGGGATAGTTCTCAGGTTAAAGATAGGATAGAGGCGGAGCCAAGATGGAGGAGTGAGAGCAGCGATTCACCTAAGCTCTCGGACAAACTCCTCCAGGTACCTCTGAAAGGAGAATCTGACCAAATTTTGGAGGTGCGGAATCAAGTGGGAGGCAGACGGTGACGGATTCGGAGCTCAGGTGGGACTGGAAGGTCCACGGGAAGGATCTGTTCTGTGGGGGTGAACCCACAGCGCACAGCGCAGCGTGGCCAGCGCAGCACGGCCAGCGCAGCGGAGCAGAAGAGATCAGAGAAACCTGAGTGGCGGGCAGAACCAGAGGAACGGCACCCGGGGTGGGAGACAAGCCGAACTGAGTCAGTGAGAGCCGCGGAGAGCCAGATATCAGTGCAGCAGCTCCTGAGACCTTCAGCCCGAAGATCAAACTTCGGTAAGTCACTTACTTGAATTTCCGGGAGCCAGGATGGCGGAGTGATCGGTAAATGCTCTCTCCTTCCCCCTTGATGACCGTGAAAGAACCATAAAATATCTCCCCAGAAAAATCCCAGATCAGTAGAATTAGAAGAAGGAGACCAATAGTCTCATAACACCTGAGATGAGGAAAATAGCTAAGGGGGATTCCTCATATGGTGGCAGAGGCAAACCTGAAGGACAGAGGACCCAGGGCAGAGAAAATTTGCACTAGGACCCAGGCAAGCCTCACCACCAGGAGAGGAGACCCAGGAGGGTTGGGAACACGCATTAGCATCTAGGCGTGCCTCAGCTGTCCAGGGGAATCAGAAAGACAATAGGGCAGTTGGGATTACCAGCTCCTGAGCTTGCCTTTGCCTCAGTCCAGCTGAGGAGATCTCCTGGGACCAGACCACATCTCTCCCACACTTAACAAGCTAAACCCAGGGCTGATCAGGGAAACACCAAACAAAAATCTGCTTTTTGCTTTTTCACACATCAGCTCAGCAAAAAGTTCTCTAGCTTCTGACTAAAAGAACCAGAAGCCACAACACTCAATCAAAATCATGAACAGGAAAAAGAAGAGGGCCGAAAGAACCATAGAATCTTTCTATGGGGATAAGGACCAAAACACAAACCCCAAAGAGGTCACAGCTGAGACTGTACTTCCATCTGAGACTTCAGAAGGGACTATGAACTACTTGCAAGTACAAGCAGCTCTCCTGGAACAGCTGAAGAAGGAAATAGAAGATAAACTGGCCAATGATTTTAAAATTATTAAGAAAGAATTCACTGATGAGAACATCTCCTTGAAAAGGAAAATTGAACAAATGGAAAAAGAAGTTCAAAAATTAACTGGAGAAAATAAATTCCTGAAAGGCCAAATGGAAAAGGAAGTACAAAAATTAACTGGAGAAAATAGCTTCTTAAAAGGAAAAATTGGGCAGATGGAAAAAGAGATACAAAAGTTAACAGAAGAAAACAATGTGATGAAGATTAGAATTGGGCAAGTAGAAACTAACAACTCAATGAGACAGCAAGAATCAGTCAAACAAAATCTAAAGAATGAAAAGATAGAAGAAAATGTAAAATATCTAATTGGAAAAACAACTGACCTGGAAAATAGATCCAGAAGAGAAAACTTAAGAATTATTGGCCTGCCAGAAACCCAGGATGGAGAAAAGAGCCTGGACAATATCTTCCAGGAAATCATCAAGGAAAACTGCCCAGAAGTACTAGATTCAGAGGGCAAAATAGTCATCGAAAGAATCCACCATTCCCCTCCTGAAAGGGATCCCACACTCAAAACCCCAAGAAATATAGTTGCCAAATTCCAGAGCTATCAAGTGAAGGAGAAAATATTACAAGCAGCCAGAAAGAAACAATTTAAATATCAAGGAGATACAATCAGGATTACACAGGACCTTGTAGCTTCTACATTAAAAGATCGAAAGAATTGGAACCCAATATTCCGTAAGGCAAAGGAGCTGGGACTGCAACCAAGGATCAACTACCCAGCAAAGTTCAGCATAACATTTCAGGCAAGGAGAAAGTCATTCAATGAAGTAAGGGATTTCCAGGTTTCCTGACCAGAACGCCAGAACTTAATAGACAATTCGATCTTCAAATGCAGGTCTCAAGAGAATCATAAAAAGGTAAACAGTGGGGGGGGGAACAACTTGCTACTCAATGAGGGCAAGTTGTTCACCTCCCTATAAGGGAAGATGATATCTGTTTATCTTGAGAACTGTGCGTCTATTAAGAAATATAAAAGGGATAAGCATAGGGGGAACGGGTATAAAGTAAATGATATCATGATAAAAAATGTGATTTAAGTATGAGAAGGGAGTGTAATAGGAGGTGTGAAAAGGAGGAAGCAGAAAATGGCAAATTAAATCACAAGAAGAAGTACAAAATCATAGTAGAGGGAAAGAGGGGAGGGAGATGAGCATTGTGTGAGAGGTACTCTCATCGGATTTGTTTAAAGGACGGAACAATAAACTTAAGTAGAAAATCCTAACTAGCTCTATAAGCAGTGGGAGGGGAAGGGGGAAGAAAGGGGAGGGAGGCAAAAGGGAGGGAAGAAGCAATAAGAGTAAAGGGGAGTTAAAGGGAGGGGGGCTAAAAGAAAGAGGGGAAGGTGGCAAGAGGAGGTGGTGAAAAGTGAATACTAGTGAGGAGGGGAAGGGAGACAGCAGAGCTAAAAGCACAAATGGTGGGAAAGAAGATGGAGGGAAATACACAGATTGTAATCATAACTGTGAATGTGAATGGAATGAATTCTCCCATAAAACAGAGACGGATAGCAGAATGGATTAAAAGCCATAATCCAACAATATGCTGCTTACAAGAAACACATTTGAAACGGGGGGATACACATAGGATAAAGGTTAAAGGATGGAGCAGAATATATTGTGCTTCAGCTGATGTAAGAAAGGCAGGAGTAGCAATCCTAATCTCAGACAAAGCAAAAGCAGAAATAGATCTAATCAAAAGGGATAAGGATGGAAACTATATCCTGCTAAAAGGAACCATAGACAATGAAGCAATATCATTACTAAACATGTATGCTCCAAGTGGTATAGCATCCAGATTCTTAGAGGAGAGGTTGAGGGAGTTGAAGGAAGAAATTGACAGCAAAACTATATTAGTGGGGGACCTCAACCTCCCTCTTTCTGAACTTGACAAATCTAACCTCAAAATAAACAAGAAAGAGGTTAAGGAGGTAAATAAAACTCTAGATAAGGTAGATATGATAGATCTTTGGAGAAAATTGAATGGGAATAGAAAGGAATATATCTTTTTCTCAGCAGTAATGGAACATTTACAAAAATTGACCATGTACTAGGACACAAAAATCTCAAAATCAGTGCAGAAAGGCAGAGATAATCAGTGCATCCTTCTCAGATCATAATGCAATAAAAATTATATGTAATAAAAGGCCATGGAAAGATAAAGCAAAAATCCATTGGAAACTAAATAATTTAATCCTAAAGAACGAATGGGTTAAAGAAGAAATCATAGAAACAATCAACAACTTCATTCAAGAGAATGACAATAATGAGACAACCTACCAAATCTTATGGGATACTGCAAAAGCAGTTCTTAGGGGAAGTTTTATATCTTTGAATGCCTACATAAATAAAATAGAGAAAGAGGAGATCAATGACTTGGGTATGCAGCTGAAAAAGCTAGAAAAAGAACAAATTGAAAATCCCCAAGAAAATACCAAATTAGAAATACTGAAAACCAAAGGAGAGATTAAGAAAATTGAAATTAAGAAAACTATTGAATTAATAAATAAAACCAATAGTTGGTTTTATGAAAAAACTAATAAAATTGATAAACCTTTGGTCAATTTGATTAAAAAAAAGAAAGAAGAAAATCATATTACTAATATTAAAAATGAAAGGGGTGAACTCACCTCCAATGAGGAGGAAATTAAAACAATAATTAGAAATTATTTTGCCCAACTTTATGCCCACAAATTCTATAATCTAAATGAGATGGATGAATATTTTAAAAAATACAAATTGCCCAGATTAACAGAAGAGGAAATTGAATACTTAAACAACCACATTTCAGAAAAAGAAATTGAACAAGCCATCAATGGACTCCCTAGGAAAAAATCTTCAGGACCAGATGGATTCACAAGTGAATTCTATCAAACCTTTAAAGAACAGTTAATTCCAATACTATATAGACTATTTGGGAAAATTGGGGAAGTAGGAGTACTCCCAAATTGTTTCTATGATACAAATATGGTTTTGATACCCAAGCCAGGAAGAGACAAAACAGAAAAAGAAAATTATAGACCAATTTCTCTAATGAATATAGATGCAAAAATTTTCAACAAGATTTTAGCAAAACGAATACAGCTTCTTATCAAGAGAATAATACATTATGATCAGGTAGGTTTCATACCAGGAATGCAGGGCTGGTTCAATATTAGGAAAACTATTAGCATTATCAATCATATCAACAACAAAACCAACAAAAACCACATGATTACCTCAATTGATGCAGAAAAAGCTTTCGACAAAATACAACACCCATTCCTATTAAAAACACTGGAGAACATAGGAACAAAGGGAACTTTACATAAAATAGTAAGCAGTATCTACCTAAAACCTTCAGCAAGCATTATATGCAATGGAGATAAGCTAGATGCATTTCCAATAAGGTCAGGGGTGAAACCAGGATGCCCATTATCACCATTATTATTCAATATGGTACTAGAAATGTTAGCGGTAACAATTAGACAAGATAAAGAAATTGAAGGAATAAAAATAGCCAAAGAAGAAACTAAGTTATCACTCTTTGCAGATGATATGATGATATATTTAGAGAATCCCAGAGATTCAAGTAAAAAACTACTTGAAATAATAAACAACTTTGGCAAAGTTGCAGGTTACAAAATAAACCCACACAAATCTTCTGCATTCCTATATATTAGCAACAAAGTCCAACAGCAAGAGATAGAAAGAGAAATCCCATTTAAAGCTAGAGTAGACACTATAAAATACTTAGGAGTTTACCTGCCAAAACAAACCCAGGGATTATATGAACACAATTACAAGACACTTTTTGCACAAATAAAATCAGATTTAAGTAAGTGGAAAAATATGAGTTGTTCGTGGGTAGGCTGAGCTAATATAATAAAAATGGCAATTCTACCTAAATTAATCTACTTATTTAGTGCCATACCAATCAAACTATCAGATAATTATTTTCTAGAGCTGGATAAAATAATATCAAAATTCATTTGGAAAAACAAAAGGTCCAGAATATCAAAGGGACTAATGAAAAGAAATGCTTGGGAAGGTGGCCTAGCGCTACCAGACCTCAAATTGTACTGTAAAGCAGCAATTATCAAAACCACTTGGTATTGGCTAAGAAACAGAGGGGTGGACAAATGGAATAGGCTTGGCACTCAAAACACAGTAGGCAAGGAATATAGCAACCTCCTGTTTGATAAACCCAAAGATCCCAGCTTCTGGGATAAGAACTCATTGTTCGACAAAAGTTGCTGGGAAAACTGATTAACTGTGTAGTGGAAATTAGGCATAGACCCATGCCTGACACCGTACACAAGAATAAAGTCCAAATGGGTACATGATTTAGGTATAAAGATTGATACCATGAATAAACTGGAGAAGCAAGGTATAGTGTATTTATCAGATTTATGGAGAGGGGAAGAATTTTTTTCTAAAGAAACGATAGAAAGCATTATGAAATGCAAGATGGATAATTTTGATTACTTTAAACTGAAAAGTTTTTGCACAACCAAACCCAATGCAACCAAAATTCGGAGGGATGTAGTAAACTGGGAAAAAATTTTTACAGCTAAGCTCAGGGATAAAGGCCTCATTTCTAGAATATATAGAGAACTGACTCAAATATATAACCATCCAAGTCATTCCCCAATTGATAAATGGTCAAAGGATATGAACAAGCAATTTTCAGGGGAAGAAATCAAAGATATCTATAATCATATGAAAAAGTGCTCTAAATCACTGTTGATTAGAGAGATGCAAATCAAAACAACTCTGAGGTACCACATCACACCTGTAAGATTGGCAAACATGACAGAACAAGAAAATGATAAATGCTGGAGAGGATATGGGAGAGTTGCAACACTAATTCATTGTTGGTGGAGCTATGAGCTCATCCAACCCTTCTGGAGAACGGTTTGGAACTATGCCCAAAGGGCTACAAAAATGTGCATACCCTTTGACCCAGAAATATTGCTACTAGGACTGTATCCCCAAGAGATTATAAAAATGGGAAAGGGTCCCACGTGTACAAAAATATTTATAGCAGCACTCTTTGTGGTAGCCAAAAGCTGGAAGTCAAGGGGATGCCCATCAATTGGGGAATGGCTGAATAAATTATGGTATGTGAATGTAATGGAGTACTATTGTGCCATAAGAAATGATGAACAAGAAGACTTCAGGGAGGCCTGGAAGGACTTATATGATCTGATGCTGAGCGAAAGGAGCAGAACCAGGAGAACTTTGTGCACAGCAACGACCACAGTGTGCGAGAGTTTTTTCTGGTAGACTTGGAACTTTGTAATAACACAAGAACTTACTGAGAAAAAAAAAATCCTAATGTCGGTCTTCTAAGGCAAAATGCCTTCCACACTCAGAGAAAGAAATATGGAAGTCATTTGCAGAATGTAGCAGATCATGTTTGTGTGTGGGTGGGTTTCAGTGTATTATGTGTTGATTTGTTATATGATTTCTTCCATTTATTTTAGTTCGACTACGTAGCATGAATATAGTGAAAATGTGCTCAAATAGGAAAGTATATGTAGAACCTATACAGAATTGTATGCTGTCATGGGGAGGGAGGGGGGTATTGGGGGAAGGGTGGGGGGGATAAAATCTTAACTTTAAGAAAATGATTGTAAAACATTAAAAAAAATAAAATAAAAAAACAATTAAAAAAAGAAGAAAAAATTAAGATAGGATAGAATCAGAAATAAGAATAATATAAAATACAAAAGCTGTCTACTTAAAAAAATAAGCCAAGGGGTTTTATTTTATTCCAGCTAGAAGCAAAAGGGGACCCTTGGAGGTGGTTTAATTGAGAGACATGATCAAACCAGTATTTTAGGAAAGTTATTTTGGCAAATATTTGGAGGATGGGATTAGAGAGCGTTGACAGCCAGGAGTCTAGTAAGGAAGCCATAAAAGGAGTTTAGGAGAGGTAACGAGTGCATGAACAAGGGTGCTAGTTATGTGAGTGGCGAGAAATGGACAGATGTGGCAAATTGCGGAGGAAAATCAATGACTCAGCAAACTGAGGCACACTGATGTAATATTGGTGGACTTTTGAATGGATACAACTATTCTAGATAGCAATCTAGAATTATATACAAAATGTTCCTCAACAATGCATACCCTTTGTCCTAGCTACATTTCTGCTAGGCCTGTACCAAAAGAGGTCAAAGAAAGAAGGCAAAGATTCTGTAGGTACAAAAATATTTGTAATGGTGGCAAATAACTGAAAACTGAGGGGAAACCCTATAGTTGAGGAACAGATGAGTAAACTAGTATATGAATGTGATGGGATGCTGTAATACTGCAAGAAATGAGAAAAGAGGTCATCTCAGAACATCATGGAAAGATCCATGAACTGATACAGAGCAAAGCATGCAGAATCAGAAAAATAATTTATACTATAAAATCGATATTATAAAAAGGGACATTTTTTAAGACTTTTATAAACTCATAAAGAATAAAATGCGCAGACCCAAGAGAATAATTTATATAATAACAATAACTATTCATACATATATATGCATATGTACATATATGTATTTACACATGTATACATTAAAATTGAAATGTATAGGGATTATGATCAATACAATGATCAGTCATAACTGCAGAGTAACAAAGATGAAACCTGTAGAGAGGTAATGGATTTAGAGTTAAGAACGAGACATATACCTCTAACTGTGTGTGTACATGTGTGTATGCTTGACCTTGCATAGTTATTACACACAATTAAAATTATTTTCTAATAGGATGAGCAGAAGACAGAGAAAATACATTTCTGGTAGTTTTTTTTTAAATAGAAGGGTGGAGTGAGTGCTATACATGGAATGCCGCATATATTGTCAGCTCAAATATTATTAGGTTTTCTTAATTTTTTAGTTTCGAGAGACTTATTTGCAGTGGCAGTGATCTGTAAAATATTTTCAATTTTAAAAACCATTTCAATCAAACTTTAAAAAAAGGTTCTGCAAGTGATCTGATAAGGACGATCAGTGAGGTATGATTGAGGGTGACTGAGTTTATGAACCTAGGTGATGGAAAAGATAGTGCTGTGCCCTCGACAGAAATAGAAACTTTTAGGGGAGGAGAACAGAAAGATGAGCTCTGCTTTGGACATGTCTGTTTATAAGTTAGCCACCAGAATAGCTATTCCTACCCATTTAGGATATAGAGACTGCGCAACCGGTATGGGACCTCCAAGAAATGATTCATCCCTACCAAAGCCAAGATGCTTGTACTCAGGCCTGATTAATCTTCTAATGTTTATATATATATAGCCTCCCATACATCCACTCCCATCTGTATATTTCCCCTTATAGCCCTAAAGAAAATGTTCAGATATCATCACAGTAAGATCATGACTGGACATGGGACATAAGGTAATACGACATATCTGTTGACCTCTAGTATAAAAAAGATGCCAGCAGCTAGGTGGCACAGTGGATAGAGTGCTAGGCTTGAATACTCATCTTCCTTAGGTCAAATCTGGCCTTCTATATGTACTAGCTGTGTGACCCTGGGCAAGTCACTTAACCCTATTTGTCTTAGTTTCGTCATCTGCAAAATGAGTTAGAGAAGAAAATGGCAAACCACTCCAATCTCTGCCAAGAAAGCCCCAAATGGCATCACGCAGAGTTGATAACAACTGAAAAATGACTGGAGAGCAATAGAGTACACAAAAGCTGATGAGATTTTACTCTTACACCAGGTAAGAAAACTAACTTATCTCCTCTAACCTGTTCCCAAATACTGTGGTCCATGTAATAAATTTAACCTCCTGTCTCTAGTTAGTCAATAAATATCGATTAAATGCTAAGTACTGGCCATATCCTATTTCCATAGTTCAGTCAACTCTTCTCACAACTTTAGCACTCTGCTTGAATTATTATTTATATTTTCATTTCTTCCTGGATTTTACTCCCCATATGGCATTCCCACAATGGACCATTACCTAGTACAGCTAGAGAACATTCAGGCTGATCCTTGGAGTAGCTCAAGTTGCATTCTAATGGAGGGTCAATTCTTTTAGGTGGAGGAGACTGCAGACAGGAGTTCAAGCTTGAATATCAATTAAGAGAGGGTGGTTGACCAGCTGATTCAACCATTAGAATAAATAGAAAACCCTGTGGACCACTAATTTAATCTGCTGCTTCCCTTTATGTTCATGTCATGTTTTACCACTTTGTGTTTTGCATGGTATGAGCCTAAACTAGAATAATGACCATATAACCCTGTACTCCTTGATAGCACTTACTAGTCAGGAAGAGTTCATTGTCAAGGTCATCCTAGAATCATAATAGAAATGCCACACTTGTGCCAGAATGAAGAGTTGTTTCCCACAACAGATGAGTCTATTTCATCACTGTAGCCTGCTGCAGTTGCTTACCTTCCTGATAATACTTGTTGTGGGTCTTTCCATTTGTGTCATTAACTTTTTCAATTGCCTCTCACTCATTATGCCTCCAGATATCTGACCTCAGATTGTGATCCTGAATCCTGGGGGGCCTTTTTGTATTAATGCTGGTAGCTTACTCAGTGAGGCTGTTCCCCTGCCTTTCAGAGTAAATCCTAGTCTAACAGATGATAGCCAAATTACTTACCCTAAGCTGCTGTGATATGCTTCCCATCCGCTGAATTGACAAACCAGATATACACAGGTTAATGATACTTGCACTTGAAGTCTATTCCAGTAGCTTCTCTTCCCATTTCTTTTCTCCTTTGAATACAAAGAGGCTATTTAACAAACCTCCTTTTATCTACTTTATTATATATATGCAATCTAGTATAGATATATAATGAATTAATTTCCGTATTTCTGACAAAACTCTATTAATCCATGGTACCAGCAACATACAGGGATGATATGTATTAAGACTGTTTTATCAGACACAAAGGAAGATGGTCTCATTAGACTGCCCTGTGTGATTCTATACTGAATGGGTCTACTGGTATGATATGATTGAAATTTGGAAGGAATGATTAACATACATCAGATATGAGATCATGGGGATCCTTAAGATTGCTTGGCTCCCTTTCATATTTCTAAGTTCTCTCTAACTCCTGTTTCTTTCAAGTCAGGGGAATGTTCTGAGGTATGTTTTGTGCCACACATTTGGCCACGCAAATGAAATTTTTCTTATCTTCCTGGAGCTAGGGAGGCTGAGTGTGGTTCAGGGGGATTAGCCAAGAGAGAAGTGCTCTCTGACTCAGTGGCCTGCTGGATGAATAAAGCATCTGAGCAAGGTTCTTCTCTTTCCCATTTCATACATACTCCCTATCATACCTCATCTACAACAGAAAATGGTGATGGTGGGATAGAGGGATAGAAATGGCAGCTATCATTGCAGTGTCCAATGAAAGTATATCTCTATTGACAGAGACTATTGCCTTACCATTATAACAACCTTGTACTCAAAATTTAAAAAAAAAAAATGTTCCTTTGTACTTAGGATAATAATGTCTTTGAGATTCTATGGATGGATGTACAGGAGTCAGAATACCTAATGGTTTGTTCCACAGACATTTAAAAGTTTGGATACTACTACGCTTATGTTGATCTTTGCATTAATCAGGAGCATGAGTTCAAATGGCATTCTGCAGAACATACTTGTCTTTTAGATTCAATTGCCTCTTCTTATTTTATTTGCGCACTATTTGACAGCATTCTGATGAGACAGAAACAATTCACAGGTTTCTTTCCTGATCTCTAAAAGTAATTTGATATTTGCTTCTCCCTTTTTCCAGTGTTCTCTGAGATACAGTGGAGTCACTTCTCTACATTTATGATGACCCAAGGTTATGACTAGATGAAGGGCAAGACTCAGAAGGTTAGCATGTAGCAACTTACATGGTGAGTAATGATGTTTCTCCAAAGCACTTGTCACACTCATAAAGCTGGTAAAATGTTTGCATGCATTGCTACAGACTAACAATGAAACTGGTCCTTTAGTCTTGACTAGTGAAGATGCCTACAGAAGCAATATTTCCTTCTGTTTCCACTTAGGGATCTCCTGGTACATTAAACAACTTGATCTTTCCTTCCATATATATCTATATATGTGGAATATATCATTTGTGCATATATTCATGTGTACACACTCAAATAGTGTATACAGATTCATTAGTAGTCTGTGTGCATACACATAAACGTAGACATGTGAATTTACATGAACATATACATATATAGTAACCCTACATGCCTGCATACATGCTTATACAGAGATGTACATTTACACATACATGTACAAATATGCATACATACACATGCATACACAATGGATTTATATACGCATGTTATATGTATAGTGTATGTTTTAGTATATACATTATGCATGTTATATGCATATTGTTTATTATAGTATATACATATGTGCAGATATTATACACACATATTCGTATAAAGAAACCATATGTATGCGTATATACCTAGCTGCTATATATGCAGATATGTGTATGTAGAAATATGTTTCTATATGCATATGTACAAACACATATCTATATGTGTATGCATATATTCACAAATGGTATATATGTGATAAATATGTACATACATACACACATACGTACTAGGTGGCACAGCTGATTATTAATGGAATGGTAGGCATGGAATCAGGAAGACCTAAGTTCACATTTGGCCCCAAGTAGTTCCTAGCTTTGTGACTCTTGGAAATCCATTTAACTTCTATTTGGCTCAGTTTCCTTACCTGTAAAATGGAGATAATGATAGGACCTAACTCCCAAGGTGGCTACAAAGATCAAATGAGATAATATCTGTGAAATACTTAGCATAGCACATAGTAGGTGACATTTAAATGTTAGCTATGATGATATGGAAGGTGACAACCACTTCATCAGGAAGCTTATATTAAGATACAAGTATATATGCATACATGTGCATATATGTAAAGCATCAAGGAACTTATATTAATATATAAGTATATATATACATATGCATATCTCTGTGTTTATATGTATACTCAACACAATATGTATACACACGGATTGTACAATACATGCATAACACATGCATATCTATACACTATATGTATACATATATACGATGTAAGTATGTATTATATCTTACATCACAGGATAATTCATCTGCAACGGGTAGGAATTTTTCATTTTGTCTTTTGTATTCCAACTACATATCTTAATATCTTAGTTCAATGAACAGCAAAGTAGCCACCTAAGAGATGCTTAATGAATTGGACCGTGCTAACTAGCATGCTAAAGTTCACAAAATAGTTTTTAAAAGTAGCCCCATGCCCTGTCATCTCTACTGAGCAGATGAGGACATTGAAACTTAGGGAAGTTAATGATATGCTCCTGGCCACCCAAATCTTGTAATTTTAAATTCAAGTTTTCTTATATAAATAAAACCTATGTAGCCAAGCATAGAAAAAAATGCAGAAAATTGGGGAGAAAAACTTTCATAGAAAATCTCTCAGACAGGATGTGATTAGGTTGGAATATTACTGTGGTGTAGGAAATGATGAGTTGGCTGATTTAAAAAAAAAACTTAGGAAAAGCTTAGACTTATGAAAGAAGATGCTGTCCACCTTCTGAGAAACATGACAAGCAGAAATGAGCATAGTATGATCTTACACAAATGTGTATGAGTGTGTATGTGTATATATGTTTGTTTATAGATCTCTATATGTGTGTGTATATGTGTGTGTGTGTGTGTTTATTTTGAGCTCTTTTGGCAATCTGATGAAGCTTATAGACCCTCACACATTACTAGCTATTTTTTATAATTGAAGAAGCTAAATTTATGATAAAAGTTAGTGAAAATAAAAATCACCTTTTTCTCCTCCATCCTAGTTTACTTTGAAATCTATCCAAGAACCCATAGATCCCAGGGTAAGAATCTTTATTCTAAAGAGTACGACAATTTGCCAGTGCTCCTCTACCTTGCTTCTAGCTAACAGAACCATTAAAATGTATTCATTCCAACCAACAGTTTATGTGAGACTCTAAATGAAAAATTAAAGGCCACTATATTTCACTTCTATACTTTAGCTCCTATAATCCTTCTTATTTGTGTCAGCAGAATAGACATAAGTTTTCTGTATGCAAAATTGCTATGAATATAATGGCTTGTTGACTTGGTCATAAATCTGATTTTGACTAAAGGTCTAATGAATAAAGCATAAATAACTATGAGGCTCGCTGGTTAATAGAGCTTTTTGCTCTTGTTTATGGGAAATTCTGCCTAATGTGTTTGACATTTGAAGTATGCACAGCTCAAGTGATCTCCCAGATAATGCAGCCAAAAAAAAGTGTCTGAACTTTATGTAGTCTTCAAAAGTCAGCATTGCTTTTTAATAAATTACTTGATTCTGAAATGTTTCAGCAAAGCTTACAACTATTTTGTGACTTTTTTTTCCTTTTAAAAACATAGTGAGTGAGGAATAATAATGATAGGTAACATTTATGTGCTGTTTACAATGCTCCAGGCCCTGCACTAAGCACTTTACAATTTACTGTTTACAGACCTCATTTGATCCTCACAGTGACTCGAGGAGGTAGGTGCTATTATTATCTATATTTTGCAGACATGGAAACTGAGGCAATCAGACGTTAAGTGAGTTGCCCAGGGTTACATGGATAAGGAAGCATTTGAGGCTTGATTTAAATTCATATCTTCTTGACTCTAAGCCTGAGACTATCTATTATGCTACCAAGTTGTCCTAAAATCCTTATTTTTTTTAACTTAATGGTGTATGTTCCTAAAAGAAATTACATAAAATCTCATGCTTCAAAATTGAAAATTGCTGTATTTTCTCATTAATAAAACATGTAGTTCTATCTTTCAATTAATGAATTCCCCTCCTCCCACTACTTTTCCAATGTTTAGTTGTCAAGATTTGTTTTTTAACTTACCTGCTTCATTAAGCAGATAAAAGTACTTCAGTGTAAATTTCTTCATTATTTAAATGTTCCATATTCTTCTTACTGGATTCAGATGATTTCTAGAAGAAAGTCATCAAAGATAATTGAACTCTCAAAGGTCACAAAAGACAGGTTTCTCACTTTACATATTTGAGAATAAGGATTGTTTATTTGGGAATATGTGATTGCTGAATATCTCCAACGTCTCAATGATGGTGACCACAGAGTAACACAGAATGAATTACCTAAGGGTGGGGGGTGGGGCCCACTGTGATTTTGGTCCTTATACTAGTAGTAGATTCCTTGGGATAGACTCCCAAGGTGAACCTGCTATTCACTGAACTCCAGAATGTTATGAGCATCCAGTATTTTGGTTTGTTTGTTTGAGGTTGTTCCAAAATGAACACCAATCCCAGTGAACTCAATGCCTAAAATGTATCTTTTTGCTATTGCAATTCTTGTAAGAGAATTACATGGAGTAGGTTTTTATAGAAAGGCATTTTAAAAACAAAATATGTGATGAAGTTTTTGATGAAATAAACTTTCAAATTCACCTCAGGTAAGTCAAAATAAATTTTAAAAATCATCATGCACCACTTCATAGCCCTCTAGAACCCTGTTGCCTATCAAGAATTATGTACTTTGTTTTTTTACAGTTAAATATCTTGAACTGTTGCCCACCCAATATCTAGAGGGAGCCTTCAGGGAAAATGTATCTAAAATATTTATGATTGAACGTATTCTAGACCAATCTCTTCCCCAGGATGAAGTCCTTCCAGGTCTCTATTCCATTCTCTATAGCCTGGTTAATAGGCAATTCATTACTCAGAGTTATCTTTTAGAGGATAAGGAGAGTATTTACCCTGGCTTATAGTATTTCCCATCACTACAATTTTAAGGCACAATGTCTCCTCAGACATTAATACTCCTGATTGCTCTTTCCCTCCCCTTTTTCCAGCACACATGGATGATGAAATATGGCAACCACGATTATCTTCCAATTAAAAAAAAATATTGTTTGATTTTTCAAGTTTATGAGTTATCTGAAAAGGGATCATCTGCATGAATAAATCAATATCCAAATAAATCAATATTCTCTGCACAGAAAAAAAATACATCTTTGAAAAGTAGTTCAAAAAATGAATGTAAGAATTAGAGAATTGTGAAGTTGAAACAGATCCCTGAGGTCATCTAGTCCAATTGCTTTGTCTGAACACATTGTCCTTGCCCATATTCCCAACAAATGATCATACTTAGTGACTGATTAGATGTGAAAGGTGAAGAACAGGGAAGAGTCAAAGATGGTGCCAAGTCTTCAAGATGAGATGATTAGAAGAATAGTGGTGTAATTAACAGAAATAAGGAAGTCAAGAGAAAAAATCCTTTGAGAGGAGGGGTGGGCATAAAGCCAAGTACTTTTCCAGTTATTGAAATAATATTCAATGTTTCCATATGAGATTGAGTCAAGGGTATAATTTAATACAGATGTTCTCTTAATAGGGATGAACTGCTTAAACTCTCTAGATTTACTAATCACATTTTCCTTCTGCTACGGGTGGGGAACATACAACAATAATAATAAGCACCTGATATTAAATTAGGAGCTCATCTTCTGTGTTTATAATGTAGATTTTTTTCCTGAAATCAATCAATATATAAAAGACTCAAGTCTATCCTTGAGGAGCAACCATTTTTAAATTAATCTACTCATTTCACATTTTAGTTCATCTACGAAATATATGTCCCTTTATGGAATTTTCTGAAAGATCAGAACTTAATATGAAGAGAGATGGTCTTTTAAAAAAGGCCTCAAGACAATTTCTAATTTTTATATGATATTCAATATTTTACAATACATTTTTATGAGTTATTAAAAATTAATTGCATCCACAAACCACTTTCCTGTCTAAAATTTTCTTGTTAAGAACTTTAGGAAACATTTTAAGGCAAATAAAGGATTATCTTCATGTGTAACACAAAACTAGATATAAGATTTGTGAATTATCCATTTTTGTATTATCATTATTATGTGAGATTCAGAGTTGACCACATTAAGAACATATGATGTCTTTGTCATCCATTGATGATAAAGGGCAATGTGATGGGCTGCAAAGAAGATGGGACTGGGAGTCAGTAGCTAACTTGTCGTAGCTCCAAAATATGCCATTTGTGTCAATTTCCTCTTCTGTAAAATGGAAATTATAATTCTTAAATGACTATTCTCACAGTTACGGAAAAGAAAGCACTTTGCAAAAATTAAAGGGCTCACAAAAATGTGAGCTGTAATTCTTTCTTTCAATTTTACTACAACATGAGAGTCATTGCTTGGTAGAAAGATTCTTGGAACGCAGAATTTGGTTCTCATCCTGACTCTGCTGATAGCTCTCTCTGTAACAATTGACAGATCATCTAATCCTTCACTACCAATTTGTTCAAAGGATTGGACTAGATGATTTTTAAAGGGTTTTTCAGTCTCTGAGGGCTCTCTTATGGACAAGATAGAAATGTGCATACAGATAGTACGTTAGGTGAATTTAAAACTTGTTGAATGCCCAGAAATAAAAATTTTTTTGATAAATGAATTTATGTTAACCTGGACGATGAGTGATGGCAATTGAGTGGAGTGCCATAGGGATACACACACACACACACACACACACACGCACACATACATGCGCACACACACACACATAGATGTACATATACTCTTCTTATCAACTTTGATTATGAGATTAAAAACTTTGAAAGGTGCATCGATACTATGAAATCTGCAGATGACCTGATGCTGAGTAGGATATCTGATTTGTTGAGGGACAAAATTAGGGTCCAAAAATATTTAGAGAGTTTATGGTAATGAATTTTAATACATACATGTATATATTAATATGTATTTATATATATAAATATGTACCTATCTATATTTGCTCTGAAATTGTGATTTTTATCAGTGGAGGGTGAGAAAACTCTTGCAGTGCAGATCAGCAACTTGTCTGTACTATACAGTCTAAATTATTGTCTGGGGCGTTGTAAATCTTAATGACTTGTCCATATTAATAGTCCATGTGTGTGGGAAGCAGGTTCTTCCTGATTCCAAGGCTAGCCCTCCATTCATTATATCACACTATTTGAGAATCTTTTTTTCATGCATTCAGAATTAAGTTGTATAAGCATAAACTGAGGGAGGTATAGCTAAAGAATCATTAATAAAGTACTTAGGTTTTTGGTGGACTCAGTATGAATCAAGAACCTGCCATAGTAGCCTAAGAAGCTAACTTTAAAGTAGATGTTATATATAGATGTTTAGTTACCAGAGTTAAAGAGATGATGTTTCTATTATACTGTGCTCAGGTTGCTCATTTTAGGAAACATATTGTCAAGTTGGAACATATATAGAAAAGGGCAACATGAATGATAAAGGAATTCAAATTTATAGTATATATAGACTGAAATTCCTAGAAATATTTAGCCTAAAGAAGAAAAAACCTGGGGAGAAAGAGGGATGAACTTTTTTTTTAGGTACTTAAAATTCTCTCACATAGAGGAAATATTATTCTACTAAGACCAAGAGGGAAAAACTAGGACCAGTCAATGGAAGATTTTGATTCAATTTAAATAAAAATAACTTCCAGTAATTAGAACATCTCAAGAGAATGAACTCCCTCAGGAGGTCATGTGTCTTTAAAACTGAAGATTTTCAAATAGAACACTTCCCATAATGGGGTATACACCACATTATTCATTGTCATACGTTGCCAAGTGTTACAAGTTTATCTTGAATGGGGTTCTTCTCCATTGTGAATTATACCCATTGTAAATCTAATCAATCTGGAACACAATTAAATACACATGCAACATCCTTTTTAAAGTCTTCTCTTTCCCAGACTAGAAGTTTTAAATTCCTCCTAGTTTTGATGTGGTTTTAATTCCCTTGATTATCTTGGTGTCCCACTTCTGAATGAACTCCAGTAAAGCAATATCCTTTCAAAATTATGATAAGTACAGAACTCCGCTCCAAATATATCCTGACAAGGAAGGGAGCTATCACCTCTCATTTGGGACACTCCTTGTAGAGACTGAGATCTCATTAGTTGTTTTGGCTGCCATATCACAATGTCAACTTCTATTGAGTTTTGAGTACATGAAAATCCCCAAGACTTGTCCATATTGAATGGTTTTTTCCCCTTCCCCATCTTTTGGTTTTGGAATCAAAATATAGGGCAGGAAAAAAAGGGAAAAAAAGAAATTTACATGAGAACTATTGCATATTTAAAGGGAATAGCAAGTTGTATAGAATAGATTTTCAGTTTCATGCACCATCATCTTTTATATTATGCTGTGTTATGAAAATGTTTGTTGTATTCCATAAATTAAAAATAAAAAACATTGTAAGTTTCAGCAAGAGTCACACTGCTGAGGACTACAGAGGTGATTCAATTTTTACTCTCCCTTGATTAAGTCTCTTCTGGAGAATTGTGGCATGCTTTGGCTATCACATTTTAGGAAGAACATTAATAAAATAATAGCATATGACCAGAGCAGCCAAGATAATTAAGGATAATTTGGGTTATATCATAGCATGATTGGCTGAAGGAACTGTGTGTTTAGGTTTAATAAAAGATTTTGATGAATAAGGTAGCTGTTCCAGGGTTTGAATGTCTGTTATATGGAAGAGGGATTGTAACTCTTATGGTTGACCCAAGAGGGCAAAATTAGGAGTGGGTCAATGTTAAAAAGTAAATTTAGCCTTGATATATATAATCCTAGCAATCAGAGCTATCCAAAAGTAAAATGACTGGGAGGTAGAGGAGTCCCTTCAGTGTTTTGGTGATGTTTCAAAACCAGTTGCCCACAAAAAAAAAGTTGCAGGCACGATTCACTTTTAAGCTTAATCTGAACAATCAACATTTTATTTATCACTTTCTTAAGTTCACAAAACAATAAATCAAGCCCTGATTTGTAGCATTTGCCAGTTTCTGAAGTGTAAACACTTTGAAGATTGAACAATTGCCTCTCATGAGCCTTTATGAACTGAATCCTTCCTACTCGCTTACTAGGTTTGCGTAAAAGGGATTATTATTTAGGTATTGGTTTAAGTAGATTATCTCTTTGATTCTCTCATTACTGCCTATTATCTAAACTACATTTAGCCCATAGCTGTAACTCGTCAAAAATCTTTTTTTTAACTTTAATGTTTTTATCTGACATGTTAGCTGACCAACGCTTCCCTCATTTGCAGCATACTTGCCTTTAATGTAATTACTTGTATGTAATATTTTCTCTACTAGGTTAGAAACTCACTAGTAACTGTGTTAGGATACATGAACATTCTCCCTTTTCTGTCATCATTTCTCTCAAGACCTATGCACAATGCATAGTATATAGTTAATGCTCCCAATACAGACTTTGAATTAGTGTTTCTGTCTTCAGAAAAATCAGTTGTGGCTTATGCTTTCTCCAATCAAAGGAGCAAATTTGAAAGAAATTACCTTCTCTGTCATGGGGAAAGATTGCTATTTTTCATCTTGTACTGATTTTGTGAAAAGAAATCCCATGTACTACCAACAGAAGAACTCAAGTGCAATTAGGGAAGTAAATTACATTTTCCCTCACAGTGCACAATCAGCTTTATTCTAAAGTTCCCATTCCATCTGTCTGAAAAAATTTTCCTGTCTTACATTGCTCTCTAATTTCAGGTTCCTGTCTTTAGGACATTTGAACTTTGTCTGTTAAAGTCCAAATGGGGTGGGATTCCCTAAGAGATGGTGCATTCCTTCAGATGCTTCACTTTGAGGATGTTATTGTGCTTACTACATCACAGGATAGGGCAGTTCTTCCTAAATAAAATCCAGAATCATTCCAAGAATATGTCCTTTATCTCATAAAAAACAGCTAAATTAAAAATGCTTGTTGCCCAGGCTCTGATATACAATTGGGTGTACAGACTTCACAGATGGACAAAACTAAATAGTAGGAGAGTCCTGTCTTGGGTTGTCTTTGGAAATTTTATAGTGATTTTAATGATCCTCAAGTGTCCCCATCAGTATTGCTCTGGGGATGTTGTATTTATGCAAATAATGGAGTAATGCTGTCCAAAGAATTTCTGTTTGGGGCACTCAAAGTGTGATGGAAATAGAGAGATAGATATATAAATGGATAGATTCATATTGAAACATATGGGTGGATAGAGAGGTAAGTATATGGAGACAGAGAGGGAGCAAACATTTATTAACCACTTACTATGTGTCTGGCACTGTTATATATTACAGATACAGAAAATAAAACCAATATGGTTCTTACTCTGAAGGAGTTTACATTCTAATTGAAGATAAAACAAAGAAACTGGAAAGTAGAGCTTGGAAAGAAGAAGCAGGGCAGCTATTGAGGATGCAGAGAAAACAAGAGATGGAATTAAGGTGAGTAGCATTGCTGTAACCCCTAAAGAAAGGCCATCTTGGCCAGAGGCTCACAAATCCCAACTTCAGATTTAAGCATGAGTAGTCTGCAGCATATTTCTCAACAAAAGTTTACATGGGAGAAGTAGCATAAAGGAAGTTGTTGTGGTGGTGTACAGCCCTAAAAAAGTAGTGTGCCTGGTTATTTGTGAAGGTTAGGGATAATTGCTGGAAAACTGGTGTGCGACATGCAGAATAACATGTAATGGGATATGGAAGGAAACTAGCAAACTAAGTGAACTTCTAGAGAAAGATTTATAAGAAGACATACATAAAAGTCTTCCTGGATGAGAAGGTATGGGTGAGTTGTGATTTTGTCAATGAGATCACAGACTACTCAACCAGATAACATCGTAATTTCTCTTTTACTTCCTTGTTGTCTCTTACCTCCCCAACTCCCAAATCAGTTATCATTTTCTTTCCCCTCCCATTTTCATTCAAGCTAAATTCAGTTCCTTAACTTGAAAACTCAAAAATCTGACCTTATTCGTTATGGAAAGTCAGGACACCCTTTCCCCATTTCCCTTCTTCACAGCCCCACCTCCCTCATCTGAAGATGCAGATAGCCTTTTTTTTTTAAAGACAGTTTATGTAGATATGTCTATTTCAACTTTGTAATTCCAGGTTTCTTTAATTTTTTCCTTGTTTCTTTCATCGAGTCCTAAAGGAGTCTTTAAAAGATAACTTCATTCTTCACAAGGAGTATATACTTGTTTTGGGATTTCCAAGCTTCTTATTTCACCCTCTTAATGACTCTCTCATCATCCCACATTGAACATTTCTAAATCACCTTACTACTAATCTCCCTTAGTCCTTTCAGTTTTGGTTAAAACTATACTTACTCTAAGATGATTTCTCATACCCTATTCCATGCTGGGCACTAGGTTATATTCAAGTTTCTGGCACTACATAGATCTCTGTCTAACTAAAGTTGAGACTTCATTATCTTCTAGCAATTGTTCACTAGTTGGTAGATGATATGGTCTTTTTTCGAGATGAAATTATTCAACAAATATTGGCTGAGTTCTTGCTATGACCAAGACACTGCAAGATAAGTACTATAGACCAGAAGAAGAAAGTAAGGCAGTCCTCCCCCTTTTTAATGGCATATAAACTACCACTAAAACTCATAGAAAAGCTTCCACGATGAGCCAACTGACCTTGATCCCTTGCCCTTAACCCGTGTATAAGTAAGAACCCCAACATACACAAGGGGGACCTGCTATCACAGCTTCTTAGATCTGCATTTACAAAAGGAAAGACAACTTTTGATGGGTTAATTGCTTTAATTACATTCAATATGCAGGGACCAAGAGGCAGATTTTCAATTGTCTGACCATTACATACATACATACATAGTTAACAGAGAGGGAAATACCAACATCTGGGGTTTTCAAAGCTGGGGACAGCTTAGTGGCTTCCCAGAGTCTCATCTGGCACACAAACCTTCTTCCAAAACTAAGCCCTGAAGCAAAACATCCCCTCAGAGTACAGATATACTCTTTTTTTTTAATATAAATTTATTTATTTGACTTTTTACATTCATTTTCACAAAATTTTGGGTTCCAAATTTTCTCCCCATTTCTCCCCTCCCCACACCCCAATACACAGAGCATTCTAATTTCCCCTATTACCAATCTGCCCTCTCTTCTATCATCCCTCCCTTCTCTTGTTCCCATCTTCTCTTTTGTCCTGTAGGGCCAGATGACTTTCTATTCCCCATTAACTGGATTTCTTATTTCCTAGTAGCAAGAATAATACTAAAAAGTTGTTCCTAAAACTTTGAGTTCCAAAATCTCCCCATCCCTCCCTCCCCCATTGCCTTTGGGAAGGGAGGCAATTCAAAATAGACCCTGTCTGTGTAGTTTTGCAAATGACTTCGATAATAGTCATGATGTGTAAGGCTAACTGTATTTCCCTCCATCCTATCCTGCTCCCCATTGTTTCTATTCTGTCTTTTGATCCTGTCCCTCCCCAAGTGTTGACTTCAAATTGCTCCCTCCTCCCATTGCCCTCCGTCCCATCATCCCCAACACCCTGCTTATCTCCTTCTCCCCCACTTTCCTGTATTGTAAGATAGGTTTTCATACCAAAATGAGTGTGCATTTTACTCCTTCCTTTAGTCAAATGTGATGAGGGTAAATTTCATGTTTTTTTCTCATCTCTCCTCTTTTTCCCTCCACTAAAAAGTCTCCTGCTTGCCTCTTGAATGAGATATAATTTACCCCATTCCATTTCACCCTCTCCCCTCCCACTACATTTCTCTCTCACCATTTACCTTAATTTCTTTTAAAATATGGTCCCATCCTATTCAATTCACTCTGTGCTCTCTGTCTCTGTATGTGCATGCATGTGTGTACGTGTGCGCGTGCGCACATGTGTACATGTGTGAGTGCATGTATGTGTGTGTGTGTGTGTGTGTGTGTGTGGTCCTATCAACTATCCAGATAAAGAAAAGTTTTAAGAGTTACAAATACTGTCTTTCCATGTAGGAATGTAAAGAGTTCACCTTTGGTAAGTCCCTTATGACTTCTTTTTGCTGTTTACTTTTTCATGCTTCTCATTCTTGTGTTTGAAAGTCAAATTTTCTTTTCAGCTCTGGTCTTTTCATCAGGAATGCTTGAAAGTCCTCTGTTTCATTGAAAGATAATATTTTCCCCTGAAGTATTATACTCAATTTTGCTGGGTAGGTGATTCTTGGTTTGAGTCCTAGTGCCTTTGACTTCTAGAATATCCTATTCCACGCCCTTCGATCCCTTAATGTAGAAGCTGCTAGATCTTGTGTTATCCTGATTGTATTTCCACAATACTGGAACTGTTTCTTTCTAGCTGCTTGCAATATTTTCTCCTTTATCTGGGAACTCTGGAATTTGGCCACAATGTTCCTAGGAGTTTCTCTTTTTGGATCTCTTTCAGGTGGTGATCAATGGATTCCTTCAATACTTATGTTGCCCTCTGGTCCTAGAATCTCAGGCAGTTTTCCTTGATAATTTCATGAAAGATGATGTCTAGGCTATTTTTCTGATCATGACTTTCAGGTAGTCCCATAATTTTTAAATTTTCTCTCCTGGATCTATTTTCCTGGTCAGTTGTTTTTCCAATGAAATATTTCACATTCTCTTCCATTTTTTCATTCTTTTGGTTTTGTTTTGTGATTTCTTGGTTTCTCAGAAAGTCATTAGCCTCCATCTGTTCCATTCTAATTTTGAAAGAACTATTCTCTTCAGTGAGCTTTTGAACCTCTTTTTCCATTTAGCTAATTTTGCTTTTGAAAGTATTCTTCTCCTCATTGGCTTTTTGAACCTATTTTGCCAATTGAGTTAGCATATTTTTCAAGGTGTTATTTTCTTCAGCATTTTTTTGGGTCTCCTTTAGCAGGGTATTGACCCACTTTTCATGCTTTTCTTGCATCTGTCTCATTTCTCTTCCCAGTTTATCCTCCACCTGTCTAACTTGATTTTCAAAATCCTTTTTGAGCTCTTCCATGGCCTGAGCCCACTGGATATCTATTTTGGATGTTTGGGGTACAGAGGCCTTGGCTTCTATGTCTTTCCCTGATGGTAAGCATTGTACTTCCTCATCAGAAATGAAAGAAGGAAACATCATCTGTTCCCCAAGAAAGTAGCCTTCTATGGTCTTATTTTTCTTCCCTTTTCTGGGCATTTTCCCAGCCAGTTACTTGACTTCTGAGATTCCTCTGCACCCCTGCCTAGATCTGCCCAGCTAGTGCTTGGGGTCTGAGATTCAAATGCTGCTCCCCAGCCTCAGGGCTTTCAGTGGTGGGCGGGGCTGCTATTCAATGTGAGCTTAAGTTCTGGTACTGGGGTGGGGGCAGGGCCGCCTCCCAGGCTCAGTTCCCTCAGGGGGTTTATGCAGAGACCTTCAGTAATGGAGCGGAGCTCCTGTCTGTTCTGGGAGCGCTGCTGCCTCTGTTGTTGCCTCCTGAGGGGGCCTGAGTTATGGAGACACTCTGCTCTCCTCTTGGCCAGCCCAGAAGTCTCTCTCACTGACCTGTAGCACCTGTGGGTGGAGGCACCTTCGCTGCCACCGGAGATTCTGTCCCTGAAGCCTGCTCGGATCTGCTCCTCTCGGGGCCCCGCCACCAGGGCAGCACAGGGGTGGGCTCTGCTGTCTGGTGTGCAATGGACCCCTGGGGATGGCTTTCCAGAGCTCTCTGGAATGGAAATCTCTTCCACTGTCTTTCTGGGTGGCTTGCACTGCTCCAGAATTTGTGGGGAGTTTTTTTTACAGAAAATTTATGGACTGTGGGTTTGGAGCAGGCATACGTGAGTCTTTCTACTCCGCCATCTTGGCTCCTCCCCCCAGATATACTCTTTTCAGAGCCGGAGGGTATGACCGCTGATGCCCCAGTGCCTCATTAGCAATCAGGAAAAGGTATGGGCCATCATAGGAAACAAGGCGCCCCTAATTAAACTTCCACCCTCAATAGCCCCACCTAAGGCCTATCAATGGGTGGGGAAGATTTTTAACTCCCATTATACCCTGTCATATAACTAGGAAGTCCCAAACACAAAGATCAGAGGAGGTATGAGGTTTCCATGATTATAAGTATTTTTTTTTTGTGCCTGCATCTATATTTTGTTTTTTTCTTAATTACATGTCAAGATAATTTTTAGCACTCATTTTTACAAGATTTTGAACTCCAAATTTTTCTCCCTTCCACCCTCCTCTCCCCTTTTCCTAAAATGGTAGGCAATTTGATATAGGTTATACATGTGCTATCATGTAAAACATTTCCATATTAGTCACTAGTTGTGAAAGAAGAAGCACATCAAAAGAAAAAATACAAAAAGGAAAAAAGTAAATGAAAAAAATGTGCTTCAATTTGCATTCAGAATCCATTCTCTGGTTGTGGATAGCATGTTCCTTTGTGAGTCCTTCATATGTTTCTTGGATCATTGTGTTGCTGAGAAGAGCTGAGCTATCTGTAGTTGATCATTACACAATGTTGCTGGTACTATGTACCATGCTTTCCTGGTTCTGCTCATTGCACTTTGCATAAATTTGTACAAGCCTATCCAGGTTTTTCTGAAATCTGCCTGATCATCATTTTTTATTTCATAACAGTATTCCATGACATTCATATACCACAGCTCATTTAGCCATTCCCCAGTTGATGGGCATTCCCTCAATTTCTAATATTTTGCCATGGTGCACAGAGCTGCTATAAATATTTCTGTATATGTAAATCTTTTGCCTTTTTTATGATCTCTTTGGGATAGAGACCCTGTCTGTATTCTTCCTTCGTTGCCAAAAAGGACCATGCAATCAAAAATAATGACATGACTTGCACTTGACTTTGCTTTGAGTGAGGGAGGGCTGTGCAGGTCACCAGCCTCACTTCTCCAGAGCCATCTGGATCCAGCGACCTGATATTCCTCAGGATGACTGGAGATGACCCAGGATGAGGCAATTGGGGTTAAGTGACTTGCCCAAGGTCACACAGCTACTGAATGTCAAGTGTCTGAGGTGAGATTTGTCCTCAGGTTCTCTTGACTCCTGCACTGGTGCACTATCCAGTGCACCACCTAGCTGCCCCAACAGACCCCAGTAGTCATATTACTGAATCAAAGGGTATGCACAGTTTGATTACTATTAGGGCATAGTTCCAGGTTGCTCTCCAGAATGGTTGAATTAGTTCAGAACTCCACAAACAATGCATTAGTATCCTAATTTCCCCATGTCCTCTCTACCATTTAATTTTTCCTTTTTTGTCACATTAGCCAATATGACAGGGGTAAAGTGGTATTTCAGAGTTGTTTTAACTTGTATTTCTCTAATCAAAAGTGATTTAGAACACTTTTTCATATGCCTATATACAGCTTTGATTTCTTCATCTGAAAACTTCATGTTCACATTCTTTGACCATTTATCGATTAAGGAATGATCAGTATTCTTATAAATTTGACTCAGTTCTCTATATATTTGAGCAATGAGGGCTTTATCAGAAACACTTATTATAAAGATTATTTCCCACCTTTCTGCTTCCCTTCTAATATTGGTTGCATTGGGTTATTTTGTGCAAAATTTTTTTTAATTTAATGTAATCAAAATTATCTATTTTACATTTTGCGATGCTCTTTATCTCTTGTTTAGTCATGAACTTGTGACTCACTTAACATCTTTAAGAATCTGGATACTATTCCACTTGGTGCATATATGTTTAGTATTGATATTATTTCATTGTCTATGGTACATTTTAGCAAGATGTAGTTTCCTTCCTTATCTCTTAATTAAGTCAATTTTTGTTTTTGCTTTGTCTGAGGTCAGGAATGCTACCTCTGCTTTTTTTTTTTTCACTTCAGCTGAAACACTGAAGCCCCTTACCTTTACTCTGCATATGTCCCTCTGCTTCAAGCATGTTTCTTGTAAACAACATATTGTAGACTCTGGTTTTTGATCCACTTTGTTATCCACTTCTGTTTTAGGGGAAAGTTCATCCCATTCACATGCACAGTTAACATTACTAACTGTGTATATCCCTCCATCCTTTTCTCCCTCCTGTTTGTTCTCTCTTTCTCCTTTTACCCTTTCCCTCCTTGATACTGTTTTGCTTCTGTCTACTGCTTCCATTGGTCTGCCCTCTCTTCTATTAATCCTACCCTTTACTTAATCTCCTACCCTCCTACTTTCCTATTGGGTAAGATAGATTTTTATATTCAACCTTCTACTTTCCTATTGGGTAAGATAGATTTTTATATTCAACTGATTGTATATATTATTCCCTCTTTGAGCCCATACTGATGAGATTAGAGTTCAAGTGATGCCCATTGTTCACTTCACACCTTTCCCTCCACTGTTCTAGGATTTTCTATCCTCTTCATGTGAAATAATTTACCACCATTCTGCCTCTTCCTTCTTTCTGCACCCTTTGTACTCCTTTTTCTAATCCCTTCATTATTTTTTAATGTCATTCCCTCAAATTCATCTTATACCTATAATCTATCCGTGCATATTCCGGTAGCTGTACTATTAGCAGTAAAATTTTTAATTACAAGTATCATCTTCCCATAAAGAAATGAAAGCAGTTCAGCTCCAATGAATCCTTCATGTTTTCTTTCCCCCTTTTACCTTTATAAGCTTCTCTTGAGTCTTGATATTGGAGATCAGTTTTTTGGTCCAGTTCTGGCTTTCTCCTAATGAAAGCTTAAAATCCTTCTATTTCATTGAATGTCCGCTTTTCCCCCTTGATGTATGGTTAATTTTGGCAGGTGATTCTTGATTGTTGTCCTAGTTCCTTTGTCTTCAGGAATATCATGTTTCATGACCTCTGATCCTTTAACGCTGTAGCTATTAAGTCCTCTATAATCCTGATTGTGGCTTCCAAACGTTTAAGTGACTTCTTTCTGGTGACTTGCAGTATTTTTAACTTGACCTGATAGTTCTGCAATTTGACTATGATGTTCCTTGGGGTTTTTATTTTGGAATTTCTTTCCTAAAGTGATTGGTGCATTCTTTTTTTTTTTTTAATAATTATTTTATTTGTATTCAGTGTTCTATAATCGCCTCCATATATCTTAGATTTTCCCCCTCTTTCCTACTGTTTCCCCCCTTCCTCCCCACTCCCTCCGTGAGACAGCATGCAATCTTATATAGGTTCTACACATACATTCCTATTAAATGCAAATTTCACCATAGTCATGTTGAATAGAAGAATTAAAATGAATAGGAGAAACCATAAAACAAAACAAAACATAATACAAAAGAAAATAGTCTGCTTCATTCTGCGATCCAATTCCATAGTTCTTTCTCTGGATGTGGAAAGTGTTTTGCCTCAAAAATCCATTGGGAATTTTTAGGTCTTTGCACTGCTATGAAGGACTGTCTACCAGAAAGATTCTTTGCACTGTGGTTGTTGCTGTGTACAAAGTTCTCCTGGTTCCATTTTCCAGGTCAATTGTTTTTCCAAGAAGGTATTTTATATTTCCTTCTATTATTTCGTTCTTTTGAATTTGATATATTCCTCACATCTCATAGAGTCATTAGGTATGACTTGCCAGTTTTACTTTTAAGGAGTTGTTTTCCTCAATTTGCTTTGGTACTTCCTTTTCCATTTGGCCAATTATACTTTTTAAGGAATTGTTTTCTTTGGTGGGTTTTTGTATCTACTTTTCCATTTGACCAATTCTGCCTTTTAAGCAGACTCTTTTTTTTTTTATAATCCTCTTGCATCACTCTCATTTCTTTCCCCCTTTTTTCTTCTGCCTCTCATATATGATTTTTAAGCTCCTTTTTGAGTTTTTCCATGAGTTCTTTCTGGGCTTGATGCCATTTTTCATTTTTTTCTTTGGGCTTTATCCTTAAGTATTCTTACATTGTTGTCCTCTTCTGAGTTTATGTCTTGATCTTCTCTGTCTCCATAATTCAGGTTCTTTTTTGCTAACCTTTTGTGGCCTTTTTCCTTTCTTTTAGATCTTAGCTCTGACCCCAGAGTGGAAGGGACACTGTCTCAAGCTTCTTTTGCCAGGGGTTACAGGCCTTGACTGTTTACCTGGTGCTGTGCTGATGTTGTCCTGAGGCCCATAGGGGACCCCCATATCTGATGCTGTTCTGAGGGGATATATTGGGAGGTGGTTGGTATTGCTGGAGGTTATAGGGATCTGGCAACTTGTGCTGAGCCAGGGTCCTAGTGCTGGTGTCTGGTGTGTGCTGAGGCTAGGGGTATTTCTGTGTTTCCCTGGGGCTGCACTGAAGCCCCTGATGTCTGACCACTGGAGGTTGCCTTTTTGCCTGGGATTATGTTTAAAATCCATGACCAAGGGTCATAGGTGGAGTCTTCCCATTCTTTTGACTTTATGGAAGCATGGAGGATCGTGGTGTTGGCATTTGCCTGCTCCACTGCACTGGGGTTCAGGATCTCCAAATGGTTTGCAGAAGTGGGGCTTGCTGCTGCTATGCTGAGATGCTTCTTGTCCTTGACTGGATTCCCCTTTTACCCAAGTGCCTTTCTTGCTGATTTTCCAAATTTCTTGGGTTAAAAGTTGGTTCACCTCATTTTTGCTGGTCCTGCTATTCTGAGATTTGTTTTGGGGTACTGTTTTATGGTTTTCTGGAGGTAAATACAGGAGAATTACAGATTTACTGCTTACTCCTGATTATAAACATTTTATCTCAATGTAGTAATTTACTTATTTTGAATCTTCCAAATCTGCCCAGTATGGTTTTTATTAGTGTCTGTTATTATAAATTAATGAAAAAAACAATGAATCAAATATTTTCTTCTAGTTTTACTGATTGTGTTTGCAAAAATTCTTTGAGTAGTATTAGACCATAAATCAATCAGCCCCAGACTCCTTGGCATGAGTGTGTATTGGCTGATGACTTTTATTTATTCAGCTTCTAACTTCTATATCCCTGTTGTACTGGTCCTTGTTATCAGGAGATCCCTGGGAGCAAACTGTTCATGTGCCAGATAACCAGTGGGTAGGATTCCACACTATATGGGATCTGAGGGAGTCATAACATTCCCCCAAATATATATTTCAAAATTTCACTATCCTATACAGGCAAACACCATAAAAGTTATGAGAACAATTCTTATTCTGAGCTTTATGGGAGGGGCTATCCCTACTGTCTGGACTTTTTTGTGTTCAATAGAAATATGGGCTGCAAGGCATCATGTTCTATTCATCAGATAGAAGATATAAAGGTGTACATGACAAGAGGAAATGAAGGTGGTGGGTGGAGGATTAGTGCTGATGTAAGGGAGAAAAAAGGACTTAGTATATAAAAAAGGTGGTTTGTTGTCCACAATTTTCTGTTAAGCAGTACCTTCTATTACTTATTCTGAAAAAAAATATATATATCAGTGATATAGAGGTTTTTAACTTCAGGTCTATGACTTTGGTTTTATTATTGTTACTGTTTGCTTTTTGTTTTGGGTTGTTTATTTTTTTAAACTTGATAATTATTTCAATATAATGTGTTTGAAGGGGTCCCTAGGCTTCACCATAATGTCCAAGGAAGGGTCCAGGATACATAAAACTGTAATATGCTATCTGTGATCTGTTTCTTTATGGGTAACACAAGTATATTCTTTTTTTTAATCATTTATTTCATTTATAAATCATACATTATGAATATTTCAGAGAAGACAAATTCTTTTTTTTATTATCTGTTACCTTCTCCAATGTGATTTTACTCTAATGTCTCATCATGGGATAGAGTTAAATTTATTGCCCAAAGTCTATCCCAGAAACTGTAAGCCCAGGAAGGTCCTACCATGTTATAAAGTCCAGCCTAGTGATGAACTGTGGCCCTATAGTCCAAGGTCCAGTCTTGCTAAATTTGGAGAGGTCCATGGATAAAAGTCTGGCACTGAGTAATGCATTTTTCTGGCCATGACAAATCAGGCCATAGAAAATCATGGAAACTGGGTAGTAATGCTTAGAGGGGTTGATATTTGTACTCATGGAAGTGGATACACACCATGACAAAAACTTAGATCTTTTGAAATAAGTAAGGAAATTTCTTAAAATTCATTATTATTGTTTTAAAGAAACTACTCTGAGAATCACAAGAAACTTAGCTTTATGACCCATTAGAGATAAGACTACTGAATCTTGCTTCTTCTACTTACCACCTGTGTGTCCTTGGGCAATTACTCTGCCTTTCTGGGCTTCATTCTCAGAGGGGATTGGACTAGATAACTTCAACAGAACTCCTCTCAGCTCCAAATTTACAATCACCATATGATTTGAGACCTATAGTAATGGAGGTTCTGAATGGCTGAAATGCTCTCTTTGAGCCCTATAGATCTTAAAGGATCTGAAGATCATAGATATAGAGTTGAAAGATACTAAAGAGGTCATCTGGTCTAATCCCCTTGATTTACAGATGAGCGGAATGAGGCCCAGAGAGATAATTGTCCAAGGCCATGGTAGAACCAGTATTTAGGAAGGAAATACGCATTAATAATTAATAATATAATTACAAAATATGTAATATAATACAATAAGTATATATAATAATATAATATATAATAAACAATGAACATGAATAATAATTAATACTATTTGCATGGCATTATGCTAAGCACTTTACAAATACCATATTATTTGATTCTCACAACAACCTTGGGAAGTAGGTGCAATTATGATCAACATTTTATAGACAAAAAAACTGAAGTAGGCACAAGTTTGCTCAGAAATGGTACAGTTAGTATCTGTGGCAAGATTTGAACTCACATCTTACTGACTCCAGGCCTAGTGCTCTATCCAGTGTCCTGGTATCACATTAATGCCTGCTATGTAGAATTTTTTTTTCTGAATTCATATAAGCAGGAATAATAAATCTCTAAGTGGGCATTAGGGCTGCTATATTTCTTTGCATTTTTGGTAGATCAACACTAAAAGTTTGAGTATCTTACAAGCTTTGTTATTTTATCTTCTGTGCTTATCTCAAGTTCAGCTTTCACATTTGAATAACCTATTCACGTAAACCCTCTTTCAAAGTACACTGCTCTGCTTCAAATACCTTTGAATAGACCTTAATGTTTTTTTTTCACATTTTTTTCTTGTTCATTCTCCCTTTCTGCATTCTTTTCCTTTCCCTTAATCCATCTCCTAATAACCTTAATAGCTGATTATTCTGAACTGTTAGAAAGGGTCTGGTTTCTGCATTGTCTGGGCTTTTAGCACAAACACACACATAAATGTGTTTGTGGGTGTGTGTATAGGCATACTGATGTATTTATACATATACACACTTAGAACAGGTATATATATAACACTAAGTGACATGAATAGCTAATTATGGGGTAGAATGAAGCTTGGCAAAGAGCAATATTGGATTACTAGATACTTCAGGATTAAAGTGTGCAGGATACCACTTAATTTTTTTTAGTTTTTTTTCATAAGGGCTAAGGTCCAAATTCTTTTGTTTCACAATGAAGCTTGGTATAATAGAAAGGATACTGAACTTAGAATCAAGAAGTTTGCATATGAATCCTACTGCCAATAACCGTTCAATGTTTAATTAAAGGCAAGCTACTTAAAACAGAAAGGGGAAGGGCATAAGCATTTATATATATATATATATATATATATATATATATATATATATATATATATATATATATATAAGCATATAAGCACCTACTAAGTGAAAGGCACTGAGTGAAGTGCTTTAAAAATAACAACTCATTTGTTCTTAAAAGTATCTGAACTTCAGTTTCCTTGTCTAGAAAATGGGAATATTGGTTCTCATAACTAACTGATATAGGAATAAGGAAAGTATTTTATGACCCTCAAGTTTTGAGATAATCAAGATGATAGTAATATTCCTACTGCTACAACTACTGCTCATACTGTTAACGATGGAGGAAGATTGTGTTTGTTTTTGGAACTGAAGAGTATGTTGGCCAAGCCTATCTTTACAGAGTTAAATGAAAAATGGGGCAAATTTCCAGATAACTTAAATTTTTTTGTATCCCCTACATATGTGTACATGCACACACACACATACATACCCACACACCATTTTCCTAAATCACCTATCATGTCAAGCGTGTTTTTAAAAATCTGAAATGTGGTAGAACTCATTTGTAATACAGATGCTAGGGTTCATTGAGTGCTAACAACTTTTCTTTATGAATTAACTGTTCCAAATCAGACTATTATGATCTGTAATATATAGGGTCTTACAGCATAGAACACAATTTTCCTGTACCTATGGTTTGTTACAGAACTCTGATAACTATGTTGTTCCATTTTGGATGGGGGAAAAACCAACAAACAAACCTCATCTGTTTGAAGTTTTGCTTTGTGAATGCAGTCCTGGCTTTATTCTGTCAAGAAAAGGCTGCGTCAATACCAGTTTCTTTTGTAGTTGAATTGTAGATCAATTTGTACTTCAATACTAGAAAGCCCAAATAGAAAGCTGATGTGCAGTTATAGTAGGTGCCGCTGAAGAAAATGACAAACCACCTCCAGTATTCCCTCAAGAAAACCCCAAATGGGGTCATGAAAAGTAGACTGAACAGCAATAAAAGATTATAGATTCTTCTCACTTTTCTCATCTGTAAAATGAAGAGATTGGACAAGCTACTCTCCAAGGTCCCTTTCATACCTACCATTAATCCTAGGATCTTATGGCTCACATCGATATCCTATATTCTTCCAGCCTCCTATCCAATCATGGGTGACCCTGTCCTTACTGATCACTTAGATTCCTCAGATCTAAGGTCTCCCTCTCTTTTCATCTACAAGAGTGTCGATCTTTCCTTTCAAATTGGATTTATTTGGTCGGAAGTATCTGTATTTGACCTATCAAGATGAATTAAGTTCAATGCTGTGTAGTTCACTGCCCTTCATTAAATAACTGCTGAAATTTCACCTTCTCCATAGGCCCTTCCAGTAATGAAGCTCTAACAGCACCATGTGCCATATCTAATCTCAAGATGGAATTCTGACAATTCCTTTCCTAATCTTCCTGTGCCTTCTACTTGAAAGGAACACTAACTACACTGAAGAATATTTGATGCACAAACCATATGCCCCACATGTCTTGCTTTAACATTAACATTTTAACTATGGTATGATTCTGTCCTGCCCATGGGCATCCATGTCAGGGCTGTCTTCTTCAATTAACCAGAAGGGGTAAGGGAATAACTATTGTGTCTATAATAATACTACAGCATTATCTAGTCGGGGGTAACCTCAGGGAAAACTGTGAAATGATCAAAGTTTGCTTAAAATTTTCTTAACCTCCTAATTCTAGATCTACTGCACCAAGTAATATCTTCTTCTGTTCCCCCAGGCATCTATATGGTCTCATAGATTCTTCCTTGATCAAAACCTGCTTATAGTGTAGAATCTGGATCTGATTCACACTGAGGTTAAAATGTTGATAATATAAATTATTTCCTTTCTCCCTATAATATATGTGGACAACATTTTGTATTTATATATATATATATATGGATGAAGATCTAAGGGCAAAAATCACATGAATGAAGGAGGTACTTGACAATATGGTGGTGAACCTCCTTAGTATTTCTGAAATAGAATAGACAGTCAGCATGCAAGACTGCTTCTAGTTTATGTGCAAGATTGCTTCTAGTTTATGTGTAAGACTGGCCCTAATGCCTAACATGCACTGTGAACAAACAGAAAAAAAAAACAAAAAAACAATCCTAGAATGCTAAAGCTGAAAAGGACCTCTTAGGGTGTTTAGTCTAACCTCCTCTTCTTGGTGAAAAGGAAATGTTGTGAGAGCAGTACTTGTGTTTGCAGATGAAAGGATGCTGGGGAAGAGGGACTTACATAAGGCACCAAGAGGTCAATTTATTTCATTAAGTACCTACTATTTATAGTACTCTGTACTGGGAGCCAAGGATATAAAAGTAGTCAGACTCTCAACGAATTTACATTATAATGAGAGAAAAGCCATGTGTACAAATAACCAAGATATAATAAGCAGAGTAATTAGTGCATATGAAAGGTCCAGGTAAAGTGTTAAGAGAAATTTAACAGAGAAGAAACCGTATTGTGCTTCAGATTTGGGGTAAGGAAGAAGGACATATCATGATCATCAGGAAAGGCTTCGTAGAGGATGGCATACTGGGGTTGGGCCTAAAGATGTAGTAAAATAATTAACAAATTAGAGATTTGTTCTACTTGCCTAGACTGAAGGAAGAATTAGAAATTAGAGGTGGAAGTTGCAGATGAAATAATTTCTGCTTGATGCAAATGAAAAATTTTTAATAATCAGAGGTATCTAAAAAGAAACAGGGCAACTAAGTAGTTCAGTGACTAGAGCCTCAAGCTCAGAAGTAGGAAGACCTGAGTTCAAATCTGGCTTCAGACACTTACTAGTTGTGTGCCTCTGGGCAAATCACTTCATCCTGTTTGTCTCAGTTTCCTGGTTATCCAGGGATGTGATGCCCTCGACCTCTAAAAACATGTATACAGACTCTGAGGGTGAGGTTTTACTTTGGGATTTAATTTTGGTAAGAAGGTTTGAGTGCCAGAAGGAGACTCTGGGAAGCCGAGAAGGTGCCCTCTGGCTTTGAGAACTCAGATGTTGTGCTTCCCTCTCTGGTAATTATGGTCAGAGGGCTGTCCGTCTGCTGAATTATGGTCAGACAGAGGAAGTCATGTAGGGATACAAAGTAAAAAAATGAAAATGGTGACTGCTTTCAATTTACCTAGGTTTTCCTGGGGATGGGGATGAGTGTGGGGATTCAAGAGGTAAACGAATAAATACAAAATATAAACAAAATAATGAGATAAATTATAATTAATCACAGAAATAAAACCATAGCTCAAATATACTAATACCAATCAAATGGGTCCTAAACATTTTTAATGACTATGTGACACAGCCAAAAAGAAATTCCATGAATTATCTGCTTTGTGTGAGCTTATTAGAACATAGTCATCTCTTCATCTTATACATGCATATCTCTCCCTCTCTGAGACCCCATGCTGACTTGATTTATCATCTCTCCCCCAATATAAAAACTGTAAGTAATCATTCATTTATTCAATGAATATGCATCAGTTGGGTACTTTCCATGGCCCATACTCTATGCTAAGCACTGGTGATATAAAGACAAAAATGAAATAATTCCTTTTCTCTTTCTAGCATGCCTGTTATTGTCAAGAGTTGACCCAGGAACCTAGATTTTCATTCAACCTAGTCGTTGTCCTTGACTCTTCCCCTCCCATTCAATCTACTGACAAATTCTATCAATTTTGCTTTTGCAATAGCCTTCATATGTGTCCTATTTCTCTCCTATTTTACCATCACCACCTTTATAGGGGTCCTCGTCACTTCATACCTAGGACACTGGCAAGAATTTGTTGGATGGTCTCCCTGCCTCCACTGTTCCTTCCCACTCCAATGAATTCTCCAATCAGCTATCAAAGTGCTCTTCCTAATGCACACATCTATGTTGTCACTCTCCCTCCAACTCGATAAAACACTAGTGACTTCCTATTTACCTTCAGGGCCAAATATAGTCTTCCATTTGGCCTTCAAAGTCCTGCCTAAGCTGTTACCCCCCAACCTCACAATGTTTGCATGTTATAAACCCATCACATACTCTGCAACGTAGTGGTATTGATCTGTTGCTGTTTTTCACACAAGATACTCCATCTCCTGATTGGGGATTTGCACTGGCTGTGCCCTGTGCTCAGAATGCTTTGCCTCTTAATTTAAGCCTCCTGGCCTCCCTGATTTCCTTCAAATATTAGCTCAACCACCTTCTAAAAGTAGCCTTTCTCAATCTCTCTTAGTTCTTGATTATGTGTTGATTACTTCCAATTTCCAATTCACCCTATAATTTATTTTACCTAGTTGTTTGTGTGTTGTTTCCTCTATTAGACTATGCCCTTCTTGAAATTACAAATTGTCTTTTGCCTTTCTATCCCTAGTGTTCACTTAGCACCATGAATAGAGGAGTAGGGCATTTAAAAATATTGGCTGACTGACTGACTGACTGATGGTGACACTGATCTCCTTGCTGTTCCTGCGCAAGACTTTGTCTCCTAGCTCCATGCATTATCACTGGCTGTTCCCCAAATCTACTGCCCCTTCTCTTTTCATTTCTCCCTTCTGCAAGAATCCGTTCTTGATTCCCTTTTATATTAGTGTCTTCTCTCTACTGATTATCCCTAATGTAGCCTGTATTTATCTTGTTTGTATAAAATTGCTTACATGTGGTCTCCCCTATTATGCTTTAGGATCCTTCAGAGCAGGGACTATCTTCAACCATCTTTGTATACTTACCACTTGGCACACTGCTTACAACAAAGCAGATGCTATTGACTGATAGACTGACTCTTAACCCTGATTTAAATAGTATCATTGCCTTCCCTACCCTTAAAGTGGTGCTAGGATTCACCCAAAGCAATTGCTCTCTTCAGGGAGGTATGCTATCAGTATTCTTTTTAATTAGATTGAATTAGATCTCTGGAAAGACCTCGATTCCTAGAGAGGAATAGTTCTAGAGGAATGGGATGGAACGTTAACCTACATTTTGTGTTTTCCTTGTCCAAGATTCCTATAAATGTTAATCTTAAATCTTCTCGGACAGAGTCAAGGCAGAGAACATGGGTAACCAAACCAATTTGGACATCGCTCCCTCCAAACCAGAAATAGCTTGGATACAGATTAATGATAAATTAAATAAATTTGTTTCTACCAGAATGGTGTCTGAACTTAAATGAAGAATCCAGTGTTAGTATTAATATTGTTTTTCTTCTTCAACCTAAGAGAGATGGTACTTGGTCTGAGCCTTAGAAGAGACTAGAGATTCTAGCTTTTTTTTTTTTTGGAAAGAGTATATAGATTGGGAATGTAAGAATAAGTATGACAGAAAATCAGTTTGAGAAAAATAAGCTCAACAGTTTTTTGATTATGTATTTCCATTTGGAAAAAAATATACTTCGAAATGAAAATATAACTATGGTTCATTGAAGAATCTGGAAGTATGTTTATTATTGGGGTAGATGTCTATAAGTATTAGATGAAAGAAGTGGCTGTTAGTTGGCAAAGGAAAACAGATGATGTAAATTACTCAGTAAGTTTCAAACAAGTGATTCTCATCTTGCACAGCAGAATGGGCTGTCATTTCATGGGGAAAAGGTTCTGAAAAGTGCAGTTGTCTCAGTTATTATGGTTACATTAGTAACTGTTTAAAAGGGTTCTGAGCAATACGACCTGGAACTTCTCTTTCAAAGACACAAAGAGTAATTTGCTCTTTTTCAAGATCAGTTTGAAATCTTGGCTTTCCTAAATAACATGTCCATATGACTTCAAGTCAAATCACTGTTTTACTTTCACATTGGAAGGTAATTGAATCACTAGTCATAGAAAGGCCAAAACTGTGCAAGCCTTGGGTTTGGAAAGCCTCCTTCCATGGGGACATGGAAACACTTTCAGTCTCTTTAGATGGTTTTATCAACACAAGTACACTTCATCTTCTGAAAGTGATCTCCAAGCCCCTCCTTCTGGCTCAACCCAGGAGCTCTGTGCAGGCCTCTCTGCCATGTACTTTTGCCAGCAGTCTCTAAACACTCAGAAGCTCTTTGCTGTTGAACTTAATTCCTGTGGGCCATGAGGAGCCATTTTTTGGACTGTTGTAAGTGACTATAATCCCAGTCTCTACTGTAATAATTCACTTTACACTTCCTATTATCCCTCAATGCCGATGGCAGGCTTCTCTTTTCTGTCTGTGTCATCTTTGATGCAGAGCTGTCTCTTGTGGTAGTTTTATGAATCCAGAGCCAACAGGAGGAATGAAATCTCAAGTGGGTCATCCGTGTGCTGGCTGCTCAGAATGTTTGCCATCCATTTAAACTCTGAGGTGAACAAGGAGCCAAGTGCTTATTTCTGAACCTGAATTCACCTTTGAAATAGTTTAAACAATTTGAGAAATTTGAGACGTTAATGTCACCAGAGTCTATTGCCAGTCTGGTCCTGTTTCTGTCCTGAGATCAAGTTTATTAGCTCAAGTATTTGTCATACTGCTTTCAAGCTTATGAGGGCAGGAGATTCTTTGTTCCTTGACCTGTTCGTATTCTTAATTTGTACTGTATATCCAGTCATTCTATCTTTTCTAATCTTTAAAAAGTAGATTTTTTTAGTACTAGAATAATTTTCTTGGTATCTGTCAATACTTTTCCACATTTTCCTTAATTTATCATCCACGATAAGCCAATTGTTTTGTTGTTCAAACTTTCCATAAAAAGTTTTTGTCTCTCCCCGTTTTCCATTTGTTTCATCAGAACTCCAGATTCTTTCGCTTCATAGTTGCAATTTCTTTTGTTTTTAAGGAGGGAAAATCATCTTTTCTCATATATATTTGAAATTCAAGTCGTTCTTCAAGAACAAAATTTGTTGTATGACATTTTCTTATTGTAACACATCGTATATTTCATTTGAAAACACAAAAGATCACATTTCACTTTTCCCAGAAGATAGTAGCCCCGATACAAACCACAATTATTTGGGAATCTTGTGGGTTTTTCTAATGAATAAATCTTTCATTTATCTGGCATTTTCATGGAATAAGACTATTCCATACATCAGAATTAGCCACATAAGTGAAATCACCCTTTTAAGGCCTGAAACTTTTTATTTAAAACATTTTTAATGAACTTCTATGATAAATTATGTATTTTATCTATCCTCTTTTAACAAGAATTCATTAGCTTTTTCTTAACAATTCAGATTATGGATTTACTTTATCCCTAAAAAAGATCAGTTATTATATTGTGCAGTAATACCACAGGAGCTACTGACATATTTTAAGGGTAATAGAATATTAAAGGTAAGAGTGTCTTCAGCTAAATGACACGGTAAAGAGAACACTTGGGCATAGAGTAAAGAAACCTTTTAAATTCAGCCTTTAACATTTACTAGCTGTGTGACCTTGGAAAAGTCATTTTCACCCTCTTTCCCTCAGTTTCTTCATCTGTAAAATGAGAAAAATAATGGTATCTATCTCCTAGGGTTGTTGTAAGGATCAAATGAGATAATAATTGTAAAGCACTTAGCATGGTGCTTGGCATATAAAGTGTATTATACATATTAACCAATTTTTTCAAAGTTACACAGCTAAAAAATGTGAGGGCTAGAAATGGAAGTCAGGTTCCCTGATTTTGAGTCTAAACTAAAGCACGTTGAATTTTTTTAAATAAGCTATTGATCAATAAGTTATTAACTTGGAAATCCCCTAACTAGTAAATACCTAGACCACATGATTTTGTCAGATTCATTTGATTAAGGTTAATAAATTAAAGCAATGTGACCATGACCATCTTTCTAAAACTTCTTCTGTCCTTTTATTCTCATTTCACTATCTAAGGGAAAAAAAAGTTGATCTTTTTTTCTATAGATATTTCTCCTTCCACCTAGGATGGATATTTAATGTGATTTTTTTTAAATGGTTCAAATAGGGTTAGGCAATTCAAATGAATCGCAGATGTTATAGTCACTGTATCTACATCTTAAGTTTAAAAGTTAATTTGAATTCAACAAGGTATTAATTATTAGCATTTGTTATGTGCCAGGCATTATGCTGGGGATGGGATTGGGGGGGGAGGAATATGAAGATAAAACAAAAAGTAGTCTCTGCTCTTGAGGGGTTTACATTGCACTGGAGAATATGCTATCCACAGATAAGGAAACAACATGATTTGGGAAAAAGAGAGAACTTAACGATAGAAACAGGAAAGTGTTTCATATAAGAAGTGGCTTTGAATGGAACCTTTAAAGAGGGTGAGAGGGGAGCATCCAGGTATGAGGAATACCTTTATGTAAAGGAACAGAGGTGGGATAAGTCATGTTCAGGTAACAACAAATGGAGAGAGTACAAAGAGAAGAAATGTCAAATTAGCCTAGAAAGGGTTGGATTGAGGGGTTAGAGAGAGCATGAAGAGCTTTAAAGGTCAAATTGAAGAGATCTTGTTTTATTCAAGTACAATAAAGAACCATGGAAGATTCAGGACCTGTAAGAGCAGGTTAGACTTGTCCTTTAGGAGTGTTGTGTTAGGGGCTGTATGAAAAAGGATGGGATAGAAATGGGGAGACACTGGAAGAAGCAAACCCAATTAGGAGGATACTGTTGTAACATTCAAGCAAAGAATGGTAAGGGTCTAAACTATGGTTGTGACCATAAGAGTAGAGAGAAAAGGATGAATATGAGAGATGTTATGGAGATGGAATTGTCAAATCTTAGCAGCTGATAGGATAGAGGGTTGGTGGATATGGAAATTAAAGAGGTGATGAATGCTTTGAGGTGGCAAACCTGAGTTACTTGAAATACAGTGGTGTTCCCAAAAGAAATTGGGAATTTGGGAGGAGATTGTGTGTATATGTGTGTATACATACACATATAGATAAAATATACATGTATGTATATATGTGTATATATGCATATATACACATACATATTACATGCATATATATTACAGACATAATATCTGTGCACCAAGGAAACCTCTCAAGGTCATGGAGCATAAGAATATATTCAAATTTAGATGTAGACTTACCCAGATCCCTGTAAGAGCCAATTTATCATACCCTTTCCCAGATATGAACATCTAGGTAAAGAATAGAATGATTGTGTGAATGGGGAAAGAAAGTTCTCCTTCATTCCTTGGTAAGAGAACTTTCTTTTGTTTTGACACAAAAGGGTAGAATTGAACATATAAATAAATATATTGAATAACAAACATGTAAATTCTACTCAGCCATTATCAAAAGATACTATTTTCATAAAATGTAATTTATGCCTGCCTAATAATAAAAAAATTTAAAAAAAAGCTAACACTGTTTCTAGGACAGAATATTAATCTCCCATGTACAAAGACCAGCCTTAGTAACTACAAAAGATGAGACTGTTGAGAGATGGGTCGGTGGTAACTCTCACACTTATACAGGCTTAATAATTCTTCTATAAAGTTCTGTAAGATCTTCAGCCTTCTAGGGGTTTGGGAAATCCTCAGTCTGCCCTTTTACTACATATATGAACATTTGCCAGCAACTGCTAATACCTGGCCTGAGGGAATAGACTCCTAAAGGGTGGGAAATGGCTAATTCTTTGTTACTGTTTTATATATAGAGAGAGATATAGATATGTCTATATCTCTCTCTCTATATATAGATATACTATATATATACACATACATATATACATATATACACATACATACATATATGTATGTATATGTGTATATATGTATCTTTGAAAATAATTTTTCCAATTACATGTAAAAACAAATTCATTTAAAAAATTTGCATTCCAAATTCTCCCTTTCCCTTCCTCCTCTCACCCTTCATTGAGAAACAAAGCAATTTGATATAGGTTATACCTGGGCAGTCATACAAAATATATTTCCATATTAATCAAAGAAAGAAAACAAACAAAAAAATAACCCTAAGTGAAGTAAAGTTTTAAAAAAGCACTCTGATCTGCACTCCCTCTATTCTTTCTCTGAAGGCAGACAGTATTTTTCATACTAAGTTCTTTGGAAATGTCTTGGATTGTTCTTTGCTGGTATAGCTAAGTCATTCACAGTTGATCATCTTACAATACAATGTATACAATGTTCTCTGATTCTGCTCACTTCACTTTGCATCAGTTCATGCAAGTCTTTCCAGGTTTTCCTCAAAGCATCCTATTCATTATTTCTTATAGCATAACAGTGATCCATCACAATCATACCACTTGTTCAGGTATTCCCCAATTGATAGGCATTCCTTCAATTTCCAATTCTTTGCACCACAAAAAGAGTTTCTATAAATATTTTTGTATATATAGGTCTTTTTCCTTTTTAAAAAATATCTCTCTGTGATAAAGATCTAGTAGTGGTATTGCTGGGTTAAAAACTATGAATAGTTCTATAGCCCTTTGGGAAGAGTTCCAAATTGCTCTCCAGAATGGTTGAATAAGTTCACAACTCCACCAACATTTCCCAATTTTCCCACATCCCTTACAACATGTGTAAGTTTTTTTCTGTCATATTAGTCAATCGTGAGCATTTTTTTCACATAGAGATAGCTTTGATTTCTTCCTCTGAAAACTGTTCATATCCTTTCACCATTTATTAATTGGGGAGTAATTTGTATTCTCACAAATTTGATTCATTTCCCTATATATTTGAGAAATGAGATCTCTATCAGAGAAACTTGCTATAATTCTTTTCATAGTGATGATCATGTGTATTTCTCTCTCTCTCTCTCTCTCTCTCTCTCTCTCTCTCTCTCTCTCTCTCTCTCTCTCTCTCTCTCTCTCTCTCTCTCTCTCTCTCCCCATTCCTCTTCAAAAGTATTTTGTTTCTGATCCCCTCCTTCCCCAATTCACCCTCCCTTCTATCAGTTTCCCTTTGTTGTTTCCTTTTCCTCCTATTTCTCTGTAGGGTGAGGTAGATTTCTGTATGTAGCTGAGTATGTATGTTATTCTCTCTTTGAGTTGACTCAAAATCCAAATTGCTTCTGATGAGAGCAGGATTCAAGCACTGCTTTCCATCCTCTTCTCGTCTTCCCCTCCACTGTAAAAGCTCTTTCATATCTCTTTTATGTGAGATAATTTACTTTATCTATCCCTTCCCCCTTCTCCCAATTAATCTTTCTTTTCTCACTTCTTAATTTTATTTTATTTTTGGATGTCATTCCATCTCAGTCAACTTATACCTTTATACTCTTTTTAACTGCCCCAATTATGATAAAGCTCTTCGCTGTCACAGTTATCATCCTCCCATATAGAAATGTAAATAGTTTGACTTTCTTGTATCCTTTATGCTTTCCTCTTTGCCTTTTTATGTTTCCTTTGATTCTTGTATTTGAAAGTTAAAGCTGTTGTTTATGATTGTGATAGAATACCATTGTGCTATAAGAATGATGAGCAGGATGTTTTGAGAAAAACTTGGAAAGACTTATATGAAGTGATGCAACATAAAGTGAGCAGAATCAAGGGAAAATGTGTACAGTAACATCAATATTGCATGATGGTCAACTGGGAATGATTTAATTTGTTTCAGCAATACAATGATCCAACACAGTTCCAAAAGACTTATGATGAAAGATGCTATCCACCTCCAGAGAAAGAAGAGATAGAGTCTAAATGTAGATCAAAGCGTAGACTTTTTTTTAACTTTATTTTTCTTTTATTCCTAACTTGATCAATATGGAAATATGTTTTGTATGGCCGCACATGTGTAACCTATCCCAAATTGCTTGCCTTCTCAATGAAAGAAATCTAAAGGAGAAAGGGAGGGAAAGAATTTGGAACTCAAAATCTAAAAAATTAATGTTAAAAAATTGTTTTTACATGCATTTAGGGAAAAACTAAAATATCTGAACTAAAATGTAGTGGTTTTGTGCCACTCTGACTGTTTCAAGTTTCCTTGGGAGAGTGACACCAAGCATTCCATTTACTATTCTTAACAAGACACTACATTTATATATGTACTTTACAGAATATTTTACATGCATTGTTATTTAGCATTGGGTTGTCCTAAAAATTTTATGAGATCAGCACGGGGGCTATACTTTAGCCGTTTTTATAGATGAAGAAATGTACCTTCTGAGAGGATAAAATATTTGTCCAACTGAATTTCTTTAATTCTGGGATCTCCTGATAGAGGACTCTGCTCCACATATAAGTCTCTTATAACAAAGAACAACAGTTGAGCAAAACAGACCAACATAGTGATCTGACTTCTGACAGCTGGGACACTCCTTAAACCTAGTCCACTGTACTTCTACTGAGAAGAAAGAAGTACATTTCATCATGTGTCATGGAGAGTACCAAGACCCAAGGAACTCTCTTTAAAAAGAGAGACATCCAACTATATTACTTTTTCTTGCCCATTTATTTTTAATTTACCACAGGCTACCATTCTTCTAGCTCAAAGATTGATTTTTTTGGAAGATGCTTCATTCTTTGAAGTCACTACAAGGGAGAGAAAGATAAAAAGAGGCAGCAGTAAGGGTACTCTGTTATTTCTTTTTACATTTTTCTTTACCAGACTTCACTTGAGTTATTTACACTCTCCTTTTCCTATTATCTCCTTTATTATTTCTAAGTTTTGTCTTAAGGAACTAAATTCAGTATATTCCCCACCCCCACTCCTATGCTCTCTGAATCTCTCCCTTCACAAAGACTGTTTTATCAGATTCTTAATTTTTATCTTTTCCATTTTCATTTTATTTTTTCTCATTTTTTAAAGATTTACATGTATTTATTATTTGTTTTCAACATTCATTTCCACAAGATTTGAGTTCCAAATTTTCTCCTCATCCTTCTCCTCCTCCGACCCTGAGATCTCATGCATTCTGATTACCCCTTCTTCCTGGCTACCCTCCCCTTTCATCAATCCCTGCACTTATTTGGAGGGCTTTGGTGGAGAGCTCAGGGAAATCCCTGCTTTTACTCTGCCATCTTGGCTCCACCCACCTATCAGATTCTTTAAGAGCCTTTAAGATCGGGGGATCTTCATGTCTCTCCTCACCTTTACCTCTTAATTTCCTTAGCTTCCTTCAAAGTACTGTTCATGAGGTGGTACTTACATGTGGTTCATCTTGATTTCCTCCTAGCTTTAAGCCTTGATCTTCTTTGAAATTACCTTGTCTTCCTTTATATATGTTTTGTCTTTACCTATCTTTGTCCATATTGCATACTCCAAATAGAATGTAAGCTTTCTGAGGTCAGGACTTTGTATATACCCAGCATTATATTTGTATAATGCCTTGCACATAATATCCACTTAATAATTGTTTATTGGATTGAATTATCATTGCTGTTTTTCAATCATTTCAGTTGTGTGGGACTTTGTGACCCCATTTTCAGTGTTCTTGGCAAAGATACTGGAGTAGTTTGCCATTTCCTTCTGTGGTTCATTTTACAGATGAGGAAACTGAGGCAACCAGGGTTAAGTGATTTGCTCAGTGTTACATAAGTGTCTGAGGCCAGATTTGAACTCAAGACATCTTGACTATGCCTGGTGTTCTATCCACTGTGCCACATAGCTGACCCAATTAAATTAGGACTATAAGAATTTGGAGGGAGTGGTCAGACTCAGAAGTGACATTACAGACTACCTAGTTAAACCAATAAGTAAACAGGTTTTTCCTCAACCACTAAATAGAATTAATGATCATCCTTCCTTTTCCTGAAGGTCTGAATTAGATTTATCCAATGGACTGCCCATGGAGGAATCTCCAACCTCTTTAGGTAGACCAGTACATCTTTGGATAAATCAAATTTCTAGTACACTCTTTTTAAACCAAGTGTCTTTACCATGTTGACAATCTTGGCCCAAATAAGTTGAATAAATTATTATGTATGATAGGCCATCAAATATCTGAAAAAATACTGTCCTGGATATATGTAGTCAGGAAGACCTGAGTTCAAATACAGTCTCAGATACTTACTAGGTATATGACTCAGGGCAAGTCACTCAACCTCTCTGCTGTGTCAGTTTCCTCATCTGTAAGATGGTGATAATTGTACCCATCTCCCAGGTTGTTACGAGGATCTTATAAGATAATATTTGTAAAGTGCTTAGCAGAGTACCTGACAAATAATAGACATGCAGTAAATGTTTATTTCTTTCCTTTCTTCCTTCCTCTAAGTCTTGTCTTTAATTTAAACTTTCCTATTTCCTTTAACTTAAAATACTTTGGAATTATCTAAAGACCCTTCAGGATCTTGCTTGCCTGCTTCTGGACATTCTCTAACTTATAAAAGCCCTTCCTAAAATGTATTGCTCAGAAGTGAACACAATAATGAAAAGCATTTGCTAAGTGCCTTATATATACTGGACAATACTCTGGATACTCATGTGCCTGGCTAGGGCAGAGTATAGTAGGGATATTATCAGGGTTATATTGGTAAATGTTTAACAACTGACTCTCAAAAAAATGCATGTGCAACACACCTTTAAGTTTAATCAATATTGTCATCATTTTCTCCTTCACTTTTAAAGTCTATACCAGGGATTAGCAAACTATGCTCTGTAGACCAAATCTGTCTGGCTGCCTGTTTATGCTAAAGCTAAGAATGTTATTTGGTGCAGTCTGTGAGGTACTCCAGAATTATATGAAAACAGTCAGAAGGATAGATTTAGTCTTCAGGATTGACTATAATTTCTTGACTCCTGAATGGTAAAGAAAGAAAGAAAGAAAAAGAGAGGGAAGGGGAAGGAAGGAAGGAAGGAAGGAAGGAAGGAAGGAAGGAAGGAAGGAAGGAAGGAAGGGAGGGAGGGAGGGAGGAAGGAAGGAAGGAAGGAAGGAAGGAAGGAAGGAAGGAAGGAAGGAAGGAAGGAAGGAAGGAAGGGAAGGAGGGAGGAAGGAAGGAAGGAAGGAAGGAAGGAAGGAAGGAAGGAAGGAAGGAAGGAAGGAAGGAAGGGAGGGAGGGAGGAAGGAAGGAATTCAGCCCAGATTTGTAGCCCTTGCCTGTTTCTAAAGTGTCAATGCTGACTTTGAAAATTTAGCAATTAGCTCTTGTGAGCTTGACCAAGTCAGATCTATTATCTGGTGTTCATATCCCTAGTCCTAGATACAGTGTCATTCTTAATAGAATCTAATACTGAATTCATTTCTGGGTCATCATTATCATATTGTTGACTCATATTGAGATACTTATTGTTTAATCATTCAATTCTGTCCTATTCTTCATGATCCTATGGACCATAGTTCACCAAGCCTTTCTATCCACCGCTATGTCTTGAAGTCTATCCAAGTTCATGTTCATTGTTTTCATGACACTATCTACTTATCTTCTGCTGTCTACTTTTCCTTTTGCCTTCAATTTTTCCCAACATGTGGCTAAAGTATTTAAACTTCAGTATTTGTCCTTCCAATGAACAATCTAAATTATTTTTTTTAAGTATTCACTAATTTGATCTCCTAGATGGCCAAGGAACTCTCAAGTCTTTTCTACCTCCACAATTCAAAATGGTTGATTTTGTGATAGCCAGCTTTTCTTATATTCCAATTCTCATAGCCTTACATCACTACTGGAAAAATCATTGTTTTGACTATATGGATTTTTGTAGCTAGATGATTTCTCTGCTTTTTAGTATACTGTCCAGATTTGCATAGAATTTCTTTTTTCCTCAGAGAACAAACATCTTTAAATTTCATAACTGAAGCCACTGTCTGCAGTGATCTTTGAAGCTATAAAATCTGACACTGCTTCCATTCCTTCTCCCTCTATTTGCCAGGAAGTACCAGTACCAGTCCTGCCAGTACCAGTACCAGTTGCCAATATCTCAGTTTCTTTTTTATGTTAAAATTCGAGCTAGCTTTCGCACTCTTGCCCTTTCACATTTATTAAGAGGCTTTTTAGTTCTTTTTCTGCCATCAAATATGTATGGTTTGCATATCTGAGATTGTTGATATTTCTCCTGGCAACTTTAATTTCAACTTTTGATTCACCCAGCCTGGCATTTCACATGATAAGCTCTGTATATAAGTTGAATAAATAAGGTTACAATATGCTTTTTTGTTGTACTTCCTTCCCAATCTTAAATCAATCAGTTGTTACATGTTCAGTTCTAACCGTTGCTTTTTGAGTGACAAACAGATTTCTCTGGAGACAAATCAGATGATCAGCTATTCCCATCTCTTTGAGGACTTGACACATTTTGTTGTGATCTACACAGTCAAAGGCTTTGTTGTAATCGATGAAGCAGAAGTAGATTTTTTTTCCTGGAACTCTTGCTTTCTCCAACAAATATTGGCAATTTGATCTCTAGCTCCTCTGTCTCTTCAAAAACCACCCTGCTCCTCTGGTCATTCTTGGTTCATATATCATCATCTGGTGCTGTTCATGTGTAGAGTCACATTTTGGTTGTTGAAAAAGAATTGTTATCTTGACAAAACTCTAGTAGTCTGTCCTGCTTCATTATGCATTCCAAGGCCAAATGTGTCTGTTACTCCAGTTGGTTTTTTATCTTTTTATCTCCTACTTTAGCATGCCCATCCCCTATGATGAATGTGATATCTTTTTTTTTAGGTATGTTATATTTAGAAATAAATTATTTTAGTAAGTCTGTAGAATTGATCAACTTTGACCTTTTCAGCATCAACGGTTGCAGTATAGATTTCTATTACTGTGATGTTGAATAGTTTGCCTTGGATTCAAATATATGTCACTCACATTTTTGAGATTATTCTCAGTACTGTTTTTCTCACTCCTTTTTTTTTTTTTTTGACTGTGAGAGCTACTCCATTTCTTCTGGGATTCTTGCCCATAGTAGTTTATATAATTATCACCTGAATTAAATTTACCCATTTCTGCCCATTTAAGTTGTTTTCACCCACCATGCTGCTGTTTATACTTTCTATCTCCTGTTTGACAACATCCAGCTCACTTTCCAGATTCCTATGCAATGTTGATCTTTACACCATCACACTTTTCTTTAGTCATCAGATGAATCCACAACTGAGCTTCCTTTCAACTTTGACCCAGTCATTTCATTAGTAGTGGAGCGACTGGTAGTTGTCCTCCACTTTTCCCCGGTAGCATACAGGCTACTTTCTGACCTGAGAACCCCACCTTCTAATGTCATCTTTTTAAAAAAAACCATTTTAAAATTGTTCATGCGATTTTCTTGCCAAAGATACTGGAGTGATTTGACATTTCCTTCTCCACTGGATTACCTTATATCACAACTCTCCACTATAACCTGTTCATCTTGGGATAACCCTGCATTACACAGCTCATAGTTTCATTGAACTACATAAACCTCTCTGCCACAACAAGGCAGTAATCCAGGAGGTATATAATAAGCTTGTATTCCATTAAAAACCCCAGATGTTTTTCTAGATGTACTGTTGCCTCACCATACCTCTCATATTTATTAGAGAAGCTATTTTTTCAGCATAAATGTAAAACTCAAGTTTATTTCTATTAAATTTCATCTCATTAGATTTAGCCCTACTATTCTAACTTATCAAGATCTTTTTGGATCCTAGTTGTCATCCAATGTATTAAATTTGTATCATTTACAAATTTGATAGCTATGACATTAGAAAAAAATGTGACTGAAATGATTAGATTCATTCTCTGTCTTTTAAAAATTGATTCTATTTATTTAATTGAGTTTGTCCTGTTACTACTTAAGTCATGATTCTTTGTCTCTAAACTTTGTTCAGAAATTCAGCTGTCATATAATGGGTTACATTTAGAAATCCAGTTCTCCTAATCAGTGTTCTATTCTTACCTCAAGGAAATCTTTTGTACTTGAGGAATGTGGGTGAACAGTCTGCTTTAGTACCTTTACACCTCAAAGCTTTCCTTCAAGTTTATCTGGTTTGTTATCCAAAGAAGTATGATCTACCATCTCTAACTTCGCAGGTAGATTTAAACCACAAACACTTCTTAGTCAGAAGAAGAAAGGAGGGAGTTGTTAGCCCCTCATTTCCAATTTCTAACAGATCATATCATCTCCCAGACCTCAGCTCTCTAATCAATCATACCAATTTTGCCATTCATGATGTCAAACTTTTTAAATTAATCATAGCTCATTCCATTCTTAAGACATCTTGTACTCCTCACAACTATAAAAGAGAGCTGTCCCCTTTGTTCAGGGTCTTAGTTTTGTTAATAAATTGACTGTGTTTGGAAATTTGTGTCTCAATCTACCTTAATTTTAACTATTACATGATTAAAAAATAGGTTAAGGACAGACTCCCCAGGCTATTTTTCTAGCGACTGTCTTCAAAGTTAACATTAAACAATTAATTACTACTTTTTGGATCTAGGAATTCAACGTGTTTAAATTTATCTAATTATGCCATCATCTTGCCCACATTTCTCTTTATTTTCTACAAGAATAGCATTGGAGATATTGTCAGATGCTATGCTAATATTGGGTAAATTCTAGGTACAGGATTCTGTTTTTCTCTCAGCATGGTAGCACTGCTAAAAAGTAAATTAACTCAGTCTGGCCTAGACTATTCTTGACAACTCCATCCCTTGTCTTTGTGATGACTACTTTCTTTTGTAGGTGTTCACTCATCGTTGATTTAATAGCACATTATAAATTTCACCATTAATAAAAATCAAAGAGAGAGAGAAAGAGAAAGAAGTCATTTGACAGCCCACAAGCCCACAAACTCTAAGAAATGGAATATATTTTATCACCTACACTTTAAAATTAAGATTAGTTATTAAAATTAATCTATTTGGCTACCTGTTTTGTTTACATTTTTTGTTTTTTGTTTTTGTTTTTATATTAATATTCATATATCACTGTATTTATTGCTCTTCAGGTTATATTCAGTTCTATATTAACTCATAAAGGTCTACCTATGTTTTTCTTATTTCCTTATACTTGTTAACCTTATATTCCATCACACAGATATATCCCTTCTTTAGCCATTCCATTGAAAAAGATAGTGCAAATATTTTGGTACATTCAGGACTTTTCTTTCTGGGTTTATCTTCCTTGGCATGCATGCAGAGAAGAGAGAGTCAAAATGTATGGATAGGTGAGTGATTTTTGTACATAATTCCAAATAACTTCCCAAAATGATAGACATAATTTATAGATACACCAGGAGACAATTCAGTGTGCCTATCTTCTCACAGCTCCTCCAACACTGGCTATTTTTATCTTTTATATTTCTGTCAATTTGATGAGCATGAAGTAGGAACTTTTCTGTGACAAAGTTGAGACTTCTGTGTGGGGGATAAACAGAGCAGTAAAATTGTTGACCAGGCAAGTGTTAGCCTTATAGTTATAATATGGTCAGGAAGAATCAGAAAGCAAGTTTTGCTTGCATACTCTTGAGCTTAGTCACAATGAATGATGACTGAGTTGCTTTGTATTGTTTATTTTTTTTCTTTTCCAGCAGAGGAGAAAAAAAATTCTGGCATAAGAAAGTTTTTGTTCAGTAACCATTGACTTTATTAACTAGGGTCTATTTACTTTTAATGACACAAAAGAGAGGGCACACCACCCTGGGACACTTGCTCAAACTGGCTGGTTTCTACTTATGAAAAGGGTACATCACTGTGAATAATTTTAATCTTGGTATCATCAAGACCATGTCTGTGTATGCCTGTACCTTTTGAGATTCATGTACATGTGAGCAATAAAGCACTGCTGATTTCATTATAAGTAACTCTAAAATCTTTTTTTTGTCTGGTGAAATTATTTATTAGATAATTGACAATTACAATTCTATAAATAATTTAATTTTTGTGTGTGAAATACAGTCAGAGAAAGTTACAGAGAGACAGAATCAACGACAGAGTGAGAGAGAGAGAGAGAGAGAGACTGAGACAGAGAGAGAGAACATATAAGAATATCTTATTTGACCTTTGCAAATAAAAAAGTGAGAGCATTTAGACTGATCCTTAAAAAATTGAACCTTGTTGGCAAAGAAATATAAAAGGCCAGGTACACATTACCTCTTGCTATTTATTTTTATGGGTGATCCAATAGGGTTTTCAGCTAATATCAAGGTGACCAGGACCTTGCATGGATTTTCACAAGGAAAAGCTCTGAACCAGTGTTCCTAATTCTGTTTGTGAGGATTTATGAATAGTCCATGCCCTCATTCTTGGAAGTAACCTTTGAGTAGTAGGGAATTTATGCAAAAAAAAAAAAAAAGCTTGAATTATTTTTTTTTAAAGACAGATCATTTATTGTAAAAGGTGAGATTTGTTTTCTGATGTTACTGTTTTTTTCTATTTCCTTAGTTATAAATGTACCAAATTATAAATATACCAAGTTTTTTATATATATAATATTTGTGTGTGTGTATCAAGTTATAAATGTATCAAAGAAGGTACATTCCCTGGCAATTATCTCCTTTCAAGGGAAAGGGTCTCAGATAATCACTTTTTAAATGTTCATTTGAGAGAGAAGAGAAACAATGCCTTCAATGAGGAGAAAACTGAAGCTTTCAAAAGAATTGAGGAAGAAATCAGTGCGCCCAGTAAAAGAAGGAAGTTCCTTTATGAAATCACTAGTATATCTGCCAGTACGTCTGGTTGGATAAGAAATGTAAATGTTCAAAGGTCATGCAAGTGGAGGCCGATGATGTCTGAAAAAACACTGCCTCCACAAGCAGCAGGGGTGATACCACAATGTCTAGTTGACAAAATCTCCTCCCCCAGATGGATGGATGCCTAAGAGGGTCAAGGAAGAAAGGAGGAAGAAAATCTATTTGGTTCTTTAAAAAAAATGATTAATGAAAACCAAGAGCTAAGGAAAGAAAAGGTAAAAATAAAGCAAATACTTGTTGGACTCCAGGATTCTAGGGATGAGGGAGAAAAATTAATGTTGGATTATATTATTTATTATGAAAATTTGTATATTGAATCCAACCATTTCTTCAGACTCTAACCTCTGAAGGTCAAGAAGGGCTTAATTAAGAGATTGCTCCCAGCCCCCAAGGCATCTGCCTGAGCAGGGATCCTGGCTTTCCTTTATCTTGTAAATAGAAGCCAGCCTAACTATGTTCTCCACTGTTCCTTGTGCTTTTCCTCTTATTAAGCTGGGAGTAACTTGGTAGGTGAAGAGGAAACTAAGCCATTTTGGGGTGGGTTTTCTGACTGTGACTGACCACCTACTTTTCCCAGCTGCTTACCTCACCCTGTCCCCCAATGATGAAGTAATAAGGAGAAGCTGAAAACTCTTAGCCCACCTCCTCATTAAAATGTCATCCAATCAAGATTGCTTCAAGTTTGCCAGGGGGAGGTCCCAATGATGTGCTGTCAGGAGGAAGAGACCTGGATTTAAAGGGCTCTGGATGCTTCACCTGGCCTCTTTGGTAACCATAAGAGATCAATCAACTCAATTTATTGGCTATTGCTAACCCAACTAATAAATCGATTAATCATGCTCCAAGCTCTGTCTTTTGGAATTTCATTTGTGATGAAGATTCTTGTGTTGTTTCAGTTATGATTCCAATCAATTATAATTCTTCTTGAATGATTGATCTGAGTTTGTCACACAGTTGAGTAACACTTAAACAATTTCCCCATATGTTTCAGCCAAATGTAGCCTTTGGTGGGCTAGGAACCAACAGCAATTGCTAAGCTATGATTCATACATTTTTTTTTTTATTATAGATGACTATTCTAGGGAGAGGTAGGCTAGTCTAACCTGTTGATTCCTTATTTAGTTCTAAAAAGATAATCTTCAGGAGAATATACATACATAATATAATAATATACATACATAATATATAATATAATATATGCGCTATATATACTCTATACATATGTAAAGCATGTGTGTATACACACATATAGTCTATCTATCTGAGAATGGAATGCAGAAATGAATATAACTGCAATTTAGTAACTAAGACAAATAAGGTGATTCATTGTAACTGGGTGACAGGGTGCTGCTGTGGAAAGCACCCTTGGCTTTAGAAGCAGAGAGCCTGGGTTTTGTTGTTGGCTCTCTGTGCCTTTGGGCAAGTCACTTCATCACTATGGGAAATCATTGTTCCTATTTCTCAAAAAAGAAGGCTGCATGATATCTTAAAGATCCCTTCTAGCTCTACATTTGTGATCAAATGAGGTTCTGTTGGAATTTTGTAGGACCTAAGGATATGTAGCCTTTTGGGTCTAAATCCTAATATATTTTTCCTTTTTCTTTCACTCATTATCTTTTATTAAGCACCCAGTGTTCAAAGCACTGTTCTAAACACTGTGGGAGATCCAAAAATCACTGTTACATAGTACTTGCTCTAACATAGCTAACAATAAGTAGAGGTATATCACACACACAGAAATATGCAATATTTGTTGCAAGAAATCTTTTTCTTTTTTCACTTTATTTCAAAGGGCTGTGAGAACGAGAAAATAGAATTCTGTTAATTAAAAACACAATTTAAGAAAATAGAGTTGAAGAATGCTGCTACAGGAGTAGAATTTTACCTGTTGTTTTAGATGAGTTACTGTATCATTGCATTACCTAATTGTTTTACTTAGCTACAAGAAGCTTTCATGGATATGGATTGTAAAATCAAAAGATATCAATAAAACCTGAAACAAACAAATAATAACTATAAGTCAGAACCAATATAAGAGGTAAAAAATATTTTCAATATTATGAATTATTTCTATAGAGGGATCCTCTGTGGAGATTTCTTCAATGAAGTACTTGAAGAGATTAGAACACACTGATGTCTGAATGATATAATTTCATTCGACTTTTCATTTAACTGAAACAGCTCTTTCCAAAGTTACCGGTGATCTTTTAACTGATAGATCTGATGGTCTTTGCTCAGCCTTAATATGTCTCAGCTGATCTGCTATATTTCACAATGTCAGTATTGTCAAGTGCTGACCACCCTCTCCTGGATCTCTCTCCTTTCTGGATTTTTATGATACTACTCTTTTCTGATTTACTTTGTACCAAGCTAGCTTTATGCACATTAAATCTCCTAACCTGGGGAACTGGGCATTTCTCAGTGATTCAGTCTGTGGTCTCTTGTCCTCTATACTTGCTCTCTTGGTTTAGGTTCCATGAATTTAACCATCATCTCTATACAGATGACACTTAGATTTATATACCTGTCCCAATGCCCTCCCCTGATCTTTAGTCTCACTATGGCAAAAATACTCATTTCACACTTGCACACTTCAAATTTATTGTCCTGAAGACATTTTAAACTAAAACATGTGTAAAACTGATTTTATCCTTTCCATTCAAACCCTTCCCTTCTCCAAACTTCACTATTTCTACTGAGGTCACACCCAACCTTTCAAGTCTCTCAGGTTTGTAATATCAGAATTATCCTGGGCCTTCTGACTCTCCTTCCACCCACACATTCAACCAATTGCCCAATCTCACCCATTTATACTTTCACATTATCTCTCTTCCTCTGCTTCCTTTTCTTCACTTACACAGGTACCATCTTAATTCAATCCCTCATCACTTCTTGCTTAGATAATTGCAAAAGCTTCCTAATTCCTCTTCTGACTCAAAGTTCTCCCTACTCCAGTCCATCCAACAAACTGCTGCCAGTCATTTTTTTAATGCCTTGATTTAACCGCATAATTTTCAAATTCATATGACTAGAAATAGCTGTGATTTCTTCTAAAAAACATTCTTGTTCATATGCTTTGACCATTTAGAAGTCATAAATTTGACTCAGTTTCCTATGAATTTGAGAAATAAGTCCTTTATCAGTGTAACTTGCTGTAGAAATTCTTTCCCTATAATCTTGACTGCATGAGCTTTGTTTGTGCAAAATCTTTTTTAATTTAATGTCATAAAAATTTTCTGTTTCACTGCCCATGATCCTCCCTATCTATTATTTGGTCATAAATTTTTCTCTTATCCATACATCTGACTGGAAAAATTCTTAACGCTTCCGTAATTTACTTAGATTATCTTTTATATTTAAGTCATGTACCAGCTTTTACTTAATCTTAGTATTCTGTGTGAAATATTATTCCATGTCTTATTTCTGTCAAATTACTTTTCAGTTTTCACAGAAATTTTTGTCAAATAGTGAAATCTTGCCCCTAAAGTTTGACTCTTTGTGTTTGTCAAATACTAGATTACTATGATCATTTACTATGATTCATTATGTCCTTAATCTATTCCACTGATCCACTACTCCATTTCTTAGTTAATACCAGATTCTTTTGGTGATTACCACTTTGTAGTATAATTTGAAATCTAGTACTGCTAAACTGACCTTCCTTCACATTTAAAAAAAATAATTCCCCTGATGTTCCTGACCTTTTTTCTTCGAAATGAATTTTATTATTATTTTTTCTAAATCTACAAAGTAATGCTTTTGTATAATGATATCATAAAGAATAAATAATTTGCGATAGAATTGTCATTTACATAATATATGTGAGGCCTACCCATGAGCTGTTAATATCTCTCCAATTATTTAGATCTGTCTTTATTTGTGTGAAAAGTGTTTTGTAATTGCATTGATATATTTTCTGGTTTTGTCTTGGCAGGTAAATATCCAAGTATTTTATACTGTCTATAGCTAGTTTAAAAGGAATTAAAGTTTTTATTTTTTCCTGCTGGACAATAATTTTGATTTCTTCTTCTAAAAACTGCCTAGTCATATCCTCTGACCATGTATCAATTGGGAATGATTTTTATTCTTATAGATTTAACTCAATTAGACACATACACACATATACATATATGGATAGATAGATAGATAGATAGAGAGACAGATAGAAAAGAGGCCTTTATCAGAGAACTTGCTATAACTTTTATAAAGTTTTATATAAACTTTTCCCCACTTTACTGCCTTCCTTATAATCTTGGCTGCATTCCTTTGGTTCTGCTAACTTCTTATAATCAAAATTATTTATTATACTTCCTGTGATCCCCCTCTATCTCTTATTTGGTCATAAATTCTTCTTTTATCCAAATACGATAGGTCAAATTTTCTATTTTCCACTAACTTGCTTATGATATCATCCTTTATATCTAAATCATGTACCAATTTTGACTTTATCCTGATATATAGGTATAATAGCCTAGTTTCTGCCAAAATGCTTTTTAGTTTTCCCAGAAATGTTTGTTAAATAGTAAGTTCTTGCCCCCAGATCTTGAATCTTTGGGTTAATCAAACACTAGATTTATTACACATCATGCATCGAATCTATTCCTCTGATCTACCACTCTATATTTTAGTCAGTGTTGGATTCTTTTGATGATTATAGCTTTGTAATAGAGTTGACAACCTGATCCTGCTAGGTAAGCTTTCTGTGCAGGCACTGAATGCCAATACTGCTGCTTCCACTGATGTAGCCACCTCCAGCTCCTGTTGCTAGTGCTGCTGTAACATGGCCTTTACAGTTCTCCAGAGCTGATACCACCTGGTATAATAGACCTTTGCTGTCAGACTCATATGTTGTCTTTAACTAGAAAATTGTTTTACCCTGATGTTTTGTCTTTTCTTTCACTCCAGAATTTGATTTGAGGCACTATTTTAAAGTTTTTGGAGGGAAATTTGGCAGAGTTCAGTCTAATTCTTGCCTCTCATCTGCTATGTTGGCTGTTTCTCCCAAGTCTATGTTTTATGGTGTTATATTCTTCCGTATTTTTTGTGTGTCTTTTAACAAACTGGTAATTTTCTTTTATAATTTTCTTGTATCACTTTTGTTTCTTTTCCCAGATTTTCCTCCACTCTCATCTCTTTCTTTATTTCTTTATGGAAATCTTGCTGGGCTTGGTCCAATTTGTGTTTACTTGCACCCGTTTTTACATTGTTGTCTTCTAAGTTTGTATTTTGATCCCTGTCATCATTACTGAGTTTTGTGGTCAGGTTCTTTTTTGTTACTATTTGCTCATTTTTCTAGCATATTTCTTGACTTTGAATTTCATTTTAAACTTGAGCTCTTCTCACTTGAGAGGGGGTAAGGAGACAGTCTCAACCCCCAAGTTTGGTTTTTTTTTACAATTTTTTTATTTTACTTTTATTGCTTCTTTTTATAACATTGATAACATGGAAATCATTCCTCTATGATTTTGCATGTATAATTGATATCTTACTGCTTGTCTTTTCTTTTTTTAAAAATTATTTTAGACTGAATCACCAAAACTCAAATACACAGTAGAGAAAAGGAAACATCATAAACTTTAATATTGAAATTTAAATACAAAGTAAGAAAAGAAAAGCTCATCATGTGCATAGCAGAATATGAAAGGAATCAAAATATATAGCAATAAATTTCTATTTCAAAAAAGCCTGTGTAATAAATACTACACATTGTGTTGAAAGCTGTCCATCTTTTCTTAGGTTTCTTAAAGGTTTCTTTTGTCCTCTACGGCGCAATTTTTGCTTTGTTCTTTCTACCTCCCCACCATCAAAGACTTCAATTAAGTGTGGACATGTTTATATATAGAAATATCCCTACATATATACACATATAATTCATATATTGACATATAGTTTCCCTAATAAATTATAGTCCTGATCTTTGTTTTTGTTTTTGTGCATGTCTTTTATTTCCTGTCTCCTGACTCCTCTACTGTATTTCTACCTGCTGCCTTGCCCTCCTATTACTTATCCTACCCCCTTCCAAGACTATCTCTCTTATTCTCCCATTCTCATGAATCTAAACACTCTTCTGTACCCCCCCCTTTAACCTATTCCCTCATTCTCCCTTCTAGAGGGTAAGGCAATATCTAGAAATTAGGAGGCTGTTGATGACTTTGAGAAAATAAGTTTCAGTACCAAGAGTTGGAGGAATTATTCCAGGGTGGGAGAGAGAGAGGATGGATGCTTAAGTGGTTAGGCTGATTTAGGACTTAGATATGCCCCATATTAACTTAAAACACATTAATTCCCTTGGACTTCTGTTTTCCATCAAATTCCTGCTGAAGATTTCACTGGATTTTCTAATAAAATTATTGTAATCTGGAAGAATGATTTCTTTCTTCTACTTCCTCCTGCTGCATATTGTTGTACTTCTACATTTTCTCACCTATGGTCTCTTCACAATTCAATCTATCAGTTATGCTGCAACCAAATAACATCTCAAGAATGCAGATTCAACCCCCATGTATACCTTGTTTTCCCAGTGCCTCTTTCCCTATCACTAGATTAAGTATAAAGGATAAAGTTAGAGCTTTTCATGAGTTTCAGGGCTAACTTTTCACATGTTGCACAATATTTTTTACATAGTAGGCATTGATTACTTATTTGATTGAACATGCCTTGCATTCTCTTATTGCATCAATCCTCCCAGATATACATTTCTTCATGGCATCTTTGATCCTCTCCTATATGTGTCCCCTAAATACTTCTGCATCCAGCTTGAAATCTATTGTCTCCAGGAAGTTTTATCAGTTTTGCCATTAACTTGCTCTGTGACCTTGGTTAGGTGTTAGAATAATACAAAGATCCCTGCATTTGGAGTCATTACTTGGGTCCAGAACCTTGAACTAATAGGACAGGTCACTTAACTCCTCTGTACCCCTGTTTCCTTATTTGTTTAGATAAGTATATTGAACTTTATGACCTTCAAAGCCCCTCTAGCTCTAATATTCTATTAGCTATCACTCAATTTCTCTTGCCTTCACCAAAAAAAGTTGTAAAATAGGACTAACTCATTTTCTGTGTGATTTTCCTAGCTCAAGTCTTGTTCCATTCTAATCCATCCTACACAAAGCTGCCAGACAGATTTTCTCCAGTCACATCTGCCCATGTCGTTTCAGTACTCCATAAACTCTCGAGGTACCCTACTACCTTTAAGATGAAATATCAACTCCACTGTATGATACTTACATTGTTAGTGGCTTAATGGATAGCGTACTGAATCCGGAGTCTAGATTTTGAATCTGAGTTCAAATCTAGCCTCCAACATTCACTAGTTACAACCCTGGGCAGGTCACGTAATTGCCTTAATCCGCTGGAGAAGAAAATGGCAAACGTCTCCAATATCCTTACCAAGAGAACTCCATGGACAATGTGGTGCATGGATTCATGAAGAGTTGGATAAGACTGAATAAAAATAAGTATGGCACTAAGGACTCTTACACAACCTGGATCCTTTCTACAACCATATTTTTTTTTATACATGACTAACCTTCACATTATGATACTGGACTATTTGCAATTCATCAAAAACAATACTCCATTTCCCAAGACTTTGCACAGGCTGTGTTCCCCATGCCTGAAATTCTCTGCCTCTTGGAATCTTTCATTTCCTTTAGAACTCAGCTCAAGTACCACTTTCTATATGAAGCTTTTGTTGATCCACAGCAATTCTATTATTCCCTTACAAAATTACCTTGTATTAATTTGTGTGTGAGGATGTTCAATGTGTGTATATAACCACATATATGTATATATTGTCTCTCCCGTTAGACTAATGCAAACTACTTGAGGTCAAGGACAGCTTTTGATTTTCATCCCCAGCATTTACTACAGCACCTGGCACAGAGTAAGGAAATAATTTTAACTCTCATTTCTATAGCACATTAAGGATTATAAAATGATTTACATATATTACTATCCCATGTGATCCTCACAATTCTGTGAGGCACCATTGTCTTCATATTACAGATGAAGAAACAGTCTCGGAGATGCTAAATGACTTGTCCAGAGATCACACAGTTACCAAACTGATTCAATTTCAGGTCTTCATGATTCCCAAGTACAGTACTATCCAGCCAACCACCTAGTCTCTTGATGATCAAATGAGAATGAATGCAAGGCAATTTGTAAAAATAACATATATTATATGTATAATAGTTTATGAGTAAGATGATCATATTCTGTGCCATGATTATTTAATTATGTATATATCATGCATTGATGGTTGTTATTTATATATTCAATCCTATGTATATACTACTTGATTTTCTCTTACCTTTCCTGTTGTGTTCAGTCATATCCAACTCATTGTGACCTTCTCTGCAGTTTTCTTGGCAAAGACACTGGAGAGGTTTTTCATTTTCTGCTCCAGAGGATTTAGGCAAACAGAGGTTAAGAGACTTGCCCAGGGTCATACAGCTAGTTAGTGCATGTCTGAGGCTGGAACTCAGGTCTTCCTGATTCCAGGACCAGTGCTCTATGCACTGAGACATCCAGGTGCCTCATTTCCTTTACTATGAACTCCTATACAGAAGAACTGACAACTACGCAGACCTGTCTATACACCGTGTAGCGTGCCATCTGACATGTAGCTCCTCGGGAATTAGTGTTCAATCATGACACCACAGAAAATGTAAACTATGGTTTTCCTGTTCATTTAGACCCAAGTGATCTTTCATTTTCCCCATTTTCAGGTACTACTTTACTTGAAAGATTTCCTAAAATCAAAGCTCATAGCCATCCTCCAGATGGTCTAAAAATATGACTTATCATGCCTTGGATTAAAATTTTAATAAAAATATAACTTTTTTGAAGCAAAAATTCAAAGATTGTATGGGAGGGGAGAAAGTTTGTATTTGACACAAAAACATTTTAAGGAAATGTCTCTATCTTACCAAAAGAACTGCCCCAAGTCATTATCTGAAAATATCATTGAATAATTTAATACTACCATGTCAATAAATTGCTCATCTGATTATAAGGCATTGGGGGAGGGTGACAGAGAGTGCAGTACTGTTCTTTCAGACCAATAAGAAGCTTAATTTTTTAGATATTAAAAAATTTGGTATCTTTTGATAATATTTTCATTTCTGAATATGTTCCACCCCACCCCTAGTCATCCTTTGTAAAAACTAAGTATAAAAAAAGTATATAGCTGAGAAAAAGTTGTCAATACATTATTCTCATCTGAGAGAAACACATAAAGTTCTACACCCTTATTGTACAAAGGAAAGAGGGAGATCCTACCAATACTTTTCAGCTTTGTAAAGCAAAGGACATCTACAGTGCCCTAGAATACAGTTAAAAGTTTCATCTTTCAAAATTCTTAGTTCTTGAGCAGGGGCTGATATGAAGTTTTATAGCAGTGCACTTACCTTAGTCAGTTACTTAAGAACCTAAGATCTAAGAGAGAAATTTCTTATACATGTGTGCTGACCTCCAACTGCATCTGTCACTCTTTCATGACTGAGTGGAAAAAAAACATGCGATTTGGTATTTGGGATCAGAAGGCCCATGTACTGATCCATTTAGTGTCTCTGTGATGTTAGACAAGCCATTTAAGCTCCCTAGGCCAGTCTCTTAATCTGTAAAATGAGACGGTTGAACTGGATGACCTATGTTACCTCCTAGCTCTAACTCAAGGAGTCTGATCACTCATTTTATTCACAAGACTACACACGAAAGATTTGGAGCTGAATGACCTTGTAGAAGAGTTGAAGGCTTTGGAGCTATTGTTTCTGAATCAGCAGTTTCTCAAATATCCTGATTTTTCACATGGGTAAAGTCCTCTGTAGTTTATGGTTTTTAGCTTTTCCCAAGCTGAGCATTAGTGTTTCTCCTAGTGATAACATCAGATTCCTATTGGCTAGTATTTATGGCTCTTTGAAAATGAAGCTACAACATTAACAGAAATGAGATCTGAACAAATTTAAGATTCACATCTTCACAGCACACTCAGAAAATACAAGCATAATACTGGAAAATGTGGCCTAGATTTTGAGGGACACTTTGTCCTTAAGGTAGCACTCTCTTTAAGTTATATGTGTTCAAAAGGAAATCTTACAGATATGCGATCCCTGAAATGTTTACTCTGCCCAGGAAATATTTTGAAAATATATGTTAATGGGGAATGTCACATGTTACAACATTTAAATCCCCAGCCTTTATTGCTAGCCAGGCCTAGCCCCAGCAATTTCATACATGTATGTATGAATTAGACATTGCTCGCCTGATTGCAGTACCATAAAGCCACAAAATGTCCTGCTTCATATACATTGCCTGCTGTTTCCAAGGCAACCGAGAGCTGCCTTTACAAAGCAGGCACACCCAGTTGATACTCAGTTACCAGGCCAACTTCTAACCACTTTTTCCAGTAACAATCTTCCTATTACCTATTGGGAAGGCAAATCTAAATAAAGCACTCAGTGGGACAGACTATTTTTTCGGTCTACATAGTCAGGCAGTGACAAAGTGTTACCTCCCACCTAAGCATTTAAGCCATGGAAGACTAGAACTGATAGGGAGAGTTGCATTCTTTTGGGGCAGTGAAAGTCAAGATAGAAAAGATGCAGCTAATTGACTACTGGCTTGGGAAGGAAGTGGCAATGTAGAGAACACTCTGTTGCCTTCTTTCTCCATTTCAGTTAATGATTTGACTACTTGAGCTTACATGACTGATAACGAAATCAAATTGATAAAACAATAATGCAAATATTTATTGACCATTTATCATGAAGATGGCTGTGGTACAGTGGATAAAAAAAAAACTTGTGCAAGTGCCAGAAAGATGTAGATTTAAGTCTTGCCTTTGATATCTATTGGCTATGTGACCCAAGATAAGTCACTTAACCATACTATGATTTAGTTAATTTTATAAGACTATAAGTTGCTGACCTGCATTAGTGAAGGAAGTTACCTCAGTTGAGAGTTGTCTATATCATGAAATGATGTCAGCCCCTATCCCTTACTATGAAACACTGCGAAAATTGGAAATATCTAGGCCTGTCCCTTAAAGGTGCTTATAATCTAGTTGAGGAGAAAAAAATGATGAAAAACATTATTCAGATACACACAGGGATGTCCTAGGAGAGGAATTCAGGCACCTTGTCTTATTTATGTCAGTACTTTGCCCGGCTTTGTGCTCTGAAGAAAATAGGTGCTTAATATTTAAACAGATCTTGTTTTAAAGTGAGATAACTACTGTCCAGCCTTTCTGAAGTTGTCCATGTCCTACTATTTGGGCAGATTAACCTTGATCTTGTACTTTTAGAATATTCTTAGGAAGTATTGATCTAAGCACTGAGAAAGGGACAGTGTCTACAGCCCCATGGAATCATACTTCGGTATATGAAGGTACCTTTTAGGTCCTTATACTGGCCTCTATGATATCTGTTATCAAAATATCATGAAGCTTTTCTCCTAGCCACATGTGTTTGTAATGTCATTGTTATGTTTAACTTCTTCTTCTCCCTTGACCCCTACTGCTTACCAATTTCCTTTTGAATCTGTCCCTTCTTAAGCAAAGTGTAGTGAAGACCTGAGTTCAAATCTCACCTCAGACACTTGACCCTCACTAGCTGTGCAACCTTGGGCAAGTCACTTAACCCCCATTGCCTCATTCTGGGTCATTTCCAGTCATCCTGATGAATATCTGGTCACTGGATTCAGATGGCTCTGGAGGAGAAGTGAGGCTGGTGACCTGCACAGCCCTCCCTCACTCAAAACAAAGTCAAGTGTAAGTTATGTCATTATTTCTCTGATGGCGTGGTCTTCTTCAGCAATGGACGAACACACCTACATCTACTATCACAGGAGTTCTGACCCTTATCACTTTTAATCTGAATAATTACAGCTAAATCCTGAGTGGAGTGAATGCTGAATCTCCTTAAGTGGACACATACATTCAGATTCACAATATTAAAGTTATAATTGTATAAAATTTGATAATTTGTTCCACTTCAATGGGAATATGCAGAGTGAATTCAAATAATGCAACTGCTTAAGGGATTTCATTATTCACATTAATCTGGACCTTGCTGTATAATGTCCGTCCTACATCCTTCTGTTTGATTACTTTTTCTCATATTCCTCTGATCATGTCACACTCCTTATTAAAAACTTTCACTAACTACAAGTTGATTTATCAAGATAAGGAGAAAGTCTTTAGCCCTACATTTGAATCCTTTGACCCTTCTGGGTTTGTCTCAAATGATTACCCTTCATATTCTCAGTACTTTGGAGAAATTAGGATGTTACATCGATTAAATTAAATTAGAGCTTCTCTGAAAATATTGTATACCTTTCTATTTATTGCCTTATTCATATCATTCTCTAGGACTAGAATGCCATTCCTTCTTCCAGCTGCATTTCTTCCAGTTGAAACCACCCCTCCTTCAAAACCTAGTTCATGTAGCTTTCCCTGATCAATCATATTACCCTCTTATAGTTCAAAGCTTGTTCCTACTTTTCTCGTAAACTCTTTTTATTATAACTATTTTTATACCTGCCTTATCTCCCATACAATTAGCCTCCTCAAGAATCCAGGATCTATCCATTACAAGAATCTTATCATCTCCCTTGTCACTGCCTGCTTTCTCTCTATGAAGACAATATTCCTTTTCACCTACAGAGAGCATTCCCCAACACCCAGAGAACATCTTCCTGCACAGCCCACCCAAGCAATTAATCCACTCAGTTTTAGCACTCCTTCATGGTTCAGCTCAATTTCAATCAATGGATCAGTAACTGGAACTTAACTATCCATTGACGTATGAATGAGTGAAAACTTGACTAATTCTATATCCAGAAGGCCCCAGACAATGGGGGCCATGTTCTATTTTTTCGAAAAACCGTAGTCTATCCAGTGTTTGGCATCTTGTACTTGGTACAAAAAAATGCAGTGGAAAAAAGGGAGGGATTCCATTCCTGGAGAATTATTTGAATAAAAGTATAAGAACGTCCCTGCCCTTCAATTGTATACTGCTTCCCCGTCGGCCTTGCCCTTTCTCTGAAAACAGACATGGACTAACTACCAGTGTGTGCCAGCTACTCTGCCAAATGCTGGGCATCCAGACTGTTGTTCGTCTTTCGTTCTTGAAGAGGGCCCTGACACCAGGAAGGGGATGTCATGACTTGCAAGTGAATTGGATCTAAGGGAGACAGGACTGTCCAAAGTCACCTTCTTCTCCCTCCATCCACATAGGGAGTCATACCCTTACCTGTGGTTCTGTTCAAAGGAATACAAGTTTTGATCACTGAAACCTCACAAGATATCATGGGGTTTACAGGCTAGATTTCTTTCTTAAAGACTGTGCCTTAGCCCTAAATCACTCTGGCTCTTGTTGATTGGCTACTGGGGGGTGGGGAATGGGGGGGGTGTAAATTCTCTCTCTGGTAGCTCTGGTGCATGTAAAAGCTAACAATTCTGTCTTCAGTACTCAGACCCATTTGCACTCCTTCCATCCTCATATTTAACATTTGCTTTTAACATAGAACATCAGAAAAGTCTTCATAGGTAGTCAGATTCACCCTTATGCCTTCAGATGATTCACCCTGTTTTCCTTTTTTCTTCAGCCAAGACAATAAAAACAATGATGCCTATAGGGAACTGTGAAACAGCTGTACATTATAAGTGCTAACCTGTTGGAAAGAAGCTCTCGTTAACAACCTCTCTGGGGCAGTAACGGATTCTGGAAGCTCTTATTTGGCAAAGAATATCTCTTGCCTCAGCAGAGAAATTAAAAATATCTTACTTTTTTATTTTGAGTAAGAAAAATAATTGAGAACATGAAATTTTGCTATGGTTATCCATAGCTTTATAGAATTAACTTTTTGAACTTGTTTTTGAAAGCTAATATGAAAGCCACTGATTCTCTTTGTATAGCTCATGAAGGAATATTTCAGATTTTTAACCATTCATTTGAAATTATGAAAGTGGAAAAGGAATTACAAATACTTGCAATTAAACTTCACAATGAGGATGCAATGGTGCCAAGAGGTCATCATTGAAAGGAATAGACTTAGTGCATTTTTTTATTCTTCTGTTACTCTATAAGACAATTTCATTCTTTAAGCAAGAGTACTGGATGAAGAAACAGGAGAGCTGATTTTAAGTCTTAGCTTTGCTACTTTTTAGCAATGTGACTTGAATATGCTATTTAATGATTCTGAGCCTGTTTTCTCATATGTAAAATGGGCATTTTAATTGTTTGTATCATCTAAAAAAGAGTTCTGTAGACTGTAATATTACAGATCTTTTAAAATAACTTTTTTTTGAAATCTGTGTTATTACACCACCTAAATTTTCTATGTATCCCTTTTCTTCTCCACTTCCAGACAACCTTCATTTGTAACAAAACATTTTTAAAAGAAAAAAAAATTAAGAAGAGGAAAAAGAATTATAAATCGATATATAATGAGAAATCTCAAAATATATTCAGTAATCCATATCTGAGGAAAACCTACCACTTAAAGGAGTGAAGGGAGATGTTTTCTAATAATCTTCTTTAAGATCAAACTTTTTCTTTTCAACTATGCAGCATAGCTGTTTTGTGGTTGTTGTTCTTTTCATTTACATTGTGGTAGACAGTGTATATATATATATATATATATATATATATATACAATATTATGTGTGTATACATAAATATACCTATATAAAAATAATATTATGTGTGTATGGCCTCTGTTTATTTCAATTTATATCAGTTCATGTAAGCCTTTTCACGATTCTCTGTGTTCTCATCTTGGTCATTTCCTGCAATGCAACACTTTTTTTTAAAAGCCATTCCCCAGTTGATAAGCATCTATTTTGTTTCTTGTTCTTTCTGCTAAAAAAAAAATGTTTCTATAAATATTTTTACATACATGAAGTTTTTCTTCTTTCCTCAATGAAATTTTTGGTATATATAGAAAATATTAAAACTGATAATTCCTTAGGACATTTTTATAAGTTGGAAATTTTAGATGAAAAAATTCTATTTTCCAGTATGGTAAGTTCTAGGTTAAGTAACTTTCCCAGTTACATTACAATGGCAAAGGCAAACAATCTCCTGTAATGTTAGGGGCCAAGCTCTGGACCAGCCTTCAGGAGCTGGCTCCACCCTCAGGGAGCTGGCTCTGCCCTCAGGGAGGAACATGGGCGGGGCTCTGGCTGGGGATATAAGGAGCTGTCGGGGAGGGATCGGAGAGAGATGTAACCAAGAAAGAGATGTAGAGGACACCATCAATAAAGTGAAGAGCACTGACATCCTCGGGTGCGTGTGTAGTCATTGTTCCCTCCGTGGAGGAGTGGAGGAGGGGATAGCCCTGTCCCGCAGCTAGGCCATACAGTCGCATGGCAGGGACCAGAGACATCCGAAGACCTGGAAGAAAGGTTCCCAAGCGAAGTCTGGGGTAAGGAATTGGGCCCTGTGTTAGAGTACCGCCTGGAATATTGGGCGAGGCCGCCTGACTTAGTAGCCAAGTGAAGGCCGGGGTTTAGCCCCGAGCACTGTAAATCCATCAAATTTTATCCTGGAAATAATTTCCTTCTTTGTTCTTTGTACCATTGTTTCTAAAGTAAAGAGATTAATAGTAAATTCCAAAGCAAGTCTTCCTAACCTGACTCTTTCCTACCTTTACCATCTTCTTATACCTTGCCTTCTTCTATATACTCTGCAAATTAGTGACCCTGACGTTCTTGCTATTTCTGGAAAAAGTTACTCCATCTCTTGACTCCAGCCACTTTTCAGTGGCTATTTCTTTTGACTACAACTCTCTCCATCTTCATTTTTGCCTCCTGACTTCCCTGGCTTCCATTAGGTTCCAGATAAAATCCCACCTACCATAAAAAAGCGGTTCTGCATGGATTTCCCTTAAATTTGGGCTATCACCAATCTATCCTGTATAGGTTATTTGTATATGGTTTGCATGTTATCTCCCCGTTAGACTGTGAACTCTTTCAGAGCAGTAATTTTTTTTTTCCTTTGTATCATCACTGCTTATCAAAGAGTGTGACTCATAGTAGGTACAAAATAAATGCTTGGTTACTTGCCTAAACCCTATTCTTCTAAACTTCCCTATCTCTGTTGAGTTCACCATTATTTTCTCAAGTCATTCAGACTCAAAACTTCAAGGCATTCTTGGGTATTCGTGCCCTCTTACCCGCCAAATCCACCAGGTACCAAGTCATATTGAATGAAATTGAACACCTCCTTTTCTATCTCTCCCCTGATCTTCATTCACATAGCCACAATCCTTATTTGTGCCCTCATCTCATTCCTGAAATATTGCAGCAGCCTTGTAATTGGTACTCTAGTTCCAGTCTTTCCTATAACTCATCTTGCGCATAGCTTCCCATTCAATCTTCCCAAGACATAGGTTTTATGATGTCAGTACTCCCTTATTCAAAAACCTGCATTTGTTCACTGTTATCTTTAGAATAAACTAAAAATCACCTTGGTACTGAAACGCTTCAACAATCCATGCTCAGTCTGTCGTCCAATTTAGTTCATATCTTTTTCCTTTCTGTTCTCTATCGCTAAATAACTTAGTTACTAGGCATTCTCCAAACTCAGCATTCAATAGTCATCTATTTGTTTATTTTTTTATACAAGTCTCCCTATCTCACCCAGGCAGACTAATCCCCACAATTAAATGACAGAGAGGTTTTGACCTTCTTTATTGTTGACCTGGCCAGGTGTGCCTTTCATTAGGTAGTGTGTTGGCCCTCTGCGCATGGGAACTGATCATATTGGTGCTAGGCTTAGTGTGGACACCCAATTAGTTTTAGTCCTCTTCAGTTTAGAACTTCAGAGAACAAGTGGTCCCCCAGCCTCTGCCTCAGTGCAGATACTCAAGCACGTGTCATCATGTCCAATAATCACCATTGTGTTCGTCCTTCCTTACCGAAGACCATACCCTCTCCAATCATCACCATATACAAACTGTCAAGACTGGAATGTACTGCAGCCTCACTTTTACATTTTGGAATCTAGAGCTCACCTCAAGGTTCAACTCATTCAGCCCATACTACATATCAATTACTGTGCTAGATGCCAAGAAACAAAGACAAAACTGAAAAGGTTTAATACTGAAGGAGCATGCTTTCAAGGGAAACATCATGTATATGTGTAGATATATGCTATACATACATATATGTGTGTGTATATATATATGCATCCATATGTACACAGAGAATAGGAATTATATAAATTCTAGTTATTGTTACTATTTTACTTATTCTTGTTATTCCTAATTGAATTCTTGAAAAAAATGAATGTATCATGAAGTATAAGACAATCAACTCATATGGCTTCTAGTGCATGCACATACAGATGATTTATATTTGACCAAACAGATCTCTATGGTTCTACTACTGTCATGGTGAGAAAAATCTACCATTTATTTCGTTTACCCTGTATTTCTTGAGGTGAAGTCAGAAGTTCGCAAAGTGGGAGACACTTCACCCTGGCACGGGAGTGCTGGAATGATCCAGGGAGGTGGTAATAGCATTGGGTGCAATTGGAGGGCATTAAATAAAAATAAGGGGGTGGAGTGGAAGCATAAGGAAAGAAGAGAAGAAAATTTCATATATATATATATATATTTAAATATAATTTATTTATTTTTCAGTTCCCAACATTCACTTCCACAAGAATTTGAATTCAAAACTTTCTCCCATTTCTCCCCCACCCCAGGACAGTATGCACCCCATCTGCCACTTCTTCCCGTCTGTCCTCCCTTCTATTACTCCCTCTTCTTCCATCGCCCTCCCCTCTGTTTTCCTGTAGGGCAAAATAGATTTCTATACCCCATTGCTTGTATATCTTATTTTCCAGATGCATGCTAAAACAATTTTTAACATTCATTGTTAAAGTTTGGAGTTCCAAATTCTCTCCCTTCCTCCCTCCCCACCCACCCTCATTGATAAAACAAGCAATTTAATATAGGTCATACATGTGTGACAATGCAAAACACTTCCATAATAGTTATGTTGCAAAAAATGCAAACTACATTTCCCTCTGTCCTGTCCTACCCTTCATTTATTCCATTCTCTCCTTTAACTTGTCTTCCCACAATAATGTTTGCTTCTGATTATCCCTTTCCCCAATTTTCTGTCCTTTATTTTATCTTTCCTCTCCTATCCCTTCCCCCATGCCTTCCTGTAAGGCTAAATAGATTTCCCTATCCTATTGAGTGTGTTATTCCCCCTTTAAGCCAAATTCCATGAGAGTATGGCTCAATTGTTTCCTTTCATCTGTCCCCTGTTCCCCTCCATTATAAAAGCTCTTTCTTGCCTCTTTTATGTAAGATGATTGGCTACATTCTACCTCTCCCCTTCTCTTACTCCTAGTATATTCCACTGAATAGTAAATTTTATTTTTTTAGGTATTCTCCCTTCATATTCAGCTCACCCTGTGCCCTCTGTCTATATTTATGTGCATGTGTGTATATTTATATGTGTGTGTATATATGTATATACATACATACACCCATATACATATACTACCTACACATGTATGATATATAAATACATACCCATATATATACACATGTATATGTGTGTATATACACATATATGTGTGTATATATACATATATGTGTGTGTGTTCATCCTTTGTTGCCAAAGAAGACCTTGCCATCACAGAAATGTTAACATGACTTTGCACTTGACTTTGTTTTGAGTGAGGGAAGGCTGTGCAGGTTGCCAGCCTCACTTCTCCTCCAGAGCCATCTGAATTCAGTGACCAGATATTGATCAGGATGCCTGGAGATGACTCAGGATGAGGTAATTGGGGTTAAGTGACTCGCCCAACCACTGCATCACCTAGGTGCCCCCACATACACACACACACACACACACACACACACACATATACACACATATTTCCTCTAACTACCCAAATAATGAAAAAGATCTCATGAGGTACAAATTACATCTTTCCATGTAGGAATGTAAACAGTTCAACTTTAATGAGTTCCTTAATCCTTCTCTTTCATGTTTATCTTTTCATGTTTCTCTTGATTCTTGTATATGAAAGTCAAATTTTCTATTCAACCTGGTCTTTTCAACAAGAATGCTTCAAAGTCCTCTGTTTCATTGAAATTCCATTTTTTTTCCTGAAGTATTATACTCAGTTTTGTTGGGTAGATGACCATTGGTCTTAATCCTATCTCCTTTGACCTCTGGAATATTATATTCCAAGCCCTTCACTCCCTTAGTGTAAAAACTGCTAAATCCTGTGTTATCCTGATTGTATTTTCACAACACTCAAATTGTTTCTTTCTAACTGTTTGTAATATTTTCTCCTTAACCTGGGAACTCTGGAATTTGAGTACAGGAGAAAATTGGTGAATTCTTTCCATTTCTATTATACCCTCTGGTTCTAGAATATCAGTGCAGTTTTCCTTGATGATTTCTTGGAAGATGATGCCTAGGCTCTTTTTTTGATCATGGTTTTCACGTAGACCAATAATTTTAAAATTATTTCTCCTTGATCTCTTTTCCAGGTCAGTTGCTTTTCCAATGAAATATTTCACATTGTCTTCTATTTTTTTGATTCTTTTGGTTTTGTTTTATAATTTCTTGATTTCTCATCTTCTCTATCAGCTTCCATCTGCTGTATTCTAATCTTTAAAGATCTATTTTGTTCAGTGAGCTTTTAAACCTCCTTTTCCATTTGGCTAATTCTGCTTTTTAAAGCATTCTTCCCCTCATTGACTTTTTGTACCTCTTTTTTTCATTTGAGTTAGTCTCTTTTTAAAAGTGTCATTTTCTTCAGCCTTTTTGGGGGTCTCCTTAAGCAAGCTTGACTCACTTTTCATGATTTTCTTATGTTGCTCTTACTTGATTTTCAAAATCCTTTTTTTTTTTATAATGACCTAAGACCCTTGCATATTTTTTGGAGGGTTTGGATGCAGAAACCTTGACTTTGCTGACTTCATCTGATGGCATGCTTTGTTCTTCCACATCTGAAAGAATGGAAGAAAATACCTTTTCACCAAGAAAGTTATCTTCTATAATCTTATTTTCCCCCCTTTTGGGGCATTTTCCCAGCTAGTTACTTGATTTTTGAGTCCTTTGTCAAGTAGAGGGTATACTGCTACAGGCTTCAGAGATTTTGTGCAGCTGTTCTCTAACATATCTCTAGGGACCTGTAAGCTCTCATTTCCTCCAAGATGGCACAATCAAGGAAGAGGAGTTTTCTTCTCTCCTAGCCTGCACTCTGATCTGTGAGCAAGCAAAAGTGCTCTTTTCTGTCCAGGAACTGTGAGTAAGGTTCCTTTTCCACATCCCCCCTCCTCTGCCAGCACTCCTCCTCCCCCACAGGACCACCACTCAGAACTCAGACCAAGATCAGCTGCTTGATTCCCCCAGGGTCTTTAGGCTGTGGGCTCCAAAAGTAGATGCTGCTGCTATAGTGGCTGCAGCTGCCCTGGGGCTGGAGTCCAACTGTACTGCCTTCTCACCCAGGTGAAAGAGCTTTCTTACTGACTTTTGAAGCTGTCTTTGGTGTTTGTGGGTTGAGAAATTTGGGAACCCACAGCAATTTCCCATGTGTCCTGAAGCCTGCTCTAGTACTGTCTGTATATGCAGCACAGCCCACACTGGGCCATGTTCCACTTCAAGCCTGGTGTGATAGACTTTTCCTATCAACCTTCCAAGTTGTCTTGAGCTGGAAATCTATTTCATTCTGCCATTTTGTTACTTCTGCTGCTCTAGAATTTGTTTGCAGTCATCTTTACAGGTATTTTATGGGCTATGGGAGGACGGCTTCTGCAAGTTCATCCTTCTATTCTACCATCTTGGCTCTGCCCCCAAGAGAAGAAAATTTTGAAAAATCATTTGTGCACATTTCATCTGTTGTGTAACAGTTATAGTAATAGTGATTACATTTTCTGTCCAAATAAACACAAAAAAATGGAAGTTATAATTGACCAGTGATCAAGTCTGTCAGCAAATCTTAACAAGCTAGTATTGACAGAACTCCAGCATGCATTGACAGGAATATGTGTGTGTAATGACTTGTGTACAGTTAAATACTACATGATTACATGATGCAATATTATGTCATCAAAATTTCAATGGAGGAAAATCTCCCACAAATTTACAATAGATCATTTAATTTAAGATGTGTCATTTAAAAAGATGATTTTTTTTTAGATTGATTTAAATTTAAAAAAAAAAAGTAAGGGTTTAAATAGATTTCCAGTGAGGTGCTGAGTAACTTTTTAAAGGGGTTAGTAGACCAAATAAGTTTGTGAACCTCTGGGTTAAAATGGCTAGCAAAGTGCTAAAGTTTAGAATTTATATTTAGGCAGGATAATACACAGGGCTATGCTGGTATATGTTTAATAATTAGGCTTTCTAGAAGGAAAGATACACATTTTTAAGCTTAATCTGCATTATATACACTTTCACAAGTCTAGATAGTCGATAAAATAATGAATCAAACCCTAGTCAGGGGTGTGGAACTTGCCCTACTCTGTAGCAATTGCCAATATCTGTGGTATTTATTGTCATAATAAGACAATAATTAAAAAACATAAACTAATTAGATCCAGTCTACCTCTGATCTTATAGACTCTCAAATCTGTGAGATTTTACCCACAATTTTGAGTTTTAGTGACACAGAAATGAGGTTAAATGTCCAGGTATCACATTTTAAAAATGGGCTATATTGCTTTTTTTGACCATTTAAATCTAGCTAAATTCTTATTATTGAGTATAGAGAACTTTTTTAAAAAACTATTTATTGCAAAACTTATTTACTTTTTAAATTTTGAGTTTCAAATTATATCCCTACTTCCTACAATATTCCCCACCCCCTGAGAAGACTGGCAGAATGATGTCAATTATACATGTGAAATCACAAAAGTATATTTCCATATTGGTCATATTTTTTAAAATAAAGAAAATGAGAAAATTTTACTTCATTTTGTATTCAGAGTTTATCATTTTTTTCTCTGAAGATGGATAGCATTTTTATATTTGAGTCATTGGAACCTTCATTGGATCATTGTATTGATCAGAGTTGTCAAATCTTTAACAACTGGTCATCATTACAACATTGCTGCTGCTGTGCACATTGATTTCCTGAGTTTTTTCACTTCACTTTGCATTTGTTCTTGCAATGTTTTTCTAAAACCAACCCCCTCATCATTTCTTATAGCACAGTAGTACTATATTACAATAATATGCCATAATTTGTTCAGCCATTCCTTAATTGATGAGCATACCCTCAATTTCCAATTGTTTGCCAGCACAAAAAGACCTACTATAAATTTTTTTGTTTATATAGTTCCCTTTCCAGTTTTTCAAATCTCTTTGGGATAGAGACCTGACAGTAGTATTACTGGATCAAAGGGTATGCACTGTTTTACAGCCCTTTGGGCAGAGTTCCAAATTATTCTCCAGAATGGTCTGAGTCGTCAACTATTTTACCACCAATTCATTGGTGTGCCTAGTTTTCTCTCATCCCCTCCTGCATTTGGAATTTATAATAAGTATGAGGTCATAATTCAGACTTGTGTTAATTTGAATTTCTTTAATCAATTGTGATTTAGAGCACTTTTTCATGTAACTGGACAAGTTTGATTACTTTTTCTGAAAATTGCCTGTTGATATCCTCTGAGCATTTATCAATTAGAGAATGATTCTTATTTTTAAAAGATTGACTCCATTCCCTTTATAGAAATAAGGACTTTATCAGAGAAACTTACTGTAAAATGTTTTAATATTACTTTATTATCTGTGATACCTTTTAGAAAATATACTTTTCCTGTTTATTTCTTCTAATTGGGTCTATTTTTGCTTTTGCTTTTTCTGAGATCATTGCTACTCTGTCTTTTTTTTTTTTTACTTCGGCTGAAGCATGTTAGATTTTGTTCCAACTCTTCATTTTTAATTCTGTGTGTGTGTCTTTCTGTTTCAAGTGCATCTTTTGTAAAGAACATGCTGTTGGATTCTTGTTTCTAACCCTTTTTGCTATCCACTGCTCTTTTATGAGTGAGATCATCACATTCACAATTATGATTGCTATTTCCCCATCTCGCTCTTTATCCTGTCCTTCCTCAAATGTTTATTTGGGTTTTAACCACTGTCTCCCTTAATCCTCTCTCCTTTTATCATCTTCCTTTCTACTCTTTCACTTATTCATTCCCTCTTCTATTTCTCTATTGGGTAAGTTGCATTTCTATGTACAACTGATTGTGTGTATGTATTCTTTCCTCTTTGAACCCATCTTGATTTGAATGAGGTTGAAGTATTACCTGCAACATTCTCATTTTCCCCACTACTGTAAAAGTTCATCCTTGTTTACCTCTTTTATGTGAGAAAATTTTGCCCATTCTACTTTTCCCTTCCTTCTTCTCCCAGTGCATCCCTCTTCCTCAGCCCAACATTTCTTTTGAAGATAATTCCAACATAATGAACTCATACCAGGCTCTTTGTCTGTACAAACTCCTTTTAACTGACAGTGACAACACAGTTTTTAGGAGTTAGAGGTATCATGTTGCCATATAGTTGCCAAAAGCATATTTTTGAGTCCCTTGTGATTTCTCTTTCATATTAACCTTTTTATGCTCTCATCTTCTCATCAGAAATGCTTGAAAGTCCTCTATTTGTTTGAATATCCATTTTCCCTAAAAGATTATGCTTAGTTTTATTGGGTAGGTTATTCTTGGTTGTAATTCTAGCCCTGTTCCATTCCATTAATTGGGAAGTTGATAAATCTCATGTAATCCTGACTTTGACCACACAGGATTTGAATTTTTTCTGGCTACTTGAAATATTTTCTCTTTGACCTGGAAGCTCTGGATTTGGCTCTAATATCCCTAACAGTTTTCATTATGAGATTTCTTTCAGGAGGTGATTAGTGGATTCTTTTAATATTTATTATGTCCTGTGGATCTAAGATATTAGAGTAGTTTTCCTTTATGATTACTTGCATTATGAAGCATATGAATTTCCTTTGATCGTGGCTTTCAGGTTGTCCCATAATTCTTAAATTATCTCTCTTCAATAAATTTTCTAGGTTAGTTGTTTTTCTGATGAAGCATTTCACATTTCCTTTTATTTTTTTGATTCTTTAGATTTTCTTTTATTGTTTCTTGATATCTCATGGAATCATTAGCTTCTATTTTTGAGGAATTACTTTTCTTCAGTAAGATTTTGTAACTCTTTTTCCACTTGGCCAATTCAGCTTTTATAAGATGTTATTTTTGTGCCTCTTTTAACAAGCTATTAATTCTCTTCATATTTTTTGGTATCACTCTAATTTCTTTCCCCAATTTTTCTTCTTTCACTCTTATCTCTTTAACTCTTCCAGGAATTCTTATTAGTCTTTGGTCCAATTAGCATTTCTCTTTGTGGCTTTGATTGTAGCTGTTTCCACAGTGTTGTCTTCTCCTGAATTTCTGTCTTGGTTTTCCCTGCTGTCATAGTAGCTTTTTATGGTCAAGTTCTTTTTTGTTGTTGTTATATATTATTCATTCATTCCAGCCTATCTTTTTGACTTTGAACTTTATGTTAAAATAAGACTCTGTTAACCTGGGAATAGGGAGGCATTGCTCCAAGTCAATCTTTTTCATGCTGTTGTTTTCAGAATTACTTCTGGGTTCTACAAGCTTTTGGTGCTTCCAAGGTGTAATCTTGGGAGAGGCATGGTCATAGCTCTCATGGCCTGTGCTCTGGTTTTCACCCAGGTTGCCTATAGTGCCAGCACTGTTCTTTGCCTTAAAACTAACACCATGGTACCTGCTTCATTGGAACTGAACACCAGTGCTTCCCCCCAGCTTGGAACTGCAGCCCAAAACTGTCATGGGTAATAGAGTTGAGAATCAGCAAGAGCTTTCCCCAGTACTAGCAAAAGGTCCCCTCTAATTTCTTTCTGACCTCTTACTGTCTCTGGGCTGAGAGCTTCTGAAGCTGTTGCTGCCTTTATTGTTGCAGTCTCTAGCTTGCCACACAATCTTCCATGAACGTGGCACAGACCTTCCTCTTGACCCAAATTTTCTTAGGCCTGAAAAATGGTTCATCCTGAACCTTTGTCATCTCTGCCACTCCATGAATTATTTTTAAATTGTTTGGAAGGCAATGTTGAAAGAGTTCAGCTGGTTCACTGCCTCTAATCTATCATCTTGGCTTCACCAAGCAAGTGTAAAGCTATTTAAAGGGATGACTCATAAACTGTTTTATGATTTTAAATGTTTCATTGACGCCTTGCTCATCACCTTACCATATATATTGTTGAAGTACTAAATAAATGCCTAATAAATACTAGTGTGTCTTTAATAAATATTGTTGTTCAGTCGTTTTTTAGGCATGTCCAACGCTCATGACCCTATTTGGGGTTTTCTTGGCAAAGATACTGAATGTTTTGCCATTTTTCTCCTCTAGTTAATTTTGTAGATGAGGAAAATGAGACAGGCGGGGTTAAGTGACTTGCCCAGGATCACACAACCAATAAGTATCTGAAGCCAGAATTGAGTTCATAAAGATGATTCTTCCCAAATCCATGGAAAATTATGCCTGGCCAAATTCACTCAATAATGGAAGTTCAAATCTGGCCTCTGACATTTATTTGCTGTGTGACCCAGGCCAAGTCACCTAACCCTGTTTGCCTCTATAAAAGTTTTGTCATCTATAAAATGAGCCGGGGAAGGAAACGGCAAACCAGTGGGAACCACTCCAACAGGGTCACAAAGAGTCATACCTGAATGAAAACAACTAAAACAGCAAAAAATCCAGGGTTCTTGTAAGGATCAAATGAGATATGATTTGTAGTAGTTGCTCTATAAATGCTAGCTATTGTTATTACTACTACTATTATTAGGTAGGTAACAGGAATAGGTAACTCATGGAATAACAGTAACATTCAAAAAGATTTTGATAACATTAGAACATTGGGCTAGAACAATGAAATTTGATAGGAATAAATAAAAGGGTTTAAACTTGGGTTCAAAAATTTAGATTTTACAATCACAAAAAGATAGCAGCAGGTGGGTGCACAGTGAAAAGGATCTAAGTTCAAATCCAGCTTCAAACACTTAATACTTTCTAGCTGTGTGACCTTGGGCAAGTCATTTAGCCCTGATTGCCTCACCTCCTCCTTCCAAAAAAAAAAAAAGATAGCCATTTGTCTCTCTGGAAAAGGTCTGGGGAATTAAGGGAACTGTATATTCAATATAAGTGTGTAATTTGATGTACCAGCCAATGAGAACTGGAACTGTGTTAAGAAAGGGATAGCTTCCAGGAATGAGAAGACTGTTCCATTATATTCTGTCCTATTACTAATATATCTGAAGTATTGTGTTTATTTTAGAGTGGTACATTAGAGGAAAACCAATGATAACCTGGAGAGCATCCAGATCAAGAGAACCAGACTCGTGAAGAGCCACAAGATAATGCCAAATAAGTATTAGCAGGAGAACCGGGGGTGGGATATTTACCCAAGAAAATAGAAGACTGAGAGGAGAAATTATAGCTATCCAAGTATTTAAAAACATTCAAGGTTAAGATTTGCTCTGCTTGGCCTCAGAATGTAGAGCAATAGAGGAAATTTTAGTCTTGGTGTGAGGAAAAGCTACATAAGAAGTAAAGCTATCCAAAAGGGCAGTGGTCTGTCTCTGTAAGCACAGATTCTCATTGCAGTGAAATTTAGGATGTACTCTTGCAGAATAGATTGAAATAAATATGAATGCATATAATCTTCTTTTCAATGGCTTTCTGTAATGCTATCAGTTTGACTCCTTTCTTTACCACTGTCCCCAGTAATTAGTTCCATATAACCATTCAATGTGAATTAACTTTTACAAAGAAATATTTACTTCACTAACATACAGAAAGAAAGTACAAATATCACTTCCCACACCCTACAAAAGTAAAGCAAAACAAAACAAACAAATCTTAAGTGTACCATCTAGTTTCTAACATGTCTGGCTCTGGAGACAGTGGATTCATGCTTAAAGTAGGTTCCTGGTCCAGGAAGGTCACTTGGGATATTTTGCACCTTGAGATCTGATTTCTGCCAAATCCTGACATAGACTCTAATTTCCAGGCTTGTGACAGTTCTTTTTCTAAATCTTTCAAAGTTCACAAATTTATGGCCATTTTCAATCTCCTTCACCTAAGACCAGGAAATAATAGACAGAAGTAATAACAAGGTTATGCATTCATGGATCACATGCTGTCTATTGGGAGATAAAAGTCTGAGGCCTCTCTCCACACTGAAAACTTAGTCCTTGTCTCTTCCTTTAAATACAGCCAAGCAAGAAAGGACAAACCAACAGTCATCCTGGTTGTTTAGTGGCTTTTGAATACCTCTGGCCCACAGCCAGTCACAGAACACCTGTGCATGTTCCAAAATCTACATGGAGATACTCAATAGCCTGTGTCATATCTCTCATTTGGAGTTATTGAATGAAACACCTTGCCAAGTTTTTCTAATATATGTAATACAGAAGATTTGGGTGGGAGACAATAGATTGGTTGGAGTAAATGGTTGATGTCTCTTTTAACTGAAACAATCTTTCTATGATACTTATACCTAACATATATATTTTTTCACTGCTCTTGGTTCATCCATAATTTTAATTTTTTAGATATTCTGTTGCTTTATTACGTGCAACTACATATAACATTTGTGATATGAATTCCAGTATTTTGGGAAAAAATCCAGGGCCATGAAAGTCAAGCAATCATGTGAAAAGTAATGGAATTTTAATACACTACAACCTCAATATGAGCCAGCGAGGCCCCTAAAATTAACTAAAACTTCGGTTTTGCTAATCAAAATATAGTGTCCACTCAAATTCTGAGATAAGTACTCACTGTCTGACAAAAATTGCTGGGAAAACTGGATAACAGTGTGACGGAAACCAAGTATAGACCAATACTTGACACTGTACACAAAAATAAAGTCCAAATGGGTACATGATCTAGGTATAAAGATTGCTACTATAAATAAATTAGTGGAGCAAGGAATAGTGCATTTATCAGATTTATGGAGAAAGGAAGAGAGAGAAAGCATTATAAAGTGCAAGATGGATAATTTTGATTACTTTGCACAACCAAACCCAATGCAACCAAGATTAGAAGGGAAGCAGAAAATTGGGAAAGAATTTTTGCAACTAGTGTCTGTGATAAAAGTCTCATTTCTAAAATATATAAAGAATTGAATCAAATGTACAAGAATACAAGTCATTCCCCAATTGATAAATGGTCAAAGGATATGAACAGGCAGTTTTCAGAAGAAGAAATTAAAGCTATCTATAATCATTTGAAAAAATGCTCTAAATCTCTATTGATTAGAGTGATACAAATCAAAACAACTTTGATGTACCACATCACACCTCTCAGATTGGTTAACATGACCAAACAGGAAGATGATAAATGTTGGAGAAGATGTTGGAGAGTTGGAACGTCAATTCAATGTGCTGGAGCTATGAAGTGATCCAACTATTCTAAAGAGCAATTTGGAACTATGCCCAAAGGGCTACAAAAATGTGCATACCCTTTGACTCAGCAATACCACTTCTATGACTGTATCCCCAAGAGATCTTAAAAAAAATGGGAAAGGGTCCCACATGTACAAAAATATTTATAGCAGCACTCTTTGTGGTGGTCAGAAACTGGAAATCAAGGGGATGCCCATCAATTGGGGAATGACTGAATAAATTATGGTACATGAATGTAATGGAATACTATTGTGCTATAAGAAATGATGAACAGGAAGACTTCAGAGAGACTTGGAAAGACTTATATGATCTGATGCTGAGTGAAAGGAGAAAAACCAGGAGAACTTTGTACACAGTAACAACCACAGCGTGCAAGGATTTTTTTCTGGTAGACTTAGAACTTCATTGCAATTCAAGGACCTAAAAAATTCTCAGTAGTCTTTTAAGGCAAAATGCCTTCCACATCCAGAGAAAGAACTGTAGAATTCAGTCACAGAATGTAGCAGATCATCTTCTTTTGTATTACATTTTGATTTGCTATATAATTTTTTCCATTCATTTTAATTCTTCTATGCAACATGACTATGGTGAAAATGTATTTAATAGGAATGTATGTGTAGAACCTATATAAAATTGTATGCTGTCTTGAGGAGGGAGGGAGGAACAGAGGGAGAAAGAAGGGGGTGGAGGAGGGGAAGGGAGGGAAAAAAATTTAAGTTATATGGTATGTTCATCCTTCGTTGCCGAAGAAGACCATGCCATCAGAGAAATAATGACATGACTTACACTTGACTTTGTTTTGAGTGAGGGTGGGTTGTGCAGATCACCAGCCTCACTTCTCCTCCAGAGTCAGATGAATCCAGTGACCAGATATTCATCAGGACGACTGGAGATGACCCAGGATGAGGCAGTTGGGGTTATGTGGTAGTGATTGTAGAACACTGAAAATAAAAAAAAATATAGTGTCCAGTAAGACCATAGGGTTCTCCACTGGTCTACCCTGTTCATACCATACCTAGAATATCATAGGATCTATAGTCAGAGGGATCTCAAGAGTCATTCTTTTAAAGGATTCTTTTTACAAGATTCTTTTTAATTTTAGTTGTCTTAGGTGTTTTCTGGGGGGAAAAGAGAAGGCATTAGAGGTTCAATGTCAGCTTGGAAGGAAGCTTTCCAGCAGAGTATCTCATGAATCTGCAGGAATGATCTTGTACTATACAGCATTTTTTGGTGACTTGGATAAAGACATAGATAATAGATATGCTTAACAAATTAAGTTGTATTTCATTCAGGTCTGACTCTTTGTGACCCTACTGGAATGGTTCCCAGTGGTTTGCCATTTCCTTCTCTAGTTCATTTTATAGATGACAAAACTTTTATAGAGTCAAACAGGGTTAAGTGACTTGACCTGGGTCACACAGCAAGCAAATTTTAATTTAAAAGGATTCTTTTACAAAGAATCAAACAAAAGCCTAGAGAGGTCAAGAAGCTTGCAGAGATACTAAGCAGCAGAAGCAAAATTTGAACACAGGTTCTCTGATGCCAAAACCAGTGCTAGATCCATCAAACTATGGCACTTTTCTTATTAAATTAAGTTCTGAATGGCACATTTCAGGAAGAATGTTGAGAAGCAAGAGAAGAGGCAGAGAATAGCACCCAGAATGGTTTGATAATTACAAAAGTGGAATCAATCACTAGTGGAATAAGTTTTCAATTCTTAGGTCTTTAAATAGAGACTAAATGACCAGTTGTCAAAAATGCCATGGAAGGTGCTTTATTTCACATATGAGTTGGTTTGGATGACTTCTGTGTTCCCTTGTGGCTCATAATTTGTGATGCTAAGATTTAGTGTTATGATATGTATGATATTACCTTAAAAAGAAAATACCTGTAAAATATATGACTTTCAATCTAAGACAAAATAGATGACATATAAGTAGCATAAAAAGACCATTGTGAATTTCAGAACATTCTATATATTCAACTTTTTAGGCTAACACTGGAGATTTTGAAGATTCTTTTCTACCTATCCATGGCAATTTTATTTCCATGGTAGCAAATATATGTGACAAAATAAAAAATAATAACACAAAACAATAAAGCTGACAGAAAAACCAATAAATACTATGTTTCTACTTTATCCTTGTCTTGTGGAGTGGTACTGGGAGTTGAACAGGTTTTTATTGTTGCAAATACAGACTAACTTTTGTAGTTCAGTTTATGGTCTGACAATGCCTGAGTGATTTGGCATGGTCAGACAGGAAGTGCTTGTTAATACAAATCCTAATCACAGCCAGAGAAAGGAAAGGTTCTATCTGTGACTTTAAGAAGACAGAAAAAGACTGACCAATCTAAAGTTACACAGAAAAAAAAATGGCACCATAAAGACGTTTCCCAGGAGTGCATGAGTCTTCTATTTTTTCTGCGTATTTCATGTCTAGATGCGTTTTGGAATGTGCTCTATTTGATCAACTTTTTTTATTATTGCCTCAAGACAGATGTGTTTGTCTATAGCTCTCAGGCTATGGGTTGCGCACCCAAGCCATTTTGTTTAGAAGGGTAGCACTGGAGAAGAGATTAGCCAAATTGCTCCAAGTAGTACTTACTATTTCATTATCACAAAGGTGCTTACCAGTTATCAACAACAAAGAGGACTTCAGACTCTTTAAGCAGAAGGTAGAAGACTGGTAGGTAGGGCTTAGTTTGGATAGTAATTCAGAGTAACCCCCACCTGACAAAATCCAGTCCAGTAATGTGTCTTTATTTTATCCACTTATTCTGATTCTTGAAGCTAGATTTGTATCCTGTGGACAACATACGCACCCAGACTTGTAAGTATTTAGACCATGGTTGCTATGCTCTTGGGCTGGCTAGTACTGACTTACAAGAGCTGATTGTAAAGTTTTCAGTGCAGGCATTTTCATTTCAGAAATCAGGGCTTGATTTATTGTTTAGTTGATTGTAAAGATTTAAGAAAATGAAGGGAAATGCAGATTAAATTTAAATATGTTGAGGGACGTTTTCTTTCTTTCTCCCTCTTATTCCTTCCTTCCTTCCTTCCTTCCTTCCTTCCTTCCTTCCTTCCTTCCTTCCTTCCTTCCTTCCTTCCTTCCTTCCTTCCTTTCTTCCTTCCTTCTTTTGCTAGTTTTCTCAGAACTGTATCAAAAATTTTCATGAATGCATCAGAAAAAGAACATTCTACAGGCCAAGGAAAGGACATATAAGATACCATGCCTATTCAGAAAACTCAGAATAAATCCTGTGAGTCTGAAGTAAAAAATATTAGAAAGACATATCACTCAATACCTTGCGACTTTGGTAAGTAATCACCTAATTAAGTGATAAAGTGCTTCAGTCATGATTTATTTTTATTATTATCCTATCTTACTTGGAATTGATACAACATTTAGTCTGGGGGAGAGGGATTTCTTGGCACACACATAATAGAGATATATAACTTCAAGTGCTCTCAAGCTGAGGACTGGGCTAACATAGTATGTACTAACTATGTACTAAACTACCAAAGATTTCAGGGGGATGGGAACACATGTTTTGCTATTTGTTGGATATAAAGCTCAGAATTAAAAGTCCTGAAGCAGGCATTTTCCCATGCCATGTATCATGATTCTATAAGGCAGGATGTTGTCTTTAGTGGACTCTTTGAAGGTGTTTACTTGTATATTTACCTCTAGTCTAATGATTTAGAAAAGTTTCACCAACCAAGTTCATGAAGTTTTCTATACCTGCTGCTTGACTTAAGCATGCCAATGGAAAAACTGAATGCAATTCAGCTAACATTTATGAAGTGGCCACCAGGGGTCAAAATTGTGTTAGTGTTGGGAATACAGAGCTGAAAAGTTTGAAAGATCCCTCTCTATCATTAAGGATCTTATAATCTAATGGGAGATGAGACATGTATACTGCCATTATGATGAAATAATGATAAGGAGTGTTCACAGTACTTTAAAGTGAGCAAAGCATTTTCCATTGTTTAACTTATTTGAACTTCACAATAATCTCATGAGGTAAGTCCTATTTATTTATCCCCATTTTATATATTAGGAAATTAAGACACAGAGAGATTCAGAGACTTGGCCAGGATCACCAGATGGACAACCTTTCAAGCTGGATTCCACTCAGATCTTCCTAACTCTTAAGTTCCACATTCTGTCCATTTTGCCACTTCGATGAAATAAATTCATAGGCAAGGTCAAAGAGAGTTACATGAAAAATTCAAACTGGAGGGATCATTTCTATTTTTCTGAGAATCAGGAAACCCATGTGAAAGAGATGGCACCTGAGTCTGGCCTTGAAAAAAAGAAAGGTTTCAGCATTTGGAGGTACAAACCAAGTCCATACAACAAATGAATGGGATATAATAATGGAGCTAAGCCAAATGAATAGTAATAATGGTTCATAATTGTTTAGTCCTGGGCACTGAATATAACCCTCATATATAGTGCTATGACATTTATTCAAAGAACCTCAGAAAGTCCCTGAGAAGAAACTGTCCTTATCATGTCCATCCTCCAGGGGCAGAACTAAAAGCAGAATGGAGAAAAGTGAATGGTAATAGTTGAATGTAACACAGAAATAATAGAAGGAGAAAGAACAATTCTTAGAATTCACCTTCATGCAAAATAGCTTGCTACATCCCTAGTTTCTTGTCAACAAGAAACTTTTTTTTAATTAGGGAATGAGGGAGTTTCACATTATTCAATATTTAACATTTTGCATTATTATATTTTCTAAATGACATAGTGGAAAGAGCACTAAATGCTTTGTTGCTTACCAGTTGGATGATTAAGTCATTTATGCTCTTGGGGCCTCCGTTTCTGGAGACTAGAATAGATGATTTCTAAAGTCCTTTCTAGATATGGCATTCCCTGATTCAGTACAAATATAAAAAAATTTATATATATAATATATATTACATATAATATTATGTATTATATATGTAAATATATAAAAAATCACTATAGAAATCCTGAAAGGTAATATTTGAGTTCCCTGCTTGGTTTAATAAAATAATACTTTACTTTTTTATGCTATAATATTAGTCTTCCCTAGGGTTTGAATTATTGTTGGCATCTAGGTGGTTCAGTAGATAGAACTCTGGGTCCGGAGTTCAACCTGAGCCTCAGACACTTACTAGCTGTGTGACCCTGGGCTGGTCACTTAATTTCTGTTTATCTTAATCAGAGAAGGAAATCATAAACCACTCCAGTACCTTTGCCAAGAGAACTCCAAATAGAGTCACAGAGTCAGACACAACTGAATGATTAAGCAACAATCCAAATCCCAGTTCCGTCACCTCCTAGCTTATAGCTGAAGACCGTTCTCTTCACTGAGCGCCAGTTTCCTCATCTGTAAAATGGGGATAATGACAACTGCCAGGCTTTAAATGTTATTGTACACATATTAGCTCAGTTGAGCTCCATGACAACTCTTTTAAGTAGGACCTGTAGGTATTGACAGTTAAGGAAGTTGAGACTCAGAAAGACTGTGTGTTTTGCAAGCAGTTATGCAAATTTCTAGTATGTGTCAGAGATGGGCTTCACGCTTAGGTTTTCATGGTGTTGGCCCAGAACTCAATACCTCTCAGAGATCATCATGGCGCTATGGTAAAAGGCCAGTCAGTATATGTATGCAGAGTATTTATAAACCTTAACATTCTACATAAGGTTTTACATTTATAAACCTTAAAATTCTACATAAATGTCAGCAGCAAAAGAAAAGTAATAATAATAATCCTGATTGTTACAGGAACATTAGAAGGGAGGAGGGGCACCATGTAGCCAACATAGCTAGGAGGAACCAGAGTGAACAGAGTGCTCAGACACATACCATCTATGTGACCTTGAGTAAGTCATTTGACCTCTGTCTCAGTTTCATTAACTGTAAAATGGAGATAATAATAGCACCTACACTCCAGGATTGTTGTAAGGATCAGATGAAATAATACTCTTGAAATATTTTGCAAACCTTAAAGCACAATATAAATGCTATCAGTGCTGGACTTGTAACTGAGAAGACATGGGCTCCTATCCTACCTTTTACACATTCTGGATGTGTGATCATACACAACCCATCTGGACTATTTGAGTCTCAGTTTCTTCCTCTGCAAAATGGAGATAATATTAATACCAATAGTATCAATCTTTCATGGTTGCTGTAGGACTCATGAGAAAACAGTTTTATATATACATATATATATACACACACACACATACATACACACATATATATACACACATACATATGTGTATGTATGGATATGTATTATACACACATATATGTGTATGTATATGTGTGTGTGTGTATAAAGTGTACACATACATATTATTGTTCAGTCCTATCCAACTCTTTGTTCCAACTCTTTGTGACCCTGTTTGGGGTTTTCTTGCCAAAGATCCTGGGATTGTGTCCTATTTACTTCTTCCCACATATACATAGATCCACACATATACATGCGTATATGTGACTTTCTAAAAACTTTAAAGTATTATATTGTTATAGCACTTAAAGTTTTAGAAGTCAATTCACATCTAGGTGAGGCTTCTAGGTGGTACAATGGATGGAGTAGCACCTGGAGTCAGAAAGATGAGTTCAAACTCTACTTCAGACCCTTACTAGCCATGCAACTCTAGGCAACTCATATACTCTCCATGCTTCAGTTTTCTATAGGAGAAAAATATCAGTTCCACTAATAACACCTAATAGCAGCTAAGTGAATTAACCTATGTAAAGCACTTTGTAAACACTAAAGTACTATATAAATCATTTTTGCTATCGCTGCTAGGATTATTGTTATTTCATTTGATCCTTACAATAATCCTGCAATGAAGTTACTACCCTGTAGGTTTCATTATCTCCATTTTATTGATGAGAAAACTGACTCCTGGAGAAGTTACACGACTTACCTAATATTTGGTAACTGTTGGAGAAGGATTGAAAGAGAAGGCTTGGGCCCTCTCACTAATTAGTTTTGTAATAATAGACAAGTCTTTTTACCTCTCTTGTTATTCAGTTTTCTAATATGTAAAGTGAATGCCTCTTTAAAATTCTACCTGACAACTTTTCTGAAGTGATAGCTACCTTTTCCCATTAAATAGAAAACCTATTTTAGAAGTGAAGTTGTCCAATAAAATAGATAAACCATTGGTTAATTTAATTTTTATAAAAAGAGAAGAAAACCAAATTCCAAGTATCAAAAATAAAAAAGGATAAATTCATTACTAATGAAGATGGAATTAAAGCAATTATTTGAGGAATTTTGCGTAATTATATACCAATAAATCTAACAATTTAAGTAAAATGGATGAATATTTATAGAAATATACATGGCCCAGACAGAAAAAGAAATAGAATACTTAAATAGGTTTATCTTAGAAAAATAAATAAATCGAACAAGTCATATGTGAGCTTCCTAAAGAAAAATCCCCAGGACTAGATGGATTCAAAAGTGAATTCTACCAAACATTTAAGGGCCAGTTAGTTCCAATACCATATAAACAATTTGGAAAAATAGGCAAAGGAGTTCTACAAAATTCATTTTGTGACACAAATGTGGTGTTGATGCCTAAATCAGAAAGAGTCAAAACAAAGAAAGAAAATTATTGACCAATTTCCCTCATGAATATTAAAACAAAATATTCAGATAAAATATTAGCAGGTACATTAACCAAGGTACTACAAAGATTATGCACTATGACCAGGTAGAATTTGTACCAGGAATACAGGGCTCGTTAAATATTACGAAAACTATCAACATAATCGAACATAACAAAAAATCATATGATTATGTCAGTAAATATAGAAAAAGCTTTTGACAAAATATAACACTCATTTCTGTGAAAATACTAGAAAGTATAGAATAAGTGATTCTTTCCTTAAAATAAGTAGTATTTCTATAAAACCATTGACAAGCATTACCTGTAATGGGGATAAGCTAGAAAGCTCCCATTTTATGACCATTATTCAATATTGTACTAAAAATGGTAGATATGACAATAGGACAAGTAAGAAATTGAAGGAATTAGAATAGACAATGAAGAAATAAAACTTTCACTTTTTGCAGATGATATGATGGTACACTTAGAGAATTCTAACCCACTAAAAATATTATATATTTTTATATATATAATGGTGAAAATAATCAGCAACTTTGGTTAAGTTGCAGGATATAAACCAAACCCATATAAATGATCAGCATTTATATATTACGAACAACATATAGTGGGAAAAGATAGAAAAATTCCATTTAAAATTATTGTAGACAGTATAAAATACTTGGAAGTCTACTTGCCAAGACAAAGCCAGGAACTATATGAACACAATTACAAAACACTTTTCACACATTGAAGTCAGATCTAAACAACTGGAGAATTATTAATTCTCATGGATAGGACAAGCCAATATAATAAAAATGACAATTCTACTTAAATTAAATTGCTTATTCAGTGCCATACCAATCAAACTACAAAAAAAACTTTTTGAGAATTAGAAAAAATAATAAAACTTATCTGAAAGAATAAAAGGTCAAAAATATCAACAGAACCAATGAAAAAAATGTAAAGGAAGATGGCCTACTAGTACCAGATTTCAAACTATATTACAAAATGGTAATCATCAAAACAATCTGGTACTGGCTAAAAAATAGAGTGAGGTTTTAGTGCAATAGAAGAGGTACACAATACGTAATAGTGAATGACTATAGTAACCTAAAGTTTGACAAACCCGAAGATCCAAGCTTTGGGGACAAAAATTCACTACTTGATAAAATTTGCTGGAAAACTAGAAGGCAGCTTGGCCAAAATTAAATATAGATGAACATCTCACAGTGTATACTGAGATAAGGTCAAAGTGGGTTCATGATTTAGACATTATTAACAAGTTAGGGGAGAATGGAAAATTATACCCACTGGATCTATGGATAAGTTAAGAATTTATGACCAACAAGAAATAAAGAGCATTACAATATTTAAAATGGATAATTTTGATTACATTAAATCAAAAAGGTTTTGAACGAACACAATCAATGCAGTAAGAATTAGAAGAAAAACAGGATATTGGGGGGAAATTTATAGCAAGTTTCTCTTATAAAGGCTTCATTTCTCACATGTAGAGAACTGAGTCAAATTTATAAGAATAGAAGCCATTGCTCAGTTGATAAATGGTCAAATGATATGAGTAGGCCATTTTAAGAAGAAGAAATCAAAGCTATGCATAGTCATGAAAACATGTTATAAATCACTACTGATTGGAGAAATTTTAACTGAAACAACTCAGATTTAAAACACCCATCTCACATTTATCAGACTGGCTAACATAATTAAAAAGAAAAATGACATCTGTTGGAGAGGATGTGAAAAAATAAGGATACTAATGCACTGTTGGTAGAGCAATTTGGAACTATTCCCAAAGTGTAGTAAAATAATGCATGCCCTTTGACTCAGCAGTACCACTACTAATGTTGTATCCCAAAGAGATCAAAGAAAAGGAAAAGTTTTTGTATGTACAAAAATATTTATGACATCTCTTTTTGTGGTGGCAAAGAACTGGAAATTGAGAAGATGTCTATCAGTTGAGGAACAGCTGAACAAGTTATTGTGTATGATTGTGATGGAATATTATTGAGCTTTAAGAAATGATCACTATGTCATCTCAGAAAATGCTTTCAGAAAGCTTAAATGAAATGTTAAAAAGTGAAATGAGCAGAACCAGGAGAACAGTGCACACAGTAAGAGTGATATTTGTATGCAATGATCAAATGTGAATGGTTTAGCTCTTCTCAGCAATTTAATAATCCAAGATAATTCTGAAGGAATTACGTTGAAAAATACTATCCATCATTATAAAAAAACTGATAGTCTGAATGAAGATTAAAACATACCTTAAAAAGAATACTTTCTTTATTTTTCTTTTTTTGGGTAAAGAGTGGAGGAGAGTTTGCATTTTCTTTTGCAAAATGACTAATACGGAAATGTTTTCATTAATGTATATTTATCATCTACATCCAATTGCTTTCCTTCTTAAGGAAAGGGGAGTAGAGGGTGGAAGGGAGGGAATTTGGAACTAAAATTATATGTGTATGTATAAAATTTACAATTAATTGAGAAAAATAAAAAGAAATGAAATTCCTTGTTGCATAAAACAAAATGGCAGGCAGTGAAATCAAGTGGATAGAGAGCTGATCTCAAAGTCAGCAAGGTCTGGGTTTTCAGTCCTGCCTTTGACACAAAATGACTTTGTGAACTCAGGTAAATCATTTAATTTCTCAAAGCTCTTCACAACTCTTTAAGACTCTAAGTTATAGAAGAAATTTCTTTAACTGGAATTCCCTCTACCAACAAAACTAGGTTCAATCATGACCTTTTTATATAACTTATCTTCATTATTATGCAACCTTACGTTCAATTACTTTAAATCAAAGTTGATTTTGTATCCTCATCATATTAGTGTGTCATTAACTGATGTGATACTTGTTCTCTATTCAAACCTTTAACCTAAACAAAGAGCTATAGACTTTAAATGTACAGACAGCCACAACAATTTTAAAAAATGGGAATTAAATTGAACATGTGCATGAATCGTCTGCATTTAGGTTAAAAAAAACAGTAGGGTTGCCTCAGCAAGATATTGCTTTTGTAGCATCTCTATATCACTCTCCGAGGAAATGAGTGTAACTGCACCGTTGACCAAAATTAGATATTACTGGGTTTTTACTTAACTAAGACAAGACAAACAGGATGCTGCAGAACTCCCAAAGACGGAATCTGTAATTCCCTGTCTCTTTTCTAACATGACGTCAATCTAGGGTGGAGATTGTGCCTCATTGATTTTTAGTGCTCAGGACCAACAGAGATTTTCTTTTGTTTGTTTCATTTACTCCCTCCTCATCTTAATTATTATTTAAAATGCAGATCTTTCCAATAAAGAAATGAGGGGACATGAATTGAATCATTCCTTATTTGTCAGAGCCACCTGGAATGACTTAATGTTCTACATTTTCTCTTGTTAGCTGTTACCTTAGGCGTTGGGATTATCTGCCATCTTTCTGCTTTTCTGGGTGCAAATTCCCAACAAAGATACTGTTTTCTTTCTTTTTTTTTTAAGTGATATCTTACTGGAACTAAGATCTGGTTCATTTTTTTTGTTTGTTTTTGAAACAGAAAGGACTGGAAGACAGTGGAGCTATACTATGGAAAAAGGAAGGCGTTTAGAGAAAAAGCAAAGAAGAAACCTTTTGCTTCTTCATTTTACAACCACACTCACCATATTGGAAATATTTTTGTTGTTGAGTTCTGTCAATCACCTCCGTGTCTTCGTGACCCCATTTGGGGTTTTCTTAGCAAAGATACTAGAGTGATTTGCTACTTTTGTCTCCAGCTCATTTTATAGATGAGGCACTGAGGCAAACAGGATTAAGTGACTTCCCCAGGGTCACATAGCTAATAAGTATCTGAGGCTAGATTTGAACTCATGAAAATGAGTCTTCATGATTCTAAGTCCAGTGATCTTTTACTGTTCCACCTACACTCCCATTGGGTGTAGACCTTTTACAAAAAAAAAAAATATGGGGTTATTTGAGGAAAGAATAAATGGAGACAGTGTGGTACAGGGTAAAGAGTAATGCATATAGAGACAAAGATCTGAATATGAATCTGTGCCCTCTTTCTTATTCAATGTGTGACCTTTTGTAAATGATATAACTACTCCCACTTTGTTTTCCTCATGTAGAAAGTGGAGATGAAGCAGTTGGAACCACTGACTTTCCAGGGCTATTAAAATGACTAAATGAAACACTGCTTTGGAAACCATAAGGTGGTAGATAAGTGGAGGTACTATTATTCTCTCCCCTCCTGCGCTTTTAATGACTGCATTATTTTGTATAAATGTTTCAGGGAAATGGTATTGACACATACAGATTTAGAACTGGCAGGGATCATAGAGGTCATCTAGTTCGGCTTATGTCCCAATACTACAATTGCTCTGTAGAACAAAATCCAGGATTATCTACTACATACCTACTATGTTCAAGGCATGGTGCCTAGTGCTGTAGTACAGGGATGTCAAACACAGAACCCTCTAGGGGCAGCAAGTTGCCAGTAATACTCCCTATTACAGTCCAAAACACTAAAATGTATTTGTTAAATGTTTAATAAGATAAATAAAAAATACCAAACAACAGAGATAATGTTAATTTGTGATTTTCTAAGTCAATATGTGGCTAGCAGGTATCATTTCTACTGATACAAAGATGAACAAGTCATGGTTCCTTTTTTTTTTCAGTGTGTGTATGTGGTAGGGAGACACTGGGACAGATAGCACACACACACAAAAATATATTTTTAAAGTATTATAGGAAAATGGAAGAGATTACTTTTATGTTGAGATGCCTCAGGGAAGAATTTGTGGTGTTTTATTTTTTATTTTATTACATATTATTTATAGCATTTGAACTAGGCCTTGAAGAGTATATAGAATATTGATAGGTGAAGATAGGAAAGGTAGTTGAAGATAGAGAAAATGAGCAAGCATATGGGGGTGGGAAATTATAGTGTGTATTCAAGGAAAAATGAGTCATCCTATTTGGTTGGATAATAGCGTATAAATAAGAGTGAATTTAAACTCTTGTCTATAATTAGTGAGAGCCTCATAAGGTTTTTGATTAGGCAAGTGATCTAAAGAAAGCTTATTATTTACCTAATTGTCTAGAGTGACTATTCTAAAACTTTTCTTCTCCTTTTTCCATTAACCACCCACTGTACCTTTCAAGAGTACAGTAGATAACCTATAATCCTACTTTACTGAGAAGACTGAGGTCATTCAATTTGATTCTTTGCATGCAGGAGGTGTTAATAACGCTCATTAAATTGAAAGAAAAATGTCATCAACTTCATCTCTCTTTTTCTGCAATAAAAGAAAATCTCTCATAACTCCTCAGTATAAAGCCTCTCTGCTTGTACCCATTTCCCCTTCATTCTTGCAATTTTTGCTCCAGATTCATCTTTTTTTTCAATTTTAGTAACTTCTTCATTGACCTCTTTCCAGCTTCCTAAAATTAAGTCCATTAAGTCAATCATTAAGAAAGAACCCTTCCTTTGGCTCTTTTATGACAACTCAGCTACTGTACTTTCTGTCTCTTCATATTGACTTCTTGAGAAGGTTCACTACACAGGGGGCTCCTACTTAGTATTCACATCCTCACATCCTTCCAGAAATCGAGATTATGTTTCTGCCCCTGGTAAAATCTGCTAAAACTATCCTCCCTATAATAACAAATAATCTCCTAATTGCCTAACAAGATGTATGTTTTTATCCTCCTTCACCTTTCTGATGCTTTTCACACTATTGCTTATCTGTTCTTTCTCTAAGTAAAATAATTTATTTCCTCTTCCATCATCTCATATATTCTTTATCCCTTCCATCTCTGCATCACTGGAAAATTTAATGTGTGTCTGATTTCTATACCATTATCCAAGTTATTGATAAAATTATTAAAGCACCTAGTGCCAAGCCCAAGATCTCTGGGGCATTCTGTTTCTTCCAAGTTGACATAAAACCATCAAGTCTCTCCTTGTTTCATTTGTCCATTCAACCATCCTGAATCCACTTAACAGTACTATAGCGTAGCCTCACTCCTGGCGTTTTCGAAAGAATAGTAAGAAACCTTTATCAAATACTTGATAAAATCCAGTTTAACTCTTACAGAAGTTTTTCAACTAACTGTCCTAATAACCCTTTCAGAAAAAGAAATGAGAATAGTCTGGCAAGATTTGTTCAAGTTGAATCTACAAAGGTATTGCATGATCACTGCTTCCTTTCCTGGATTTCTCAAAAACTTCCTCTTTAATGAGATATTCTAGAATTTTGCCAGGAAAAAAAAAAGTCATAATTGTTGGCACATGTGTTATGTAGACTCAATTCCCTTATTTATTTGAAAATTTGACCATTTCATCTCCTTCCCTCATATGTTGTTCCAGAATGTGACGAGAAAAGACAGGGTATTTTATTTTTGACAAGTTTGAGTAATGTTGAGAAACTTCCTGTTTAATCATGTTTGTTCATTTCGGTGAATTTCACTACAACAAATACTTTAGTCTTGATGTTGTGATCTGAAATATTTAACAGCACAATTAACTTGGAGGTAGAATCTAGATGGTATTTCACGGGATTAGAATCAAATCTTGAAGCATAATCACCATAATTATAATGCAATTGTAATGGAATCGTAAAATGACAGGAAGATTAATAAATTGCAGTCCTCCATGCTGAAATGCAGCCCTCCTATAATTTAACATTAGAGAAGTGCTATTTTTTAGGGTTATAATGGAAGCCATTTAAATATTAACACAGTATAAATGTTTCTGTTGGTTACTTGGAAACACCTCCAGGGCACAATTCTCCTTTCAGAACCCTTTATCTTCTTTGATGAAATGAACTGTATTAAGGGTTAGTAAAGCTAACCAAAAAATCAAATGAATTTTTTTCCATTTATTTTATTTTTTAAATGATAAGCATTATTTTATCTCCTTTCCAATCCATTCCATAAGCAGTTTAAAAGAGAAGAAAAAAAGAAAAGAAAAACTAAATCCTCATTACAAATATATACAGTCAAGTAAAACAAATTTTCACCTTGGTCATGTCTGAAAATGTATTTCTCGTTTGACGGTTTGAGTTCATCCCTTCCATATCAGGAGGCAGATATAGATCAGATCTCTGAAATCATGGGTGATCTTTTTATTAATCTGAGCTACTAAGCCTTTGAAAGTTGTTTATCTACATACTGTTGCTATTGTACAAGTTATTCTCCTGGCTCTGCTCGCTTAACTGCATTAATTCATAGAAGCCTTCCTAGGTAACTCTGAACCTATCTCTTTTGTCATCTCCTTAGCACAATGGTATTTTTAAATTATATTTATATGCCATAATTTACTCAGTCACTTTCCAGTTGATGTGCACTCATTTACTTTCCAATTCATTGACATTAAAAAAAAAAAAAAAAAAGGAGAGATATGCTATGAGTAGTTTTTTACATATAGTTCTTTTTCCTTTTTCTCTCTAGAGCCTAGGCATAAAAAAGGTATAACTGAGTGAAAGAATATGTATACTTTGGTGACATCTTGGGCATAGTTCCAAATTAATTTTAAGAATGACTATATCAATTCATAGCTTCAATAACAATATTAATGTACCTACTTTCCCACAACCCCCCCTCCACTGGTTACATCTTTTCTCTCTCTCTCTCTCTCTTCTCTCTTTCTCTCTCTCTCTCTCTCTCTCTCTCTCTCTCTCTCTCTCTCTCTCTCATTTTTATGGGTATGATGTAGAAGTTCAGAGTTGCTTTAATTTGCATTTCTTTAATGATTTATGATTTGGGGTATTTTCTAACGTCTGTTGACATATGTTGAAAAGTCCAAGTGTCTTCCTTTAAGAACTGTTTATATCCAATGACCATTGTCAATTGGGAAATAGCTCTTATTCTTTTAAGTTTGAATTGATTACTTACATATCTTGGATAGAAGAACATTATCAGAGAATCAGGCTGCAAAGATTATTGTCCAGTTAACTATTTTCCTTCTAATTTTAAGTCTACTTGTTCTGTTTCTATCAACATAAAAAGACAAAGACTGAGACAAACAAAGCAATTCAGAGATAGAGGAAATGACAGAGGAGAGACAGATGGACACAGATATGGATGGTTAGATTAAGTGGCAGAGTCAGAGAGACTGAAACAGAGAGATCTTCTGGAGAAAAAGATGCAATTCAGAATTTTACTAAGTTATTAGAATAGAGGGCTGAGATACCTTAATATTGAAAGAAATCTAGCTAAGATTAAAGTTGAGATACAGAGAACTGCAGAAAAGTTAACTTTTGTCTGAACTCAGTCTGATTTCCTTGCCAGATACTTAGGTCTTTATGTGCTGGAGATGTTTAGGACCCATCCAGGCAGAAGGTTGTAACCCTCCCCAGCTATAGCCTTCTTATGAGGACTTCAGCCTCATGTCTCTGTTGAGTTACAGGTTTGTAACTCTACCACCTCTGTTGAGTTACAGGCTTGAACACTATTAAGTCCAATACCCTTAATTTATATATGAGGATATAGAAGTACAGAGAGGTTAAGTGACTTTCTAAACAGTCAGAGTCATTAAGTGTCTGAAGCTGGATTTGAATGCAGATTTTTCCAACTTCAAGTTCAGTGCCCAATCCACTACACCACGCCACCTTACCCTTTACACAATTGTAAAATCTCGATTAAATAAGAAAAATATCTGTTGTTGTTTATTTCTGTCCAACTCTTTTGGGCATGATTTTGGGTTTTCTTGTCAAAGATAACTGTAGTGATTTGTCATTTCCTTCTCCAGCTCATTTTACAGATGAGAATAATCAATCAAATAGGGTTAAGTGACTTGCCCTGGTTCCACAGCTAGTAAGTATCTTTGAGGCTAGATTTTAACTCATGTCTCCACTGTACCACCTAGATGCCCTAAAAACAATCTAGTAGTCCACAATAATTATAGACTTTCTAAGCAGCAGTTTAGTTTCTGAACAGGTTAACAACAGAATGAATTACTAAATGAATAAGCATCTAGTGCTGTTCTAAGCTCTAAGGGTACAAATAGAAAAAAAAAATAATTTTCCCTTCAAGTATGTCACATTCTGTTATGGAGAGATGATATGGAAAGGAATCAAATGGAGGTCAGATGGTAAAAGCCAGAGGACTTTAGGATAAAGTAGCAGTATTCATGATAAGGCCTTCTGGTCCTTCATCTCATTGGAAAACTTGTAGTTGGTGACTCCTAACTCATCCACGGGATAGGAAAAGCCATATTGGAATGGCGGGGGTCAGGAGAAAAGCAAAAAAAAGGAACTTCATTGTTTTTTCTTCCCCTCTAGGGGTCTCAGTAACCTGGTTGCTAACTGGTGAGATACAAAGTCAAGTCAAATCAAATCAACAAGCAAATATCAAGTGCTCATGATGTGCCAAGCACCATGCCAATACACTCATGAGAAAAACAGTGCCTGCCCTCAGAAAATATACCTTTTAGTAAAAGAATCAATCATTTTTTCTGGTTTTCCTGATTCTTTGTGATCCCATTTGGGGTTTTCTTGGAAAAGATACTAGAGTTATTTGTCATTTCCTTCTCCAGCCCATTTTATGGAAGAGAAAATCAAGGCAAAGAGGGTAGAGTGACTTAGGTAGGGTTACATGACCAGTAAGCGTCTGAGGCTGTATTTGAACTCAGGTCTTTCTGACTTCCTGATTCTAAGCTGCACATTCCATCCATTGTACCATACAGCTTCCCCTTAGTAAGGGAAGACAATACAGAAAACTGAGATAGAGAGGAGAGTTGATAGGAGGGGTATAATAAAGACAATTGAGTCAAGAATGCAGCTTTGGAGAGTAATGCAGTAATGTTTGGCCTGAGAATCCTTTATATAATGGAGGTTCTGGGAGCAGCCAGACAATCACAGTAAGGAGCCAGCAGTTTAGATCTGCATTTAAGGAAAAGTACTTTGGCAGTAGTAGGTGGGATAGATGGGAGTGGGGGGCAATTTGAAGAAGATATCTTGCAATAATCAAGTCTTGGGATAATGTAGATGAGCGAACATGAAGATCTGAACAGAAGGGACCAGTTATGGAGATGTTATAGAGAAAGAATAAATAAGATCAGGTCCCTAAAGGAATATATGGGATAACATATAGGGAAGAATGAGAAGTGAAGGACAATGCTAATGTTATGAATTTAGGAGACTTGAAGGTTGATAGCTAAGTAATAGCTAAATTATTAAAGAGGGGAGAATTTGAAGGGGAAGGAAATAATTTATACAGTGGATAAATATAAGTTGTTTTCTAGAATAGTTGTGATTGAGAAGTTTTCCAACCTGGTCTTTTGTAAATTTCAGTGAAACTCCTCAGCATGATCTTTACACTTTATAGTCTCAACTTATCATTTGGAGCAGTTAGGTGTAGTGGATTAGCACACGGGTCTGGAGTGAGGAAATCAGAAAGATCTGAGTTCAATTCCTGCCTCAGACATTGACTTAGCTGTGTGACCCTGGGCAAGTCACTTAATCCCATTTGCCTCAGTTTCCTCATGTGTAAAATGAGCTGAAGAAATAAATGGCAAATCATTCCAGTATATTTGCCAAGAAAGCCCCAAATGGAGTGATAGTTGACAAATTGATCAGTCAAATTGAGAGTTATAGCAAGAGCTGTTATGGAACAATTGCTGCTGTACATGTAGAAATGTGCTTTTTGGATGTCATTTGGCTATGATCTGCCAAGAAGGGAGGATACTGCAGGGACCACAATAGAAGATGTTCAACAAACATGACATATGTAAATAAGAACCAATACAATTTGACACATTTTCTTAAATATTTTATTATTCTAATCTCGTGAACTTGAACCATAATGTAGTGCACAATTGCTTCTACTTGTTTCTGATGTTAGTCTTAAAAGATCTGCTGCCTCTTTGTCCTTGTTCATAAGGGTTTCTTCCTGTTTGTTTCCTTGTTCCCACCCAAGCTATTTCTTTTTTCCAGCTCCTTCCCTTCTCATTTCTGCATTTACTTTTTATCAAAGTCTTTCTTTCTTTCTCAATTTTTAAGCCTTCATTTATCTTTTAATTAAATCACCAGTGGGGTGCATATCTGAAGCCCTCAGGGCTCACTTTGAGCTGGGGAAACAGAGAATGCTCTCTGCTGCCTATAAACAAAATGGTCATTTGAATGAAGTGCAAGAATTATTTTCTTAGTGAGGTAGATTTCTGAATTACTTCTAATATTATGCTGCCCATATCTCTCCTTTAGGGATAGAACTATTTTGTGAAATAGGTAACATTTTCAATTCCTTATCAATGATATTTCTTTTTTTTTTAAGCTGGTACCTTACTTAATATTGGAATAGGGTCCTATCTTGTGAAATCAAGGCTAGGCATCTGTGAATTTTCATGTACTGATAAATATATATTTGAAAATAAATAGGAAATCAATCATAGACTCTCTTTTCCGCTGAAATAGTAAAATTGTAAAAGAGTCAAATGGATCATTTCAACTGTTTTAATAACTATAGTATGCTAAATCCTACACTTAGGAAATCAGTTATGCAGAAATTGTTAATCAGAAAAGCCAAAAAACATTAAACTGACCACAGAATGACTAGTTTGGTGACCATTCAGAGACAGCCATACCATGAAGCAAGGTCTACATCCAACAACTACATCCAACAACTACACATGGGACTTTGGAAATCATAAAGTGATTTTTAGAAAAGTAAATTAAAGTTATCAATAAGAATGGCAAACACATAAGAATACTGTAAGCTCCGTGATAATCATGGTCATGTCTTGCATTTTTTTTGCAACCCCTATGGAGTCTGGCACAGGACTTCTCTGAAATTAGCAATAAATATTTTGATGATCCACATTTTATGGTGCCAGTTGCCACACTCTTCTTGATAATTGTGTATTGTCTGCACCAGATTTTCTTTTGACTCCATATATATACTTTTTGCACTGGACAGTTAATTCAAAGCATTTTGGTACTGCATAGAGTTGACATTGCTATCATTGTGACAGATTGAAATCTCCTTAGTTATAAGGTATACAGATAAATCTCCTTAGTATATAGGTATACAGATAAGGATTAAGAGAAGAGGCATAGAAAAATTGCTAAATTAGGGAGAAAAGCAAGGTTTTTTCTTTAAAGAATCAGAATTATGTGCAGGTCTAATTATTCTTTATAAGCATAAGGGGCTAGTGGGAATTGATTTGATGACAGGAATATGAAGTTTATAATGTGTCTAGAAAAGAAAAGAATACCTCAGTAGAATCATTTCAATAAACCATCAAGAAAGATGAGAAAGATGAGAAAACAGCATTAGATATGGCATTTAAGGCATCCTCGCTAACTTTGAACCGATCAGTTTCAGTTGATCAGTGAGGCACATTTACTATGTGCAAGGTTCCATGCTAAAAGTTGGTTATTGGGACAGTAATTTCAATGAAGGTAAAAATCTCAGCAATATTTATCCTCTTAACACCTATCACCTCTTCCCTATTTCTACCACTGCCCTAAAAAGGACCACATTGCCCGTCACCTAGGATCCTGGATAAGTCTAATTTCATGCATATATTTTTTCCTTTTGCTTGGATCTAGTCATGTTACTTCTCCACTCAGAAACTCTTCAAAGGCTCCCTAATGTCCATTACATCAAATTCAAAGTCTTCTTCCTGGTAATTAAGGCCTTCCACAGTTGTATAACAATACACCTTTCCGTCTTTATCTCATATTATTCTCCTCTCTATTCCCAAAAGATGTCTGTTCTCTGAACACACCCTATGCATTCTTTCTTCATGTCTTTGTTCATATAATTCCTTGTTCAGATAATCCCTTTGAAATGATCTCCCTTCTCCTTTTCAATGGTTGAATGCCTAACTATCCTTTGAAATCTCAAGTGAAAATGGCACCTTTTCCCTCCCCACATCACATAGCCCACACATTGGTAATGATTTTATCTGTGTGTTATGTTATCTTTGTACTAGACCATAAAATCTAGGAAGGTTGGCCCATGGCCTGATCTAACCTTTGTGCCTCCCCCAGTACTTTCCTCTGGACAGTCTTCAACTCAATGATGTTTTTTTCCAGAACTGCACCCAATAGTTCAAATGTCACCAGGACAGAGCATAGCAGGAACATCTCCTATCTGGTCCAGGATACTCAAGTTACTTGTGATTCTTTCCCATACAGAGACAAGCTTTTCAATTATCTGTAATTTATCTATTAGAACATTATCTTCTATTAGCATTTAGGGTACATAAAATAACAATTGTGATAAATGTAGTCCTATAAGGTTTTCAAAGCCCTTTACATACATTTGATCATCACAATAGCCATCAGAAGTGTAGATACTATTATTATCCCCACTTTATAGGTGAGGAAAATGAGACTGAGAGAGGTTAAATGACTTTCCCAAGGTCACACAATATTAAGTGTCTTAGGCAGGACCAGAACTCAGATCTTCTTTACTCCAATTCTGGTATTCTACCCATAATGCCATCACGCTATCACATAGAATTAGTAAACTTGGTTTAGTGGTTATTACAAAAATAACTTATAGTCCTATTTTGTTTACATGAGGTACTGATATAGAAGAGTGATTACAGGTATATGACATCCTATAAATCCTATTTCTCTCTGCCTTTCCCTTCTGCTTCCCCAACAGCCCTTCTCTACCAAAGATCCTCTTGGCCTTATTACATCTATGACTACCTGCATTCTGGTCCCTCCTCATTGTATTTAGACTATTCTCTCTTTTTTAGACTTAGGATCATGGATGTAGAACTAGAAGGAAGGACAGAAGGAAGGAAGGAAGGAAGGAAGAAGGGGAAAAGGAAGGAAGGAAACACTTATCAAATACCTACTATGTCATAAATACTTTACAAATATTATCTCATTTCATCTTCACAACAACCTTGAAAAGTGTTAAGTAGGTGCTATTTTGAAGTTGAAAACACTGAGACAAAAAAGTTTAGTGTCCAGGATCACACAGCCAGTTAGAGTCTGAGGCTGAATTTGAGCCTTCCAGAGTCCAGACTTCCTGTGATCTATTGGACCACTCAGCTGATGCTTAAGGATCCTCAGAAGTCATGCAGTCCAAACCTCCCATTTTACAGATGAGGAAACTGAAGCTTAGGGAGCTTAAGTGGTCACATAGGTAGTAATCATCAAAAAGAACATTTGAAAGTAGGTTCTATGATTCAGAGCCAGTGTTCTTTCCCCTGTACCACCCTTCCCTGACCTCTCTTCTCATTATGAAGGAGACATTCCCCAACACTGCCCAGAAAAAAAAAAAAAGAGTAGGCTCTATATATCTTTATCCCAGTAAAACAATTGATTTTTCTATATTTTTTTTAAAAATCCAGAATGAAAAGAAAATCACTTAATTCAGACCAAGGCTCTATTTGCAGAGTAAAGTAGAATGCTTAGAGAATTATCTAAATATTTTAAAAAAAATTAAATTTGCATTTTAATCTCAATTATCTGAGTATTTTAGGCAAGTATGGCCTTTTAAACTTATTATTATTTATTATTCATGCAGTTGTCTCACTTGTCCTCCTTGTATTGCCATTAAAGCCTGTTCTCTGAGAGCAGACCTTCCCCCTGATTTTTCTTCATCCAATCCATCCCTTGCACTGCATTCCTGGGGGCTGCCATGACTCACCCATGGAATCTGCTCCTTGTTGTGGTCGGCCAGGCGCCAGCTCTCGTGGGGTCCAGGATTTGGTGGATGACACATCTGTTTGTCTTAGCCTTGTTTAGCTTGGCATTGTACACCTCTGGGTCCTGAGTCAAAAATGATGTTAGCTGCAGGCAAGCAGTGGAAAAATTTTAGGGGGAGAGGTCATTGCTGTTCATTTCTGGCCTGTTTATAAATATTTGAAAATATAAACTCCATTAGGTGCTCCAGGTTTGTAATGCATACTTTCACTTTGAAAAGATAGTCAGTGTTGGAAACATATTAAGTGCATGTTTAAATACATATTTATAGGAAACATGATGTCCCAAGGTAACAAAGCAAAATATATTTTTTTATGCATAGTAACAGTCCATCAACAAACATTTATTAAGCACTTGCTATATGCCAGCAACTGTCCTAAGTTCTGTGCACTCTGCTTTTATATTTAAGATTCCTTAGATAATTCAAATGTTGGCATTCCTTACCCATGGGCGGATGTTGGTTATGTCTTTCCAAGTGAAAATTTGGAAGATGTTTCTTTCATGGGAACATTTGCCCTTATCACAACGTGGTCTAGGTATAGTGGTGGCAATTTTCAGCTTTCCATTCAATTCATTTCTTTCATTAAATATGTACTGAATACTTAGTATTGGCTTGGCAATGTGCTGGTATCCTGAATGGTAGGTGGATGCTTGAGTGTGCTGAGCGCTATACTAGATATAATTGGTTACTTCTTAAATGCCTATTTAGCGCATGTAGTATTATGATCAGTCACCAGCCATTTATTAAGCATTTGTTATGTGCTATATCCGCTTATCTATTTACTATACCACTGTGCTAAGTACTGAGGATGCAAAGAAAGGTAAAACACATGGTGTTTGCCTTCAAGAAACTTAATATTTTAATGAAAGAGTATGTATAAGGAAAAGGAGAAAGAGGTAGTTTGTGTTTTCAAGGAGCACACAGTCAGTCTTAAATAATAGGATTGTAGCTATCCCTTCCACATCACAACTTTCTCCATTATGGGTTTCAATATATCATAGGTCAGCCTAAGAAATTATATGCAAATGTTTTGGGAGTGTTGCAGCAGCCACAGACTACACTAGAAGGTTGACAGAGCCTATGACCAGATACTTAACCCAACTTTTACAATAAGGTACTCTAAACAGCCCATAAAACAAAATAGAAAAAAAAATTCATATTTCTTCTCTGGTATGAAGGAAGGGCCAAAAAATTTTATGCAGATTTTCCTAGTAGTGGGGCCATTAGGCCTCCCTAACCTTCACCATGTGGAAAGGATAACTGTATATCTTATAATGGGAGGGAATTTAAATTATTTAAAATTATAAATTAAAATGAAATTATTTAAAAAATTATTTAGTTCAACTCTATAAGTTTTTTAGAAGAAGAAACCAAAGTCCTTAAAATTTGAATAATTTGCCCAAGAGTTCAAAAGTAGTAGACTGCAGAGCCTCAGGTCCTATGACTCTCAGATCAGTGAGCTTTCGCCTTCATCACACTCCCATTACATTGTCAGTAAGGCATAAAAGATGTGCACAAAAGACAATATTTATACTATGCAAACAAATTCCCTCAGTCAACAGCATCTATTAAGTACCTACAATGTGCCAGACTCTGTGCTAAGTGCTAGGGATATAAATAAAGATAAAAGACAACAGTACCCATTCCCAAGGAGCTCACATCTAATAGAGGAGACAAGGTGTAAAAGTCTTATATATAGGATATGTTCAAACAAGCTATTACAGGATAAATAGGAAATAATCACCAGATGAATATTATATTATCTTTCACTAGTATCTGAATTCAGGTTGACTCAGGATAGTACCCATATCACTAAAAATGAGATGTCTTTGAAAGGAAAACATATACACTGACATTATATAAAATGACCACATATAAGTATGGAGGAGTGGGGAACCTGTGACCTCGAGGTCATATATATGCATGTATTTGGAAAGGAAAAAAAAGTTCTTATTTTTTCTAAAAAGTATATATTTCATATATGTAGTGATAGGTAGGGACCCTTATTTGACATTCTCTCTCATTTATATTTCCTGACTGTGTATGCCACAATTCAAGAACATTCTAACTGGATTTATTGGTTACAATTTTGTTGTGCCAAGATACAGGCAGTAGGAGATGCGCTTTGGAAAGACATGACTCATGAATTTTGCCCACCTTCTGATGTTCCTTCTCCCTCACCTTCCCCCTGCTCACAACAGGACAAAGGGGACGTACAACAATGATCCTGATTATTTTCCTCCTTTCCCCCTTCCCTTCCATAGTTCTACAAAATTTTCCTTCTCTGCCTTACCATCTCCATGAAGGCATACTAGTCATTTATATAAACATTTTAAAGTTTGAAAAATGTTTTACTTATACAAATCTCTTTTGTGCCTCACAACAATCCTTTGATGCAAATGCCATAGGTGTTAGTATTCTCATTTTGTACATAAGGAAACTAAGGCTTAGAGAAGTCAAGGACTTTACACATGGTAGTGCAGCTAGTTAAGTAGCAGAGAGAAGATCTGAACCCATGTCTTCCTGACTCTAAGCCTGGTTACTGCAGCGAGTGGCCAATGGAACAATCACAAACTTCAACCCTCTCCTTATGTTATCTCTATATCTCATGGAGATATCTATCCACTTGTATATCCCTTGAAATCCATGCTCTCTGAGGACTAAAGCTAAAGGTATCCATTCCCTTCCACATCTGGATCCATGAAAAATTGCTTACTACTGCTCTGTTTTGGTGACTAACAGGATTTTTCCCTGGAATTTCAACAGATTTTTCTTTCTTCTTGGCATGGCAGGGGCTGGGGCACCAAATATGGTGATCTCTTTCTAGCCCACTATCTTGTCTCTGGGCAAAGTGCAAAGACTGTGGCTATAGGCAACATTACTTTGGATATGAAATGAATACATGAGAAATATATTTGCATCAATAGAATCTAGAGATTCTACTGTATCCTACTACTAAATATATGCTAACATGTTAATACTCTAAAAGTATGGCATTATCCTATTCACTTTTGTTCCCTATTTTTATCTTGCCAGGATAATAACAAAGAGCCTTTGGTTACTGATCCTAAGAATCCAGATAAATACTCCCAAGTATTGGTGGACCTAATAAGTTGTATGCTGTACTGAAGAAGGCAAAGGAGCAGAACTCTCATCAAGAAGTCACCTTGTTAAATGAACTTATGGATCTCTTGTCCAGTCCTCAGGAGTTGGCAGAAGCCTATGGATTGAGTGTGAAAGGGAAGGAATAAAAAGAACCTCGACAAAGTTAATGTGTCAGCTTGTGAAGGTAAACATGACTTTTAGATAGTAAAGAAAAAGGAATGTTCTCCTATCCCTGGTTTATAGGCATTAACTGCCAAGATGTATATAGTAATATGAAATATAAATGAGTAAATATGAGAATATGTTATTTCTCTTCACATTATCATACTTGCCAGGCACTAGAATGAGGTGTCTGTCATAATCTGCCACGTTGGGGAACAATGAACTAGAAAGCAAATTATTTCATAGAGGTAATCCTGTCATAAAATTCCCCAGTGAGTTTATTTTTATATTTTTTTAAACAGCAATTCAAAATCCTTAACCATAAATTGTGACAAAGGGTAGGTAAACACTAGTAAAATCTATTGGAGAGCTGAGTCTATTATTCAGAAAGTTCTAGTTTTCCAAACGTTTTCTATCTTAAATATCTTGAATAATTATGTCAAGAGTAATTGGAGGTAGGTCTTTTCTTTCTTTTTTTTTATAATATAATCTGTATAATTACCTCAATTCTCTGGTAAAACTGAAGCCACAGTATTGCATTACTTTTTTTTTTCTTTCTTACAACTTTTCTTTGTGCGGTGAGACAGTGGCAAAACCATCTCAAAGCATTCTGATGCTTCTTCTCAATTAAGCTAGTAAATCACCATCATTTGATTGAGTATATAATTGGGAGGAACCTGGAAAATGGAAAGTAGGATGATGAAATGAGAAGGACACCGGTTTGGGAATCCAATGACTTGAGTGTGGGTTCTGGATCTGTCACATAAACCATATGACCTTGGGCAAGTCACTTATCCAGGCAACAGAGTGGCACAGCGGATTGATGCAGTTCTGGTCTTTGAGGCAGGAAGACTTAGATTTAAATCTTATCTTATAATCCTTACTACTTGTGTAAGTTGCTTAACTGAGGTCTCTCAAACTCAGCTTTCTCATCTGTAAAATGAAGATAATAATCAACTTAACACACATCTATTGTGAAGATTTTATGAAATTACACACACACACAAATACATACGCATTTTTCAAAAGCTTTTTCAAAAGCATTTTTTAAACCTTAAAGAACCATATAAACACTAGCAATTATAATTATTTTTACCTCTTTGAGCCTTAATTTCTGCATCTGTAAACATATGTCTTAATTTCTTCATAGTTATACTATCTACCTCACAGAATTTTGGGGAGGATCATTGAAATGATGTATGACATACATAAATCATAAAAGTCTATAAATGTGAGATAGTAAGGTCAACTATGCCAGACATGTTGGTATTGAGGGATGGGGAATCTGCGACCTCAAGGCCACATATGGCCCTCTATGTCCTCAAGTATGGCCCTTTGACTCAATCTAAATTTGACAAAACAAATCCTTTTATTGAGGGGATTTGTTCTGTGAAATTTGGGTTCAAAGGACCTAGAGGGCTACATGTGGCATCAAAGCTGTAGGTTCCCTAACCCTGGATAGATACATGATGTCGCATTGGCTGAATTGATGTGATCTTTAAAAAAAATCATGGGGAATGTGTGAGAAGTTATAAAACTAAAGAAAGGCAAATGACCTGATTAAAAAAGAAAGAGAGTAAAATCTGCACACTATTGATTGGCAAGCAACCTTTACTTCAATTTCTTGTAAAATTCTATAGGACATTATTGAAGAAATAAGTAGTGACCACAATCACAAATAAGCAGAATAGTTTAATCAAAAATAAGTTATGCCAGATTAGCCTTGTTTCCTTTTTCTATGGGATTAATGGATTCAAAGTAATAGAAAATGATGTAGCTATAGATTGCCAATATATCTGTTTTGGACTTCCCACCCATCTTAGTACTCACTTAGGTTTGAACTCTAGAGGGGCTCTTCAAGGACTCCTATCCAAGGATTCCAGACACTCTCTGGTTCCACACTTGTGAAACTATAGTTCATGGACTTCCATGAGATGCAATTTTAATAGTCAGGAGCCATAATTATTTTAAACAAAAGAAATTTACTAAAATGCTACGACAATAATAGTAGCTTTTAAATATTACTCCCATAAGCATGGGGTGTGGTACGCTCTAATACAAAAAAAAAAAAAAAATACACATAGAACCAGAATGAAGAGTGGGAACAAATATATAAAACATTGCTAATAGTGCACATACCTTTAGGGAATGTATATGAACAACATAATTCATGCCTCTGGTACTGCAAGGCTCATGAACTTTCTCGTGGTCATTTCCTGTTGCTCCCCTCTGGAATCCACATCTTTATTGGGTAGTTCATGCATCTGGGTTCCCTAGACCTGTTCTTCTATGGAGCTCAACTCCAAACTGGGTAGGTTGTATAGGTGACACACTGGGATGGTAAAAATAAACAGGATCTAAAAAGATCTTCATCATCTAGAATAGTGAGCCAAATATAGATCTAATAGAATTTAAAGGGATAAAAGTGAAGTCAAATATAGAGAGTCAAAAATCAACTTTCCAATATATATAGTTCATGTAGAAAAGAAAGAGTTGCTTTAATAGACTGTGAATTCAATATGATGCAGCCATCTGATATCGGGAGCCTAAAATACCAATGCAATCTCATGTGACCGTGGAAATTATTGCATCCAGAATTGGGGAAATCAGAATCCAATTGTACTCTGCCCTGATCAGACCACATCTGGAATATTATTTCAGATTTAGGGTGCTACAATTCAGAAAGGACATGGTTAAGCTAGAAAGTATCCAGAGGAAAGGGACTAAAATGGTAAAAGGTCTCAAACTCATGCTGTATTGAAGAAACTAGGAATTTTTAGCCTGGAGAAAAGTAGATTTGTAAGGAGCATGATAGATGTCTTCAAGTATTTGAAGGACTTGGAGAAAGTCCTTCAGCAAGAGGTACTGATTTGCTTCTTTGTCTTAGACAGTGGAACTAGGATCAATGAATGAATGATTAGACAAAGATTCCTAATAATTAGATATGTCTCAAAGGGAGTAGTTTGCAGAGCTCTAAGTGGCAATTTTGGCATCTGAGGTTTGTGGGGCTAATACTTGCTGGGCATGCTATAGAAGAGACCCTCATTTAGGCAGAAATTGAATGATATCTGATGTTCCTTCCAAATGATATTCCTTGACTATTTAGCCAGAATTAGCAGTAACAAAAGCTGTGACAGACAAAATTTGACTATAGCATCCCACCCAATTTTTCTGAATTTCCATATCTGTTCTTGTTTTTTTTCCCCATCCCCAAATACCCACTACCTGTATCAGAGTTGCCCCCAGAAAACTGAAAATCTAGCCCATTTCCCCAGTTCCACATTTCTGGGAACCTTGAGCTTGATTGAACTTAGGGAGATACCAGAGACGTATTAAGGGAGGCATGTTAAGGCATCTAGATGATTAAATTGACAGAGTACCAGACCTGGAGTCAGGAAGACCTGAGTTCAGATTTGACCTAAGACATTTACAAATTGTGTGACCCTAAGCAAAGTCACTTAACCTGATTTGCCTCAGTTTTCTCATCTGTAAAATGAACTGAAGAAGAGAATTCTAGTATCTTTGCCAAGAATACTCCAAATAAGGTCATAGAAAGTCAGATGTGACTGAAAATGGCTGAATGACAACAAAAATAGTAGAGGAGAGAAAGCAACTCACTAAACACTGAAACCACAGTCCTTTGGCTACTCTTTGGTCACTTCTTTTCATCTTTCTTCATCATTCATGCTGCCTTTGATGTTTATTTTGATATGATTATACCTTCCACATCATGGAATTAGGGGCCGGTGCTCCTACAATCCGGAAAGTTGGGTAAAATGTTTTGGCTTTCCCTTTGTGCCGAAGAAAAAGGTCGAAATTCTATTCTTTTTTTTTCTTTTATGATGTGTTCACAGCACCTTATTGTACAATTAGGGTTAAGTATTTGGTCATTAAGTATTTCGTCAATTGGTTGAGTATTTGGACTCTGTGTCAGTTTCTGTCCTTTGTGTGTCGTCTGTGGCTTCCACAAAACTCTGAAAAAAATCCCATTTCATTCCTTATGCCAACCCACAATATATTGCAACCACAGTGGGGAAAGTCATGATGTGGAATGGCTAACTGTAGACACGCATTTGAAGACAAGGGTGGAGTGACAATCCACCTGGGCCTCAGCACTTTTGTTTGTAAAAGGAGGACAAAAACACCTGTCCTACTTACCTCCTGGAGTCTTTGAAAAGATCAAAAGCAAAACAGCAACAAACCTTCTTTGACTGCTCAAAAATGATACACAACTATGAAGCATTTAAAGTATAAGAAAACAGTACAAAAAATAAAATAAAATACTCCCCCCACACCTCTGGAGATCAGCTATCTATATATTCCCTGGAATAGAGAACACATACTTATTTTAGCTCCTAGAGTTAAAAAGAAAATTATGTTCTACCAAGGTTTAGTAAATAATAACTGGGACACGAAAGTATCATGAGTCATAAATGCCAGTTTCCATTTGCTTTTGTGAATATGCATGTATCTGCATATCCTATCACAATGCTATATAGGTAAGAGCACAGGACAGATGTAGGCACATCCAGGGGAATGCATTTGCATCGGCCTACCCCCTTAATGGTAAAATGTTTCAATGCCCTGTTACAAGAACTGTGTAGGGAAATTGTTTCAAACATTACTGCAGCATCATCAGTTTATTCAGCTGTGTATATTGATTTTTGAAAACATCTTTACTGGTAAATTGGATCCAATCATATCTTAGCTTTATTGTAACAGTTCTATACTCTGCAGACTTTCTCCTCCTCTGTGTTGAATCTTTAAATATGTGTGTGTGTGTGAGAGAGAGAGAGACAGAGAGACAGAGATACAGAGAGAGACAAAGAGAGAGAGACAGGGAGAGAGACAGAGACAGAGAATCGTCCAAATAATCTTTCTAATGTATAGGTCTGTCTGTATCTCTGATCAGAAATCTTTAGTGACTCTCCACTAGCTATAGAGTAAAATACCAACAGGACATTTTTTTTCCTCAATATGGTTCAAACCTATCATTCTACTGTCATTTTATTTTATTCTTTGCTATATCCTTGATATTTTATCCCAAATAGACTATTAGTTGTCCCATTCATTTATTCCTAGTAGAAATGAGAAGTCTCAAAGGAAATGACCTCAGATTATGCTAATATACCCAGTTGATGCTCCATGCATGTCTATATGTGCAGTGGTATTTTGAACCACATGCCAGAGTGATTCCACAAACATTCCAACCACCGTGAGGTAGTTCTTCAAGAAGCTGGTACATAATCATTTGTGGGGTATATTGTACATGGAATCCTTTTAAGGCTTGGATTGGACTAGAGGGCCAATGAGGCCCCTTTCAGCTCTTAGATTTAGGTATTCTCAATGGAGAGTAGTTTTCACTGAATTGCATTTATGGGTGCTCCATTCCAGTGGATTTTCTGGAAATGCATGAATAAGAAACATTCTCTTTGGATAGGTTCGTATGCTTTGTTCAGGGAAACAGAGAGGAATGTTTATCTACACTCCCAATGGGAGAGAAAGGCTGATGTCTAATTCCAAAAGTAACAAGAAGAGCTGATACAACTAATGGATTCAATGAAGGTTTCAAGGCCCCATCACAGAGGGACCATGAAATAGGTTGTAGGTTACAATGTGTGGGAAAATTTTGCTGTGAAATAAGAAACAAAAAAGTTCTCAAATTAAGCTGAAGCTAAATTTCCTCAACAGATATTAAAATAAATTGAGATATGAGCTATTTTGTACCTAGTATGTAAGCACCAATCTAGGAAAAAAAAAGCTCTGAGTTTAAGACTTTTTTTTAGTCTACCAAGGCATCCCGAGGTATACAGAATGCAGTGATTATGACAGTAATCAAATACTCACCGGCACCATTTTTGGAGAGGACCACTCATCTCTGGGCAAACAGTGTGGAACATTGAAAGGAACATTGGCTGCAGTCAGAGGACCTGACAAGTCCCATATAAGATGAATGATGCTTGGCCTCATGTCCTGTCCCTGATATGAACTGTGTGACGTTGGGCAGATTACTTCATCTCCCAAACCTTAATCTCCACCAGTAGACTAGATAACTTCAGAGGTCCCTTCCAACTCTCAATCTTTGATCTTGGGAATTCTCCCTTATGGCCTCAATAAGTGTTTGCTTTTTCTCTAAGGTTGTGCCTGGACAAGGTCAAAATATACAATCCAGCTTTCTTTTTTTATCAGTTACTTTGACAGGAATTTTAGCCAGTCCATATGTCTGATATGCTGTCAACTCTTTCTGGATAACTGACATACATTTAACTAGATTACCTGAATTAATTCAATGTTTTCAAGTGAGATAAAGAGAACCCTAACCCAATCTTCCTGTCAGTAGCACAAAGGGTATACATTTATTGTACTTAAATTCATTATTTTAAAGGAAGTTTTGATATCCACAATGCCATGCAAAACTAATTGTTCTTATCAGCTTATGCTTTTAATGTTTAAAGAAATCTATACTGCTAATGAACACACTAGCTGATTTTCTTAAATTAGGTCAACTGGAAACTTTTTTACCCAGCTTTGATCCCCTTATTGCTTTACTTTGACTCACCCTTAAATTTCTCATGTTATCACATTCTTAATTTCTCTTTTTAAGTGGCCTCATATCAGTGCCTAAGTGCCATTTCCTTATAGCAAGTTATGCATTTAAGAAGATGTATTAACTATTTGAGGTCACTAGAATGAAATAGGATCTTAAAGCACACAACTCAACCACCACAAGGTAGGTCTTTAAGCAGGTGGTAGATGATCATTTGTTGGGTATATTGTAGAGGGAATCCTTTCAAGGTTTGGGTTGGATTAGAGAACCTATGAAGCCCCTTTCAGATCTTCGACTTTAAGAATCAACTAATCCAACCTGCTAAATTATAGGATAACTTACTAGATGAAACCTCATAGATCTACAGCTGGAAGGGACCTTGGAGGCCATTGATTTAACTCCCTCATTTTATAGATGAGGAAACTGAGGCACAGAGAACTTAAGTGAATAGACCAGGGTTGAACAGATCGAGTCTGTGGTGGAATTTAAACCCAGGTCTTCTTGACTCTAAGTCTAACACTCTATAAAATGCTCCATGTTGCCTGTCTGGGCCTCAGTTTTTCTAATTTATAAGATGAAGCAACTGGACTTGATCTCAAAATTCTCTCCAGTTCTTACATTATAATCTGGTGATTTGTATAGATGAGGAAAATTGAAACCCATATGGGCTAAATTGTTTGTCAAAGATTAAATTCCAATCTTTAATTAGTGTTGTATTGTATGGTGAACAACAGTGCCCAGCATTCTAATTCACCTCTCCTTTATTTCTGGTATGAAAGACGGATTTTTCTTTTCACTTTCCACATTGACTCTAGAATTGGCATCTAGGACCTAGTATCCAAATGTAGGTGAATTTTCAACATACTCTTAGGACCAAATTTCAGGAGCCCTTAGAGGAATATGATGAAATAAAAACCTAAATTAAGTGCATTATGTCTTCCAATTGAGGCAAAATCATAAATACAGTATCTTGCACATAGTAGGTGCTGAGTAAATAATAGTATCTCCAATTGCCTTTCAGATATCTCAAAATGGATGTCCAGTTGACATCTTAAGGGCAGTTTGATGGTAGAGTGTATAGAGTGCCAGACCTGGAGTTAGAAAGACTCGTCTTCCTGAGTTCAAATATGGCCTCAGACACTTACTGGTTGTGTGACCCCGGGCAAGTCACTCAATCCTATTTGCCTCAGTTTTGTCATCTGTAAAATGAACTGGAGAAGGAAATGGAAAACCATTCCAATATCTCTGCCAAGAAAACACCAAAATGGGGTCATGAAGAGTCAAACATGACTGGAAAATGACTGAACAGATACCTTAAATTCAATATTTCCAACTAAACTCACTACAGTTGCACTTAAGCTCTCCCCATCTTATACTTTCCCTCTTACTATAAATGCCAATAGCACATTTCTGCTCCCTCAGACTCACTATCTAGGCATTATTCTTGATTCTCATTATGTCTCTCCATCAGCTATCCTCCTCCTCTTGTCCCCATATCCAATCTGTTGCCAATGCCTATCAATTTCATTTCTCTAGCATCTCTCAAATATGTCCCCTTCTCCTCTCAGATACCACTGTCATTCTGGTGCAGGTCCAAATCACTCACTCTTGGACTATTATTATAAATATCTGTTGATGGGTCTGCAGGTTTCAAGTCTCTCCCTACTCCAGTCCAACCTCCATTCAGTCACTAAAGTGATTTTTCTAAAGCATAAGACCAAACATGTCACTCCCCTACACAATAAACTCCCCTGACTCCCTATCACTTCCAACATTCAATATAAAATCCTCTCTTTGTGTTTTAAGCCTTTTTAAACCAATCTTCCCAGTCTTATACCTTTCTCCTTGTTACATATTCATAATCCAGTGACATTGACCTCCTTGCTGTTCCATGAATAAGTCTCTCCTTTTGGCTTTATACATTTTTTCTGATCCATTTCCCATGCCTGGAATGCTCTCCCTCTTCTCTGTCTGCTCAATTTTCTGACTTCCTTTAATTCTCAAGTAAAATTTTGTGTTCTAGAGGAAACCTTCCCCAACTCCTAGTGTCTAGTGTCTTTCCTCTCTTGTTTGTTATTTATTTATACATAGCTTTCTTTGTATACATGTGTTTGTATGTAGTCTCTCCCATTAGACTGTAAGCCCCTTGAAGGCAGGGACCATCTTTTGCCTTTTTTGTATTCCTAGAGCTTAGCACAGTGCCTGAGCCATAGTAAAAGCTTAATGAGATTTATTGATGGACAGTGACTAATAGCTCATTTCTATAGTATTTTAAATTTGGCCTAATACTTTACATATGTTATTTCCTTTGATCTCACAATGATCTGCGAGGAAGATGCTATTATTATCTCCATTTTGCAGTTGAGGAAACTAAGGCAGACAGTGGTAAAGTGACTCATGCAAGGTCACATAGATAATAAATGTCACATTTGAACTCAGATCTTCCTCTATCTACTGTGTCACTTAGCTGAGAGGGGCTAAGTGTCTTGCCAAGCTCCTAAGTGTCTGAGGCAAGATTCCAACTTCACTTCAAGTCCAACACTTTATCTAATCACCTGAATTTGTTGAGTTATCTAATGGGAAGGGATTAGAATCAGATAATCTCTTGTGGGATAATCTAATCAGCACTGATATGATTCCTCAGGAAATTCTGAGCAGAGTTCAGTAGGGCATCCTTCAACTGTCTTCGGTCAATAAGAACAACTATGCAGGGTTCTGAGTAGATGGTTAAGACTGAAATAGTTAGGTCTATGATACTTGGGTATATACGCAATCTAAGACCTAGGAGATTGAGGTTATCTTCCCAGAATTCTCATGAGATGACTGTCTGGCTCTAGACAAGTCACATAAATCCAATTTTCCATAGGAAAAAAAAACTGCTTACCATCACTCCTTTTTCTAATTCAGTTCCCATAACTACTCAAACAATCATCCCAATGTATAGATCTGACCATGCCATCCATCTGCTCACAACCTTTAGTAACTCTTCACATCCTATATAGAATATAAGAATAGACCATCAAATTTTTGACAAAATATAAAATATTTTGTTTTTTAAAATGTCACAAAATATTATATATACATTATAAAATAGGATGATATTTTATAATTAAACTATCAAATTCTTAGCTTGGCATGGCTCTCTAATTTAGAGTGCCAGCCTCTCTTTTCAGACATGTTTTTTATTCTTTGTTGTATCCTATGTTGTCCATTCTACCTGGATGACTAGCTGTTTATCTGAATCATCTTGCCCTTCCTCACTTCCATGATATAATGTTGATCATTCTCCATACCTAGACTGCATTCTTTTCTCACATCTTCTTCATGAAATTCTCCTTTTAAGTTCCAGGTTCATTGTCATGTCCTCTATGAAGTTTAAGGGGAAGCCAGGTGGCACAATGGATAGAGTGCCAGGTCTAGAGTCAGAAGACTCATCTTCCTGAGTTCAAATTAGGCCTCAGACACTTATTAGCTTGGTGACCCTGGGCAAGTCACTTAGCTCTGTTTGCCTCAGTTTCCTCATTTGTAAAATGAGCTTGAGGAGAAAATGGCAAACCATTCCAACCTCTCTGCCGCGAAAACCTCAAATGACGTCATGAAATATTGGATGTGACTGAAAATGACTGAAGAACAAAATGAAACCCGCTTAAGTCTTCTCAGGTTGCAAATACCTCCTCTTTCTCCAAGTTTACTGTCACTTTTTGTAAGGACTTTACCAGTGCCCTCATTACAGTCTAGCTTGTACCCTACACATCTGTAGTTCATCCCTTATTAGACTGCATGTTCCTTTTCCATCTTTCTATTTCTCCTAGTGCGGAAATGTTGTCTAGCATACATAGTAGGCACTACTGTCAATTGAGTTACATTGCTGTCTGTGAAGTCAGCCTGTTTACTTTCTGCTGTTCAGAAAGATTTCATTTTTTTCTTAAACCACAAGTCATAACCATCTATATATGGCCTAAAGCAACCTCTCAAAATTGAATCTAAATGAAACCAAAATTATATAGTAAATCAGCACATATATATATATATATACACACACGTATACTTATGTATATATATAATATGTGTGTATATATGTATATATACACACATATTCATAAGTTGGATATTTTATCTCATGGGAGATGAACAAGGCAAGAAGTATATTTTTTCTCCCAGTGACGGCAGTTTTTAAAAACAGAAAAAAATGCATATATATATATATATATATATATATGCATATGCACATGTATGTCTATTGTGTCTATACATGTATATATATATTTATATATGTATAGATGCATGTGTGTTTATACATTTTTTTCTGCTTTTAAAAATTGTCATCACCAGGAAAAGTTTCCTAGAATATCTCTTGCCTTACTCACTTCCCATACCCTACATAAAGTATCCAGGCGATAAATATAATCCTGCATCCTGTTCCTTATTTTATTTATATACTTTCCCACTTCAGTTTCACTACTCTATGTTTAAATACATACGCATTTCATTTTTATAGCAACTTGCAATAAATCTGTGAATACAAACCATAAACCTAAATTATAATACAAAGGTGCAAATAATATTGCAGGTGAGGGTTGTAAACAGCCAGTTACTAGGAAGACAGCACATTTATTTAAAGCCTCCTGAAGCCAGTTTTGTTCTCTGCTCTTAATTCCTTTGGTTTGGAAGGGGTTTGGTACTACCATCATTTTGACTTCATTTCATAAACACAGCCTTTGCTTTGACGCTGTCTCACTCCTTCCCTGCTTCACATTTTCCAGGCATTTCCTGCCAAGCCACATTCACTCTTTCTCTTAGACGAGTCTTGCCAGCTATCTCCTGGTTTCCCTTACAGCCAGACCCTTCAGGCAGGCACCGAATGGCTCTTTGGAGATCCCTTCTCTTTGAACTGTCTGAGCAGAACGGAGACTTTAGAGTTCTATGACCTGGGAGCCTGGCAGAAGCTTCATAATGCAATAAATCAAACTGACAAGAAATTACTAGCTCTTATTTGGCCCAGTCTTATTTCAAATGCACATTGACTTGGAGAAATTTTCATTTAATTGCAGCTTTCACATTGTTTATTTGTGGCAGAGCCTGACAGTATTTTCTCTATGATAGCAAACACACATATGCTAACACGTAATATATATGTATGTAATTTCATATATATGGTGATTTCATGGGAATGGGCAAGTCTTGGTATGGAAATTCTCTCCACAGATGATAATCAGCAGCTCTTCTTTAAGTAAATATTAGAAAATTGCCTGGGGGTTGTGGTTATTTAGTCTATTAGTCTTGTCCAACTCTATGTGACCCCATTTGGGGGTTTTCTTGGCAAAGATCCTGGAGTGGTTCGTCATTTCCTTCTCCAACTTGTTTTACAGACGAGGAAACAGAGACAAACAGAACTAACTAAGTGACTTGCCCAGGGTTACACAATTAGTAAGTGAGGCTGAATTTGAGCTCAGATCCTCCTGTCTCCATGGCTGGCACTCTGGTCACTATGCCACCTAGAACTGAACTAATGATTTTCTGACCTCTAGGCTAGCTTTCTATCCATTATACCATTATATCATGTAGCCTCTCAATGGCAATAATCTTTGGAACTAGATATTCTGCCAAACCTAAGATCCTCTGTAGACTGTAGACTGTGTCTAGACTGGACATTTTGGAAGGTTTACATTTGTATGGTACTTTATAGTTTACAAAAAACTGTCACATACACTGTCTGGTTGGATCAATAATCAAGTGAGTTGAACAGGCATCTGATCTTTCCAACTGAGTAGAGGAAGAAACTGACATTTAAAGAAGTTAAATGACTTGTATAAGGTTTCCTGCTAGTAAAAAGCAGAAAGCCTCAACTTGTCCAAATCATCTGATACTTAAAACAGAGTGCTGAGCACAGAGCCGGGAAACCTTGGGTTTAAATCCCCCTTTCAACACGCATCTATGTGACTGAGGCAAGTTACTGGTGTCTCTGGTCCCCAATGTTTTCATCAGCAAAACAGAAAGAAAACCTAGAATAACCGCCTCATAGAGGTATTGTGCGGCTTAAATGAGATGACTGGTTATCACAGAAATATAGTTTTAGATCTGAAACCTTAGTGGTCTTAAAGTATGTAAAGAACTTTTTATACCTTACATGTTATGTAAATGTCATGCTATATTACTGTCATTTATTATTGTTTTATTCCACTACATCCTAAATTACCCAAGCATTATCCTGCTTTCCCCCAGTAACCTGAAAGATTTGTTATATCTCACTTATTACACCCCTAACTTATCATTACTAAGATTGGCTAATTTGTTTCAGTATGTTAAGGCTAATTAAAAACCATAGATTACAAATCTAATGTAAAATGTAGTAAATAAAGTGGCCATTTGATTTATGTGCTAAAATGCTGTAATTTTGACATAGATTCAAAGAAGGGCTAGTACAGTGCCTGTCACATGGGTGTATTTGTGGAGCGATTGATTGCTTCTACATTCCTTGGTATTAGTCTTAGTGCAGATAGTTCATCCACCTCTAAGAAGGTAGCATTTAATTCCATCAAAAGGAAAGTACAAGCAAAGCTTAAGAGAGATGCAGGATTCCTGGCTCAGTAAGAAGGCAGATGAAATTCAGTGTTATGCTGAGAGTAACAATACAAAGTGTTTTTATGATTCCCTGAAACCTATTTATGGACCAAAAACTTATGGTGCATCACAACTACTCAGTGGTGATGGAGCCACACTGATTAGTGATAAGGACATGATCTCAGGGAGATGGGCTGAACACTTCCTTTGTATTCTCAATAGACCATCATCAGTCAATGCTGAGGCCATTGACCATTTACCTCTAGTTGAAGTCAGTCCCTCCTTAGCTGAACTTCCAACTGAAGAAGAGGTTTCGAGGGCCATTAGGCTCCTTTCATGTGGCAAAACACCTGATACTGATTCAATTCCAGCTGAAATTTCTAAGGTAGGGGGACCATTGCTCATAAAAAAGCTTACTGAAATTTTCCAGGTTATATGGTAAGAGGAAGCTATCCTCCAGGAGTTCAAGGATGCCTCCATTGTCGATCTCTATAAAGGTAAACGGAATAGATTGTCCTGTGACAATCACAGGGGGATTTCTCTCTTAGTCATTGTTGGCAAAATTTTTGCTAGAGTCCTCCTTAATAGGCTGATCCTTCACCTGGAAGATGATCATATACCTGAGAGCCAGTGTGGCTTCAGAAAGGGCTGAGGAACAGTTGACATGATGTTTGCTGCCTGACAACTCCAGGAGAAATGCTAGGAGCAGAACAGAGGTCTGAACACAACATTTGTGTATACGACCAAGGCCTTTGACACTATTAGTTATAAGGGCTTATGGAAAATTATGTCAAAATTTGGTTGCCCAGAGAAGTTCATCAGCATTGTACATCAATTCCATGATGACATATTTGCCCAGGTTTTGGATAGTGGACAATGTTCTCATGCCTTCCCAGTCACCAATGGAGTGAACACAGGGCTGTGTACTTGCTCCCATGCTGATGTTTTCCCCCATATTGTCAAATGCTTTCAATGAGGATAAACATGGCATCAAGGTCAATTGCCATACTTATGGTAAGTTCTTCAATTTGAAAAGACTACAAGCCAAGATCAAAGTGGAGGGAGTGTTGATGCATGATTTTCTGTTTGCAGATGATTGTGCACTCAATGCATCCTCTGAAGTTGAGATGAAACAAAGTATAGATCAATTCTCTGCTGCCTGTACTCATTTTGGCCTAATAATTAACACCAAGAAAACACAGGTGCTGCATCAGCCGCCACCACACAATCCATACGTGGAGCTATCAGTTACAACAAATAGAGAAGTTTTGAAGGCTGTGTTTAAGTTCACTTGCCTTTAGTAGTGCATTTTCCAGGAACACATTGGCGATGAGGTTGATGCACGCATTGCCAGAACTAGCTCAGTGTTTGGGAAGCTCTGAAGAAAAGTTTGGGAGAGAAGAGGTATTAGACTGACTACCAAACTAAAGGTCTACAGAGCCCTTCTGCTGACCTCGTTGTTCTATGCCTTTGAAACATAGACAGTCCACCTGCACCATGCCAGGAAACTGAATCACTTCCATCTGAACTGTCTTAGGAAGATTCTGAGGATCACCTGGCGGGATAAGGTACCAGACACTGAAGTCCTTGTTTGAGCTGAACTGCCAATCATTTAAACTGTGCTTCAGGGAGCGCAGCTCTGATCTGCTGGCCATGTTGTTTGAATGCAAAACGTACACTTGCCAAAAAGACTATTTTATGGAGAATTCACATGGGGCAGGCAATTACATTGTGGTCAGAAGAAGAGATGCAAGGATACTCTCAAGGTCTCTCTCAAGAACTTTGATTGTGAGATGTGGAAGACACTAGCACAAGACTTTCTGATGTGTACCCACATCAGAAAGGAAGCTGTGCTTTTTTATAAGCAAAGCAGAATTGAGACAGCACAAAGTAAACATAGGATGTGCAGATTTGGAGTATCTACCTTAATTGTTCACACAGACTATCTGTGCCCCATCTGCAGCATAGCATTCAGAACTTGTATTGGTCTGATTAGTCACAGTCGGACACACTAAAACTTGAGTTTATCATGGTGATATCATTTCGGTCCTCTTCAAGAATGGAGGACAACAACCAACCAACCAGTACGGCCAAACTAGCCTTCAAGAGAGCGAATCCTGAGGACTTCATGAAGGATTGAATACCCTGTAGTAGTAATATGGACATTCCATTTTTGGACATTCTATGAAGAGCATTACACCCCAAGTAGGGAGGTTTTTGCAGTTTACAAGATCTCAAGAATTGTGGGTAACTGAGAGTTTAGTAAGCATTCATATTTTTGCTACTAAATTACAGTGTATGAAAGATAAATGACAGTCATGGATCCATAAACATTTTTCTTTGAGGTCAAGCTGACACTGAGTCTAATGTTCTTTTTAAAAGAGAAAAAGATACCTGGGATATTTTAATTCCCTTAATGTGAATGCAGATAATTTTTAAGTGAATAACATATATCACTGACTCTCCCTCATCATTAATGCATATAGTTGTATTAATCGACTCCTTGACTAGCTCTTGAGCTCAAAGAGTAGATTTTGCCTTTTTGGTTAGGAGTCCACTATTTCCATGTATTTACTCAGGGAAGGCTTCCTGTAAGAAGTAGACTCATAGGTGGTCTTTGAACGAAAGAAGAAGACAGATGGTGGGGAAACGAAATTTTTGCAAGACCAATGTGGGACAAAGTGGGTAGATAGGAACCAAGTAGTGTAGTGAAACAGCAGCATGCTGTGCCAGGGGAACAGCGTAATACAAGAGAAAGAGTACAGACTTAGGAGTCACAGGACTCAGGTTCAAATCCTTTTAATATTTTTTTTAATTTTTCATTTTTAACACGTCATATCACATAAAACAATTCTAACTTTTGGTCAGGTGATGCTTCTTTAAAAGCATTTACAATATAGACCACAAACAAATTTTTTTTAACATTAACCAGCTGAGACACACATGATAATTATATATGTTAACTTCACAAGCCTTGACCTAATTGTCTCCACACTATTATTAAGAATTAAAGGACCCTAACTTATTATTGTTGGTCTAAAGTCCTGTGCCTAACAGCTTAATTTTAGACTTAACTTTGGATGTTCCCCTACCAACAATCTATAATTTAATAGATATGATATTAAGTTTATAAACCTTTTAACTATAGGAAATTGCCACTAAGAGTAGGGACATTGAAGGGAAACAGTATCTCCCCAACTTCATGTCAATTACAGGCAGGAGTAGATTGTCAACTTGCATTCAGTCAGGCTTAAAGGCTGCCAGGTGTTAGTGGGGAAATTGAGTCAGGACAATCCTACCTCAACCCAGGCTGAGCAGTCACTCCCTCACCCTTCCCATGAGATCACCTTTTGCAGTTCATACCAGCATCTCACAGGCTTCCTGGCATCATGGATTGGAGGCTCAGACCGCCTTTGTTGCTATCCATACCTGGAGTTAGACTCAGAAGAGCAGTCTGTTAATAGTCCAATAGCATCTTAAAATAGCAAGTTCCAGTAACCAGGTTTCAGATATGACTAAAATTTCACATTGGCTAAGGAACATCTTTTGAGGCAAGTCTTAAGTGACTTACATGCCTTTCTATACCTGTTCTAGTTCCTGCTTAAATAACAATCATAAAATCAAATTTGCCATTAAAACCTTAACTTTTCCATCAGTGCCAAATTTTACCCAAAGTTACCTGACCCTAGGAAACTTAGACTAAAATTCTTTTCCCCAAACTAAAGATGTCCTTGATTTAGTCTCCGTAATTAATTAAGTCAATTGTTTTAATACTAATTGCTTTTACATCACTTTGTAACATGTCCAATTTTTCTCCCCATCTCTCCTCTCCCCCCACCCTCTAATATCTTGCATTCTGATTACCCCTTACCTCAATGAGCCCTTCCTTCTATCACACCCCACCCTTCCCTTATCCCCATCTTTTCTCTTTTCTTGTAGGGCAAGATAAATTTCTATATCCCATTACCTGTGTTTCCTATTTTCCAGTTATGTGCAATAATAATTCTCAACATTCATTTCTAATACTTTGAATTTCAGCTTCTTTCCCTCCCTCCCTCCCTATCCATCCCCACTGAGAAGGCAAACAATTCAACACAGACTATATATGTGTCGTTTTGCAAAAGACTTCCATGACAATCATGATGTGTAATACTAACTATATTGCCCTCTATCCTACTCTGTCCCCCCCTTATTTTTATATTCCCTCATTTGACCTTGTCCCTTCCTAAAAGTTTATTTTTGTTACTTCCTTCTCCCATTTGCCCTCCCTTCTACCACTGCCCTCACCCCACTTGTCACCTCCTCCCCTACTTTCCTGTAGTGTAAGATAGATTTTTCATACCAAATTTAGTGAGCATGTTATTTCTTCCATCAGCCATATGTGGAGAGAGTAGCTTCACTTTTCCCCCCTCCCCTTCTCCCTTTTCTCCTCCATTGAACAAGATTTTTCTTTATCTCTTTTATGAGTTATAGCCTGCCCCATTCCATTTCTTCCTTTCTCCTCCCAGTATTTTCCTCCCTCACACCTTAATTTTTATTATATATATATATATATATATATATATATATATATATATATTTTGTCGATATCATCTCTTCTGATTCAACACAGCCTGTACTCTGTGTGTGTGTATGTGTGTATGTATGTGTATGTATAATCCCTCCACCTACCCAAACACTGAGGAAAGTCTCAAGAATTATAAATATTTTCTTTCCATGTGGGAATATAAACAGCTAAGCTTTAGAAAGTCTTTCATGATTTCTCTTTTCTGTTTACCTTTTCATGCTTCTCTTGATTCTTGTGTTTGAAAGTCAAATTTTCTCTTCAGTTCTGGTCTTTTCATCATGAATGCTTGGAAGGCCTCTATATCATTGAATGACCATTTATTCCCTTAAAGTATTATACTCAGTTTTGCTAGGTAGGTGATTCTTGGTTTTAATCCCAGTTCTTTTGACTTCTGGAAAATCCTATTTCAAAACTTTCTATCCTTTAATGTGGAAGCTGCCAGATCCTGTGTTATCCTGATTGTATTTCCGCAATACTCAAATTGTTTCTTTCTAGCTACTTGCAGTACTTTCTCCTTGACCTGGAAATTGAAATTTGGCCACAATATTCCTAGGAGTTTCTCTCTTCAAGTCTCTTTCAGGAGGTGATCAGTGGATTCTTTCAATATTTATTTTGCCCTCTGGTTCCAGAATATCAGGATAGTTTTCCTTGATAATTTCATGGAAGATAATGTCTAGGCTCTTTTTTTGATCATGACTTTCAGGTAGTCCCATAATTTTTAAATTGTCTCTCGGATCTATTTTCCAGGTCAGTTGTTTTTCCAATGAGATGTTTCACATTATCTTCTATTTTTTCAAACTTTTGGTTTTGTTTTTTAACTACTTGGTTTATCTCATAATCATTCTTTTCCCTGAACTCAATTCTCTCTTTCAAAGAACTATTTTGTTCTGTGACTTTTGAACTTTCTTTTCCATTTGGCTAATTCTTCTTTTCAATGCCTCCATCTCCTCACTGATTTTTTGGACCTCTTTCTAATTGAGGGTGTTATTTTCCTCAGCATTTTTTGGTTCTCCTTTAGAAAGTTGCTAACTTGCTTTTCAAGCTCTTTTATTGCCTGAGTCCAATTTGAGTTCCCTTTGGAGGCCCTGCAGGCAGGGGCCTTGACTTCCTGTGTCAGTGTGCCTTGTTCTTCCTCATATGAAAGGATGAGAGGAGACACCTGTTCACCAAGAAAGTAACCTTCTATGGTCTTATTATTTTTTCCCTTTTTTGGGCATTTTCTCAGCCAGTTACCTGACTTCTGAATCCTTTGTCAAGAAGATAGTCCTATTGGGCCTCCTTCCTACAGTATCATGTTCAAGGCTGAGATTTGACTCAGGTGCTTGATTTCCCTGGGGCTTTGGGGGGTGGGGAGCAGGGCCATCACTCAGGGCTGAGGTTTAGATCAGCTGGGTTGAAGGATCTGGGACACTCCCTGCTGGGAACTCTGCCCTGGATGTCTGTTCAGATCCTGTTCCTCCTGGTGCTGAGTAGTGAGGGCTGGACCCTGCTCTGCTTAGCATCCCATGAGATAGACCTTTTCTGTTGACCTTCCAGGTTACCTTTGACTGGAAATATCTTTTACTCTGTTGTTCTGTGGCTTCTGGTGCTCTAGAATTTGTTGAGAGTCATTTTTTACAGGTATTTTGTGGGCTGTGGGGGAAGCACTAGCATATGCTCATCCATTTGACTCTGCCCCCTTGGGTTCAAATCCTACCTCTGATATCTGTATAGCTTGGGAATGTCACTTTACATCTATGAACCTTAGTTTCCTCAAGTGTAAAATTAGACCTTTGGGCTAAATGGCTTGTGAGGTCCTTTTTATTTCTAGATCTATGATCTATGAGTAGCAAGTGGTGAACAACACTGGATAGCATGTCACAAAGTGGACTAAATCACAGCTCAGGACATAGAAGAAACTTAAAAAATTGCTTTACTGATTTTTGATATCTACAAATTTGGGTTTCTCAGGCCTAACTCCTTTCCTAAACAGTCCCTGGCCCAACATTGTGCACTAGTCTTTTCCTTTTATTCCAGTCTTGGATCTTGTCCTATTCACTACCCTCCTTGAGCTGCTTCTTCCTTGAATCTTAAATCTCTTCCTGTCTTTGGGCTTTTTCTCTGCTGTCTGTATGTATAACCAGGTCTGTGCCATCCTTAAGAAAACTTTACTTAACCCCATCATCCCCTCAAGAAAGATATATTTTCTTATCTCTCTTTCCTTTAATAGCTAACCTTGCTTGGAAATAGGTCACTTATAGCCTCCATTTCCTCCTATATAACTTGCTTCTTGACCCCTGGCATTCTGACTTTTGAACCCACCATGCCAATGAAACTGCAATGTCCAAGATTATCAACAATCTCTTAGTAGCTAAATCCATTCACCTTGTCTTAGTCCTTATCAATCTGGACTTTCTATAGAGACTGTGCCCCTTTGGATCACATGTCCCCTCCTCCTAGATGTTCTCTCTTTCCTCAGCTTCATGATAATACTTTCTCTTCACTCTCTTTCTGTCTATGCACTCTTTCTTTGTATCCTTTGAAGAGTTACTCATTATTTTCCACTCCCTATAGTCAGGTATACCCTAAGACCCTCTCTTAAGCCTTCTTCTTTATACTGTTTTTCCTGGTGATCTCCTCAGTTCCCATAGTTTCAATGGTCATTTGTATGCAAATAATTTCCATATCTACATAATCATCTCTCAACTTTCTCTTGAACCTGCAGTCCTGTACCAATCACCAACAACTTGCTTACAATCTCCACTGGGAGATGCCATAGACATCTCAAATTCAACATATAGAAAACGGGGCTTGTTGTTTTTTTTTCTCATACCTACTCCTCTTCTTAACATCCCTATTTTTATTCTTTTCAGTCACCCAGGTTTTCAAGCTTATGTTGTGATCAGCTCTTTACTCTCCATACAATTATTTGTAAAATTGCACCAACTCTACTTCTAATCCTCTCTCTTAAATCTCTTCCTTTTTTCCTCTATTTGCACCAAAATAACTCCTTCATCACCTTTGGCTTCAACGATATTAGCAAGCAAATTGATCTCCCTAATTCAAGACTCACCCCCTCTTTAATTCATTCCCTATACAGTAACCAAACTGATGTTCCTAAAGTATAGGTCTAACAATGTCATTTCCTTGGTCAAGAATCTTCAGTGTCTACCTATTGCTTCTAGGATGAAATATAAGTTCTTTAGCTGATATTCAAAGCCTTTGACAAACTTTTCAGGCTCATTGCACTTTATTCCCCATTAACTCTCTTCCCTCCCAGCCAAACTGGCCTACTTATTACCTTTGCACATCTGTCCTCCATACTTGTAACAGTCTTTCTCCTCATCTGTCCCTTTAGAATTCATAGCATATTTCAGGGGTGAACTCATGGTCAACCTCCTACAGGAAGCATTTCCTGATGCCCATAGAGATGTTATAGGAGGAAGCAGAACCAAATGATAGGAAATTATCAACTGTATCAAAAGCTGAAAAGACGTCAAAGATAATGATGACTGAAAAAGCAGTCTTTAGCATGTCATTTATTAATAACAATAAGAAGAGCTGTTTAAGTAAATTGATGAAGTTGGGAGTCAGGTTGCAAATGGTTGAAAATAGTGAGTGATGAAGACACGAAAGTGTCCAAAATAAGTCACTTTTGTAATATAGTATGGCAGTAATACCACAGGTAACTAAAATTGCTTATATGAACTGAATTTAACAAGCCATGTAATAAAACAATTAGAGGTAAAGAGGAGCAAGACCCTTTCACAACTATGACTGGATGAGGACAAGGGAACTTTTAGCCAATCAGGTGATAAAAAAGATCATAAAATAGACAGTTTGGGTCATGTGATTTAAATTTTTTTTTCTCAAGAACAAAACCATTTACTATAGAATTATATGAGAAAAATAAATTGGGGAACTATTAGAATGCTATATCATTGCTAAAAGTATGATATCTACCTCATCCAGGGAGTTGGCACAAATATGTAAATATTCTCTCTCTCTCTCTCTCTTGCTCTTTCTCTTTCTCTCTCTCTGCATATATATGTACACATACATATATAGCATACCAAAAACCACTACCCAATAACTCAAAGTATACAAATTAGTAGGGTTTTTAAAATATTCCATTGATATTTATTGTTTTTTAAATCACATTTAAGTTACCCTGTGCCTACTCAAAGCAACATAGATATATAGATAAATATGCATATACACACATACATGAATATATATAACAACAAAGAGAAATAAGCATTTCAGGAAATTAATCAACACATCAATTTATTCCAAAAGTAAATGGAGTATTCTGCTTCTATAGTTCATTTCCCCTCATGTAAAGAATCTAGGGTAGTACATTCTCTTATCTCTTTTTCTGGGTCAAAATTAGTTTGTTCAGTTTTGATTTTGTTGTTCCTGTTTTTCATTTACGTTGTTTTGGTCTTCATTTAATATCGTTTTCTTGGTTCTTTCTGCTTCACTTTGCATCAATTTGTGTGTCTTCATATGCTTCTCCATATACATCACATTTTGATTTGGAAAAGTGTTTCAGGTAATTATTAATATTTTGCAATCTTGTTTCGAAAACTCTTTCTTAATGCACTTCAACAACTTCTGCATTGAAGAATGGGCTTAATAGTTTTTAAAAGAATTGTAAACTATAAGTAACCATGTGAAAACTTGCTTTAAATCACTAATCATAAGAGAATAGAAATCAAAAGAGCTCTAATGTTTAACTTCATACTAAGTAAATTTTCAAAGATGACAAAATGGGATAATAGTCAAGGGCTATTTAAAGGACTGTAGGAAAATTGATATACTAATACCCTTGATGGAGCTGCAAAGTGATCCAGTGGTTCTGGATACGACTTTGGAATGGTTCTAGAAAATTGACTAAACTGTCTGTGTCCCTTCAGTTTTCAAAAATGCTACACAAACTCATATGCTTCAAAGAAATCAAAGATGGAAATACATACATATTTATGTGCATATAGTATGTTCATAGTAGCACTCTTCAAGTCAACAAAGAGCTATAGAAAAATTGGGTGTCCATTAATTGAGGAATAGCTGAAAAAGTTACATAAGTGTACATAAATGATACATAAATAGAATAGGATACTATTTTCTAATATGGTGAGATAAAGTTAAAAAGTTGGAGAAACATGAAAAATATTTATATACATATATATACATATAAATGTAATACTGATGGAATAAAATAGGCAGAAGCATGAAGTATGAGAACAATAAACACAGTGACTAGAAAAATATGAATAATGTGATCAATCAAAGGAAGCAACTTTGAGAAAAGTAGAGAGGTGAAGGGAGCTCATTCCTGCTTTTTAAACCTCTCTTCAGAGCCATTATGCATCTACAATTCATGTTACCCAGTTTCTCACTTAATTGTAATCTATCTTCAGTGTGCACGAATCAGTTTGTTATGTATTTTAATCTTGTGTTCCCAAGTGGAACCTAAGGCTTTTGGCATAAGGATCATATCTTACACTTTTTTTTTATCCATAGCATCCGCTGTAGTATTAACTATGTATTAGGCAAATATTAAATAATTATTGGTTAATAGAAGAGTTAAGATTGACTCAGGAGAGAAAACATTTTTAATCAAGTGAGTGAAAAATCAAGTGATGAAAAAAATTCATCCTGTTCTATTATGTGGAATGAGCAATTTGAGAAAGTGGGGAAGTCTAATAGGAAGTTGATGATATGATTTATATGAAAGTGGTGAGGTTAATAATTGTGGGAAGGCAAGGAAGAAGTAGAGTTCAATGGAAGAGATTCCATATTAGGAGTCAGAGGAACTGACTTTGAATCCTGATTTTGCTATGTGGCTTTGAGTCTTTCTAGGTCTCAGTTTCCACATTTGTAAAATGAAGGGAGTTGTACTAGATGGCTTCTGAGGGCTTTTTCGTATCTATATCTGTGATCCTGAGAATGGAAAGAGAAAAAGAAAAGAGACAATGGAATTTTTAAACTTATGTGATTTGTGGACCAGAGGAAATGTTGGAGGAAAATGATAAATTTGGGGAGGTAAAGTAATGTGGAAGACAATAACATCATTAGCAATGATAGAAAAACTCAGAAAGGTAGTCAGTTTATGATGGAAAAGTCCAATCTTGAAGATGTTGAGTATTTACTTAAGGGTAACTAGGTAATGCACTGGACAGAGTGCAGGACTTAGAGCAAAACTTGGAATTCTGCCTCAGATATTTACTGTGTGAGCTTGGACAGGTCACTTAACCTGTCTCAGTCTCAGTGTCCTCAATAATAAAATGGGGACAATAAGGGCTTCTATCTCTCAGAGTCTGCTATAAGGATTAAATGAGATAATATTTGTAAAGTGCTAAGCACAATGCCCAGCACATAGTAGGGACTTAATAAATCTTCCCTTAATAAATTCTCCCCTCCCTTTTCTCTTTTCATTTCCCTTTCTTCTTCTCCCTGCCCTTCCCCTTCTCCTGTCTCTTTCCTTTCCCCTAACTATTCCTCCACCCTTTCCTCTTTCTCTTTACCTTCTTCTTCCCTTTCCCCTCCTTTTCTTTCCTTTCCCATTTATGTCCTTCCTTAGGCCTAGGTCATTCTCAGTTCTACACCTGTAAAATGACTAAGTATACCAGGTCAACCCTAAAGCCCTTCCCTTCCAGCTCTACGTCCCTCCTACCTCTTAAAAATGCTATCTCTGCCAACATTTGGTTATGACATCCTAACCAAAGGTGAAAGTAGACTATAACTCAAGACTATTAATGGTTATCTCCCCAGATAAACATTCCAAGACTATTAGCTCCAACTTGAAAGGGGTATAATTACACTGCTTAAGTCAAAGTTAGATGGGAAACTTTATATGTACTGCTACTTTGAGAAAATTCTACATTAAATTGAAACATTTACTGGAATAAAATTAGGCATGTCATTTCTCAGCTTGGAATGTTGTAATTCCCCCAAGAGTAACAAAATTGTTCCTACCATTTTATGATTAAATTGGTTAAAATACAACAACAAGCTGTTGACGTAGGCAGTGATGCTTTTCTGCACTCATAAAAGTCAAAACAGCTTTCATTTGAAAGAAGAAAATTTTGGCAAGCATTAAATGCACAATAATCCTTGTGTTTTGAAAATAGAAATTAAAAGAGGTCTTTGAAGAGTAAAACCAAAACCTTAAATGTACATTCATTCCAGAATCCAGGCTCGTTCAGTGAAGAAATATTTCTAGTGACTTGGGCAAATAGAAAAGCTATTTTTAAAAGTTTCTGAACTATATGTTTACCTGAAGATAGACTTTTAAGAAATTCAATACACAGATTAAGAAAAATGTTCTTTTAATGAGAAAATTCAGTATGAAGAATTTGTCTTTAACTTCAAAGAGAATAAGAAATCATAACTTCTACTCTGCATTGCTGATTAATTTCCCTCCTTTCAGTTCTCCATCTCTGGGCTAAACTGCTCTTAACTTTAGGTACCACTAAACACTTCGTTAATCCAGATAATAAATGACAATATCTTACCACTAAAGTCACTAAAGCATTAAGGGCATAAAATTCAATTCTTTCTTTGACTACAGGGAGGCACATTTAAATCACTTCATTTCAGGGAGTCAAAAGAGACTTCTTTCCCTCTACTTCTTCCTCAATATCTTTTGGGGTAACCAGTTATCCAAAAGAACACCTCATCCCTTCTCTCCCCTCATCAACACAACCCTAACCATGCTTCTAGTTGTTCTGTCTACACCAAGTTTTACTCTGTATCACTACTACCTTCTGTCTAAGATTTTTAAAGGGGTGGAGATCTCACCCATGGTAGAATAGCTATATCTATAGAATTTCTAGACAGAACCATTCTGGAATCTAAGCAGTCTTGGAGATGCATGATAGGAATAGATATTGCCAAAATCACTGCCGTGCAAATCACATCTACCTGTATGATACAGCTTCCCTTCTTCCCTTTTTTTCCCTTTCCTACTATAATAGGAGGTAGAGACAGAGGTAGAGACAGGGAAAGAGAGACAGAGAGGCAGAGACAAAGAAACAGACAGAGATAGACAGAGAGGAAGAAAGACAGAGACAGAGAGACAGAAACAGAGACAGAAACAGAGATAGAAAGAGACAGAGATGAAGGTGGGGAAATTGACTTCATAAGGGTATAATTAGATAATTAAGTTCATATTCAAATTCATTAGAAAATTACACAAAATAAATAATTGGGATCTATTTGTATAACATTTTTCAGGATTGCAAAACCTTTAATGTTATCTCTTCAGAGCCTCATAAAAACCCTGTGAGGAAGGCATTAAACTTATTATTATTTCCATTTGAAAGATAATGAAACTAAGGTATGGAAGTATTATATGCCTTGTCCATAGTTACATGGCTTGCAAATGTCAGAGCTGGGACTGAAACCCACATTCTGCTGACTTCAATTCCAGCATTATCCACTATGCAAAACTCCTACCTCTAAAAAGCTTAATGTTTTCCCACAGAGATTCTTGTGATCATCTGGTCAGTGAAAGCTTCATTTGTTATTTATCACTGATGAGAAAACTTTGGTGTGCTGAAAGGTGACTGACATTTCCTTTCTCTGTAGAACAAGAATATCTTACAGACATGTTGCAAGGTCCATTCATTTCTGGTTGTTGGTAAATAATTTCAGTAATTTCACACTGTATCACATCAGGTTTGCAACATGTTTACCCCATAGTTAGTACAAGTATTATTATCCCAATTGTAAAAAAAAAAAAAAAAAGATAAGGAAACTGACATTTTTTGAGTGACAAGAACACTAAAAAGACAGAATAAGCCATGACTCCTTTACATTAGGAGGCTCATAGATTGAGGGCTGGAAGCAACTTTGAGGATCATTAAATCCATCTCTCTCAGACGAGAAAGCTGAGACCCATAGCGATTAAGTGACTTGTTCCTCTGCCCATGCCCTTTCCACTGTACCTTGCTATCACTTTAACTGATTTGCTCATAAGTTAGTCAGTTTCTTTAAGTGTAAGGGGGAATTGAAGCCCAGCTTTCCTGACTATTTATAGAGTTCCATCCCTAACACCACACTGCTTGACCGTGGACAGCAATAGGAAAGAATGCTGACAGAATAGCTCCTCAACCACATGGAGGTTATTGCTTTAATACCAAGATGATTGAAGTGCCAAGATGTGATGAAACCTCAAAAGGATTCAGGAAACAGATAGTGAATACCTGCAATGAACTATTTATGGCACCTGTACAGCTAAATGCTGTAGGGCAGCTAGGTGGCACAGAGCACGGGGCTTGGAGCCAGGAAGACTCATTTTCATGATTTCAAATCCAGGCTCAGATACTTATTAGTTGTGTGACTTTGGGCAAATCCTTTAACCTTGTTTTCCTCAGTTTCCTAATCTGTAAAATGAACTGGAGAAGGAAATGACAAACCACTCCAGTATCTCCAACAAGAAAACCCCAAATCAGGTCACAAAGTCAGGCATGACCGAAAATGACTGAACAACAGCTAAAGCTAAATACAAGAAGTCCTTCAAAGACTAGGTCTGACCTTAGATTTAGTTAAAGTTCCATTTAGCTATTTATGTCTACGACTTAGTTTCTAGAAAATAAAATTGTGACTGATATAATAGGCAGCATGGTACACTAGAAAGACATGGGATCTGGAGTCAAAGGAACTCACTTCAAAACCCAAGTCTGACATACATTGCCTTTATGTCTGTGAAAAAGTCATTTGAACCACTCAGCGTCTTAAATTTTCTCATCTGAGGGGACTGGCCTTGACAGGACCCAAAGGTTCCTTCTAGTTCCAAATCAATGAGCCTCCTAATATAAAGGAACTAGTCATCTGTGCTCTTATTTGATATTCCAGCTTTTGCCCTTCCTAACCAGGCACTAATGGGTACATATATTATTAGTGCCTAGGGAAGACATTGCCTTAAGTACAATGGCATATTTATGCAAACTTGTTTCATAGAATGAAACTGATGGAATGAAACAAAAACTGCTTCCATATTCCATGGAAAATGACCCAGAACAGGAGTTTTATGGTATTAGAAAATCTTACACTGTTAATATTTGCTCAAACACCAAATATATGGTCAACAAAATTAGCCAACAAGCCATTAGTCCGTCAATAAGTATTTATTAATCATCTATTAAATCCCAGGAAACTGTGCCATGCTCTCCATCCCTCCCATAGGTAAGATGATAGTCACTGGTAGAAATAAGGCCCTATAGAACATTATAGTGCATATAAAGTCCTTTTCAAATTGACTGTTACGCCTCTTAGTTAATGCCTTAGATACAATAATATTGGTATTGAAAGGAATATTTCTATAATAAAAGAGGTAAGCTTATGAGGGTAGTACAATATTTCATTTTATGAGGTACATGAGCAGATGGGAATATTACCTCAATGACTTCTAGACTGATCACTGACTGCTCCATAAACTGACCTGCCTGAGGACCATAGCCTCATAGGTCAGAGAATCATACAGAATCTTTGAGCATGTGAGCCTCAGTTCACCATCAGGAGCTGCTTCCTAGGGAATTTTAGAAATCATCTCATGTAGCCCCTTCAGTTTGCATTTGAGAAACAGAGACCCAGGAATCTCCCAAGGTCACATGGGCAGAAGTGGCAAAAGTTGGGATTGAATTCAGGCCTTCCCTTTGACTTCAAGCTCAGACACTTGAGTTCAGTGTCCCCTGGAAAAAGAACTAGATCAGTAGTGTTTATGGTATAGGAAAGCCCTATACTGTTAGTATTTGTTCAGAACAGGGACATATAGTTTAAAAAATTAGTCAAAAACATTCAGTTAACAAGTATTCATTAATCGCCTAGTAAGTTCCAGGGCATAGTGCTAAGCTCTCAGTCCCACATGAATGCTTCATTGACAATTCAGTGATATGTGGAAATAAGGCTCTTCCCACTGTACCACATTTTGGAGTTCCTCTAACCTATAATAATATCATTTTTTCCTCCCTCTGTGATCTTTAGCCACAGACTAGCCACAAGCTCTCCTAGGCAAGCCTCATCACTGAGTTTTTGATTTAAGTTACATGAGGATCAAAACCTTTGAGGGTTGTTAGTGTGAAATCCAAGAAAGAAACAGAAGGAAGGGATGTCCTAGATGCAGTTATTCTCCTTACAATTATTCAGTTGCCGAATGCTGTTTACTGAGGGCATTACCCACATTGCATCTAGGGTTGTAGAGGAAAATCTCTAACAAAAATGCCATACAATTAAACTACAGCCTGGGAAAGTGTGTGGCTGATGATACACATAAGTGAACTGATTGATCACCATCTAGCAGGTAGCCCAAATCCTTTCCATTTTCCCCACTTTGGAGATACTAATACTAATGTTCCCTCAGTTAAATTTCCAGGCGAAGTAAGGTTTCTTTTGTCAAATAAAATGTATTGAATTCCACCCAATCATTGTCTGTCTTGTAAAGGCTGCTGAGACCTTTAGACATCCCAAGCCACTCCTGTGAAGCTTCAGTGAATGCAGATAAGAGAACCTAGGTCCCAAAGGGAGAGATCTTATTACTTGTATTTCTAATTCTTCACTATTAGAATAGATTTTTGGATCAGATCCTTATTGTTCTACTTACTCCTGAGGGGGCACTGAATTCCATCCCTGAAGTAACTTATTAGAAGAGAATAAGGTGAAGAAACTATCCATTTTCCTTCTCTACTTAGTCAAACTCACACCTTAGGAATGAGCACAAGCCAATGTTTCCCCGAATGTTCAATGCCTTGGGGTAGCATACTTTATTCTCTAAATTTCACAAATAAGTAATCAGGTGTAAAAGGATAATTGCATGGTTATGTTTGTGATGTTAAATACCATATTGGAATGAAATGGATCAGATTATTTATTATTAATATAAGGAACTCCCAGATGAGATCATTGTCTCTATTAAAACAGATTGACACCTCCTTTGCAGCTCAGAGAACTGCCCAAGAGTGAGAAGTTAAGTGACTTGCCCAGGATCACACTGCCAGTGTGTGTCAGGGATGGGATTTGGACTCTTCTTCCGGGAATTCTGAGCCTAGCTTTCTTTTCACTGTGTCAAGCTGACTCTCTTATTAGATGTTAGTAACAATTTTGCAGAAATTTAACAAGACCAATCTACCATTATCTGGAGGCTTTTCTGTTCCTTCCTTTTCTGTTTTTTTTTTTTTTTTCCCACTTGGGGGTTGTGTGTATAGAACATTATAGTTCATATGAAGATCTCTAATTGCTCCTATCCCTTAGATCAGGAGTCTGTGGCTGCAAGGCCATATGTGGCCCTCTAGATCGTCAAATGCAGCCCTTTGACTGAATCCAAGCTTCACAGAACAAATCTCCTTAATAAAATAATTTGTTCTGTAAAACTTGGACTCAGTCTAAAGACCATACCCAAGGACCTAAAAGGCATCATGGCCTCAGGTTCCCCAGCTCTGATAATTTTGATCATGCTCTGGATATAGTGTTATTAGTATTTGAAGTTTTCTTGAATGACCAAAGAAGCATGCCATTTTTTTTTTTATACTTTTTAGCTGATCTGGGACAACTTGACAGACACTGTCCTTTGGAATAGATTGTCTTGTATTCCAATGAGTTGTGGCATAAGAGACACCTATATTACTGTTTACCTCAAGTAAAATCTTTCTGTATTATCTTTTTTCCCACTGCAGAATATATCAAGCATATTTGCTCCATAGAAGGCTGGAAAGAAACAAGCCTGAAGGTGCTCCAGAAACTTTCCTTGATAGAAAATGTCTGGTGGAATCTCAAAAGCAGCTTATAGAAAACCTTCTGAAAAGGTGCCCTTCTTTCTTCCCTCCATTTTAATCTGTAACACTTTTGCCCAAAGGAAAGTTAGATAATTAAATAAGGAAAGGTTCCAGGCTGTAATTTTATACTGTGCAAGTAGAAAGACAAGTGTATTCTCCCTCAACTATCCTATGAACATTCCACAATGTGTGAGCACATCCCAAGTCAAATCCTCCTGAGCCAACATTTCCTTATAACATTGCTGATACTCATCAAACAGGCTTAATGTGATGTAAGGTCAAAGAGCATTGGTCTTGAATGTCAGGAAGAGCTGAGTTCAAATTCTCCCACTGAAACATACTGGTAGTGTGGGCAAGTGTCTTAAGCACTTAGGGACAAAGGCAACTGTCTAAAGTGTCCCTGAGGCTCCATCCTGGCCCTTCTCCCTTTGCACTACATCAGTTGGTGATCTCACCAGCTCCCATGGATTCAATTATCATATTTCTATGCAGATTATTTTTAGATTGACTAATCTAGTTCTCACTTCTCCCTTCATCTCCAATTATGCATCTTCTGCTGCCTACTGGATATCTCAATATGCATGCCATTTACACACTGTAAACTCAATATATCCAAAATTAAGCTCATTGTCTCCTCCTAGTTTCCCTATAACTGTCAAGGTCACTCTTATCCTCACAGTTACCCTCAGGTGTTACACATCAGCTCCTTCACCTCCCACGTCTAATCTGTCACCGATTTGTGCTGATTCTGCCACCAAAACTCTCTCCTATATACCCCACCCCCTTCTCTTCTCTGATACTGTGACCACCCTGGAAGAGGTCTTAATTACCTCACACTTGGACTACTTCAATAGTTTACTGGTTGGTTCCTGCCTCAAATATATCCTTGTTCTAGTCTGTTCTCCACTCAGCTGTCAAAGCAATCTTCCTAAAGGATTGGGATAAATATGTCACACATCTCTAATTGCTAAATACCAGTGGCTTCCTATTACCTCTAAAATCAACTATGAAATCCTCTGTTTGAGGCTGAAAGACCTCCATGATCTTCCCACCCTAAACTTTCCAATCCTTTTTTCACCTTACTCTTTACCATGTGCTCAATGATCCAGTGACAATGACCTTCTCTATACCTTGAACAAGAAACTCCTCTAGCTTGGGACATTTTCACTGGCCATTTGCCATTCCTTGAATTCCTTCCCTCCTTATCTCTGCCTCCTGGTTTCCTTGGCTTCTTTCAAGTCTTAACTAAAATCCCATCTTCTGCAAGGTATCTTCCTAAATGCTAATGTTTTTCCTAAGTTGCTTATCTCTGATGTATCCTGTATTTGTCTCCCCTTTAGAAAGTGAGCTCCCTGAGGTAGCCTGTGCTTTGTCTTTCTTTGTATCCCTAGTGTTTAGCACAGTTCCTGGCACATAGGTGCTTAAGAAAGGTTTATTGTTGATGTTTTATTGACCTGTACTGACAGAGGGAGTTTTCTTTCTAGAGGATAGATCACAAAAGGAAAAAAGAAATACTGTAACTAAAGTAACACTGTAACTCAATGCTATTATGTCATCATCAGACATAGAAAATGATGTAGATTTGCTTAAAACCCCTTAAGATTAAACCTACCCTCAGTGTCAGTCCCACTTGTTCTCCTCTTTAAAATAAAATAAAACATTGTTCTCATAGGAGTACTTCATTCCTTCAATAGTTTTTTTTTTACCTAAATTTATATTTTCACAGGAAAAGTCAATGCCAGGTTAAGTATGCCTATATAAGTTTTATAGCTCATGAAATGAAGTTCAACAATTATATTCTATAGGAAAAGATATCCTTACAAATTATGCATCGATGTGATTCTTTTTCATATGCAGTCCTCATTAGTGACAAGTCATTTTTTTTGCAAGACCATCATTATTTACATCTCTACATTTTGATTTGATAGATTATCTCTACCCAAAATTAAACATTTCATCTCTTGTGCAATTCAAGTGTTTTCATTTTCTTCTGAGAAGTTAAGGTCTAGGCTGCAACATTCACATCTTTCTTGCTTGAAGCAAGAAAGGATTCCATCTATCCATACTCCTTTGCAATTGTATAGCTTACCATTCGCTTCCATTATCCAACTTCTACCAAGCTCCCACCCAATGTCACAAAGCAACTGTGAGAAAAGGCTGGGAGTTTGGCAGTGTTCCAAGAGCTTAGCAATCTATTCACAGGAGATCCATCTCTGTACAAAGATCACAAAACCATCTAGTCATTGCCTGGAGAATAGTATGTTCTTTCTGTCAAGTGTGATACAATTTCCTTAGTTAACTGAGTACTTAAAAAAATGTTTTCTGCACAAAATGTCAACTGGTCAAGTTTTAGTATGTTTACTAGGTATGTTAGTCATGCAGATTGTAGCATTCACCTTTTTATAAATTATTTTTTTTTCTGTACGCATTAGACCTTTTGGAAAAATCAGGTTTTCCTAAAGAAGTTACACACACACACACACACACACACACACACACAGCACTACCAAGCAAAGAGATGATACTGTGTTGATGAAAGGAAAAAAAATCTTCTGAAGTCCTCATAGCAAATAAACACAGCCTGTCATTTTTGAATGCTAGTGCTGATCAGTTTTGGGGGAAAGGGCTCTATTAAGGGCCTATTTGAAACTATAAAATGGACTCTATGTTTAAATGTTTCATTTGTTATTATGAGTTGGGAAGGTAAGAGTTAAAGAGAGAGACAAAAAGTCGAGCAGGAAAGAAATTCATCCTTTCTCTTTTGGGTTTTGTTGCAAAAAAAATCTATTCTGGAAATGAACACATCTGTGTCTTTTAAATGTCATGTTTTTATTTGAAGTTTTAGAAAAATGTCACCCAAGATAAATAATAGAAAGCAGCCTATGGGTAAGATAAGCAGCTAGGTGGCACAGTGGAAGTGACTAGAGTATGGGGCCTTGAGTCAGGAAAATGCGTCTTCCTGAGTTCAAATAAGGCCTCGGAGACTTCTTAGCTGTGTGACCCTGGGGAAGTCACTTGACTCTGCCTCAGTTTCCTTATCTGTTGAATCTGCTGGAGAAGGAAATGGCAAATTGTTACAGTATTTTTGCCAATAAAACCTCAAATGGGATCACAAAGAACTAGACATGCTGGAAAAAAACTGAAAATATATGATTCTTCATTCTTCAGTCTCTTGCATTTGGTCTCTATGAATAATTTCATGTCTTTCCATATTCCTTTGTGTTCCTTTTAATTCTTGCTCTAAATGGTGTTAAATCCCAGCTACAACCATATGACAGCGAAAAGTAATAGCAAACAGAGAAGCAGAATTCTGATGTGGAATTAGAGGGAATGAACAAAGAAAAATCATCTTTATTTCTACTCTGCTTTACTGAGATGTGACATTCTAAGACAGTGATGTCAAACTCAGATAAAAATGGGGGCCACTTAACATGACAAAACAGAAAAATTATAAATGCTGGGGAAAATGTGGGAAAATTGGTACACTAATGCATTGCTGGTGGTGTTGTGAACTGATCTAGCCATTCTGGAAAGTAGTTTGAAACTATCTCCAAAGGGCTATAAAAATGTGCATGCCCTTTGACCCAGCAATATGCTTTCTAGGACTATATTCCAAAGAGATTATAAAAATGGGAAAAGGACCCACATGTACAAAAATATTTTTGGCAGCTCTTTTTGTGGTGGCCAAGAACTGGAAATTTAGGGGATGCCCTTCGGTTGGGGAATAACTGAAGAAATTGTGGTATATGAATGTAATGGAATATTATTGTGCTACAAGAAATGACAGACTTCAGAAAAATTTGGAAAGACTTATATGAACTGATGCTGAGTGAAGAGATTAGAACCAGGAGAACATTGTACACAGTAACAACCACAGTGTATGAGGACTATTTTTGATAAGCTTAGGTCTTCTCAGCCATGCAAGGACCTAAAACATTTCCAAAGGACTCATGATGGAAAATGCCATCCACATTCAGAGAAAGAACTGCGGAATCAGAACACAGACTGAAGCAGACTATTCTCTTTTGTTATGTTTTATTTATTTTTTTGTTTTCTTTCTCATGATTTCTTCCATTAGTTCTAATTATTCTATACAACATGACTAATGTGAAAATATGTTTAATAAGAATGTATATTTAGAGACTATATCAGATTGCACATCATCATGGGGAGGGGGAAAGGGAGAGAGGTAAAGAAAATTTAAAATTTATGGAAGTGAATGCTGAAAACTAAAAATAAATAAATTAATTTATAAAAAAAAAAATGGGAGACCATGAAACCATACTTAAGGAAGATCCCTACTGGTTATATGTTGATCACATATAAATATGTTATATGTTTCTTTGTTACTAATACGTTGATAGATTGAAATCAGATAGAAATTATTTCTTATTTTGCTTCAGCCTCACTCCGGTGTGTTGTGGGTGGCATGTGACCTGTAGCAGTGTGTTTGACATCTCTACCCTAACTCACAGGAAACTTGGTTATAAGTGACTCCATAGCCTAGAGGTTCTGAGTCATATTGTTTCTCTCTGCTAGTTGTTGTATGTTTTTTTCTGTCTTTTTTTCAACTTTTAAAATATGAATTAGTTTTAACCATTTATAGTAAGTTTCAAGTGAAAATTTTACTGTTTTTATCATGTCCAACTCTTCATGACCCCATTTGGAGTTTTCTTGGTAAAAATGCTGAAGTGGTTTGTCACTTCCTTCTCCAGTTGATTTTACAGATGAGGAAACTGAGGCAAACAGGATCAAGGGACTTGCCTAGGATCACACAGTTACTAAATGTCTGAGGCTGGATTTTATGGGTCTTCCTGACTTCAAGCCGGGCTCTCTATCCACTTTGCCACCTAGCTGTCTTTGTTAGTTAGGGGCTTTAAAAACTAGCTAATAATAGTAATAGCTAACATTTATATTGTGCTTTCAGGTTTGGAAAGCATTTACAAATATTATCTCATGTGATCCTCTCAACAACCCTAGGAGGCCAGTCCTATCATTTTCTTGATTTTGCAAATGAGGAAACTCAGACTGAGATGTCAAGTGACCTGCCCAGGATGACGCAACTAGTAAATCTGAGGCAGGATTCAAACTCCGGTCTTCCTTGGTCCAGGTTCTACCCTCTGGCTATTCTATCATCTAGCTGCCTCCAAAAGCAAATCAAAATAAAACTTCTAAGAATATTAATAAAATCAAAACCAAAAGATTCTCTCTTATTTGGTTCTGTCCCCAATTTGGAAAATCTCTAATATTTTTGACACTGCTTATTATTCAGCCAGGTTCACAAAATATTTGTCTTTGTATACAATAGTAGTTCCATGAATGTCAAAGCAAGAAATTTAGCCATTATACCCAAAGCATGAGTGATGCATACAGAACTGGAGGAATTTAATCCATCAGCCATGAGGCAGCTTTTCTGAAATAGGTACCAATATTTTTTTTTCCTTTTCAATAAAGAAAAATGGGGAAAACATCCACCCTTCCACAATTTTTTAATTTGAAGGACCAAGAAAAGTTTCTCTTAAAAATAAACAAGCTCAAATTATTATCCAGTTTTATCTGAGGAAGAGCAGAGCACTAGAAGCATCTACTTTTTAAAGAAACTATAAGGGTCTTGATTATCAATACGGAGTCTGTTTATGACCTTAAGGAATTCATCTGTTGCTATTGTCGTCATAGCAGGATACCAGAGTTCTGTTTCATTCACAGTTAATTGGCTAACTGCAAATAAGAATTGTCAGTTAATTTAAAAACAGAGAGTCCTCTAGGGAACACTTTCCATTTCAATTCACACTGACTAAATCCATGCTTAACCATACTATTGAACCTCTACATATCCAACAGAGGAAGGGATCTTGTTTCTAATTGAAGGAGACTTTTGGGGATCACTAATAATGAATCAATGAATAGATTTTACTGTATCATTAACTTAGTAGATTGACAGACATCGCAAAGTCAATTCATACTTTCCAAGAAGTGTCTGTGATTATGTGTGGTCCAACAGCATAAGATTTTCATCTTCCCACTCTGTGGCTAGCTCATGACCTCTCTCTTTGGCTGAGTAGTTATCTATAGTTTGTATGACTCTTAAATATACTGACCCTACACTGTAAGCCATACACAGACAAAACAATAGATAAGAAAGGGGGCATTTTGTCACCCAATATATAATTCATGTTAAGGAATTTAGGACACTATCATCAAAAGATTATTCTAGGGCTTAGGTGGTTTTTTTTTTCAACTTTCAAAATATCTGAAATAGTTTTAAAAGTTTGTAATAAGCATTCCCTAATTGATAAATGGTCAAAGGATATTAATATGCAGTTTTCAGAGGAAGAAATTAAAGATTATCTATAGTCATATGAAAAAATGCTCTAAATCACTATTGATTAGAGAGATGCAAATCAAAACAACTCTGATGTACTACATCACGTCTATTAGATTGGCAAACATGACAGAAGATAATAAATGTTGGAGAAGATGTGGGAGAGTTGGAACACTAATTCATTGTTGGTAGAGCTGTGAGCCCATCCAACCATTCTGGAGGGCAATTTGGAACTATGCCCAAAGGGCTACAAAATGTGCATACCCTTTGACCCAGAAATACCACTTCTAGGACTGTATCCCCAAGAGATCATAAAAATGGGAAAGAGTCCCACATGTACAAAAATATTTATAGCAGTTCTCTTTGTGATGGCCAAAAACTGGAAATCAAGGGGATGCCCATCAATTGGGGAATGGGTGAATAAATTATGGCATATGAATGCAATGGAACACTATTGTGCTATAAGAAATGATGAACAAGAAGACTTCAGAGAGGCCTGGAAAGACATATGATCTGATGCTGAGAGAAAGGAGCAGAACCAGGAGAACTTTGTACACAGCAACAACCACAGTGTATGAGAGTTTTTTCTGGTAGACTTGGAACTTCACTGCAACGCAAGGACTTAAAAAAATCCCCAGTGGTCTTCTAAGGCAAAATACCTTCCACATCCAGAGAAAGAACTTTGGAATTCAATCACAGAATGGAGCAGATCATTTTTTGTGTGTATATTACATTTTGGTTTGTTATGTGATTTCTCTCATTCATTTTAATTCTTCTGCACAGCATGATTATAGTGAAAATATACTTAATAGGAATGTATGTGTAGTACCTACATAAAATTGTATGCTGTCTTGGGGAGGCGTGGAGGAGGGAGAGGAAAAAATCTAAGTTATGTGGCAGTAATTGTAGAACACTGAAAATAAATAAAATTAATTTTAAAAAAAGTTGTAGTAAGTTTCAAATGAAAACATTTACAGTTGGTGGTTGTTCTGGTGTTGGTATTGATGTTCAGTCATATCCAACGCTTCATGACTCCATTTGGGGTTTTCTTGGCAAAGATACCAAAGTGGTTTGCATTTCCTTCTCCACTCATTTCACAGATGAGGAAACTGAGGCAACCACAGTTAAATGACTTGGCCATGGTCACAGAGTTAGGAAGTATCCGAGGTCAGATTTGAACTCAAAGGTGAGTTTCCTTGACTCCAGGCCAGGTACTTTCTCCACTCTGCCACTTAGTTGCCTGAAAACATTTACTACTTTAATTTAAGGGCTTTTGTTATTTATTGTTTTCTGTTACTTTTTTGAAAGCATCAATTTTCTCTTGAACAAGGATTAGCAGAGACATAACTTGAACAGGGCAACTGAGCTCTGGGGTTTCACATTTTGAAACATATCTTCTTTTGAAGAAGCATACTTCCCCCCAAGAGCAGGTCTTCCCCATTCCTTGTTACTTTCACCTCATGGTTCTCTACTGGCCTGTACAGTGCAGCATAACCCAACTCCCCTCCCTGGTCTCCAGACACTGTTCCCAAGGTCTCCATCATGCTATAACCCTCTTCTGGGGTCAGTTCTCTCTTCTCAAACAACTGCAACTGTGTTTAGACTGTCCTCTGGACTGCTGAAACCTTCTCTGCCCCAACACCTTTTTGGTTTTGTTTTGTTTTCTTCAAATGAAATAATCTTGTATTAAGATTCTGATAACTGCCATGCACTTGGTCAAAGAATTGGTCATTTAATTTATAACAATGAGCAGGCCAAGTTATTAACTTTGTCCTTAACTATAAAAAGAAAAGAAAGAGGCTAACTTATTCTTTATCTGATGCTTTCTTTATATGCTCTACTTTGTTTTTCAAATGCTTTAGTACTCTATAATGCCCACTGTTGCAATCAACCAGATGGCCCCATTTCCAATAATGTGACCCTAAAAGTGTTTAATTAGCTTTCTTCCCGCTGCCTACCCTCTCTCTTTGAAGCTTTCATTATGGAACATAAACAGCAGCAGGTTATAAAGGCAAGTTGAAAATATGCTATTAAATTCTTCAGAACAGATCCTTAAAAGATCCCAGGTACCATTCAAGTATCCAGATACATGCAGCATATTAGAGAGGAGGGAATTATTACTTTTAGGAAAAAGTTTCTTTTTGGGGGTATATGATGAAGCCTAGGTACTCAGTGATATAGGTACTTACCTGGGTAAGACCTTGTGGACTTCAAAATGTATACACATTGCATTCATTTACAAGGAGACAGTAAAGTATAGAGAAATGAATGCATGGTCAGCATGGCCTGGGATTCAGCCCGCCACTGACTAGTGAGTAGGAAGTCAACTTTTCCTTCATCAACTTTAAATATACTCATTAAGCTCCCTGGGTCTCAGTTTTCTTGACAGTCAAATGAGGGAATCGTAGGATCTAGAATCTGGAAGGGGTGTTAGAAGTCATGTAGGGCAACCTTTTATAGATACGATTATTGCGGCTCAGAGAGATAAAGTGATTTTCCCAAGAACACAAAAGTATTAAATAGCAGAATCTGTATTAGAGTTCATTTGGCACGCTTTCCATCATTGCACCATGAAGTAAGGAGCCAAACCCTGATTTAAACCTCAATCTTCTGACTGCAGCTTCTATGTGTTCTTTCCATAGTACCAAGCTGAAAGGAAAGGATTAGATGAAATCTACTGCCCTTTTCTGGTTCTAGGATTAGGTAACATTCCACTTCCTTGGTTATGAAAGACTCTGTAAAGCCTCCACTGAGCAACTCCATTTATCAGGCAGAGCTGATGACTTACACAGAAGCCTGAGGGCCAAGGTTCATGGGAGGAAGTTAGAGAGCAATCTGAACATAGAGAACAAGGAGGCCAGGATACTGGAAGCTGTTGACCAGCCAAAGCATAATCTTTTTACCACATGGACTTTAGAATAGTTTCTCCTGTTGGCCAAAGGTAGGAGTATCTCAATCTTCCTTCATCTTGACTCCTCTCCAGCACATAACTCTGTTGATGATCCTCTTTCTCTGGGATACTCTCTCTTGTCTAGCTATTAGTGACACAGCTCTCTCTCTTTCTCTCTGTCTCTCCGTCTCTTTCTCTGTCTCTCTGTCTCTCTCCCTTCTCTTAGTTATAAGTATCAGCCAGGTGACACACTGGATTGAGATGTGGGCCTGGAGTCAGGAAGACCTGAGTTCAAATATGAACTCAGATGTTTACTAGCTATATGACCTGGGCAATTTGCTTCTGTCTGCCTCAGTTTCCTCAGGTGTAAAATGAGGGTACTAGTAGCATCTATAATACCTATAGAGGGCCATCTGGTCAATTACAACAATGGGATTATTGTAAGGATCAAATGAGATAATATTTATAAAGTGTTTAGCATAGTGCCCAGCATATAGGAGGTGCTTAATAAATATTTTTTTCTTCCTTCCTTCCTTCCCTCCCTCTAGATAACTTCTCAGTCTCCTTTGATGGATAATCATCCACGTCTCACAAGAATATACACAAATTATCTGTCTTACGTCGTATTTTTCTCTGCATTCTCTCTCTTTGTCCCCTGTCAATGAACACATAATTTGTTTCCCGTTGTACTATTTACAAATAATAATACTATGAATGCTTTGGTGAATGAAGAGCCATTCTTTCTGCCAGTGGTTTCCTTAGGGTATATATCCAGTAGAAGGATCATAGAATCAAAGGGTATGAACATTTTAGCCACTTTTCTCACATAATAACAGTTTTTCCCAAAACAGTGCGAATTTCTACTATTGTAGAAAACAATTTGCAATTATGCAAGAAAAATAATTAAATTTCTATTACTTTCATATGTCCAGAGGAGACAATTGGAACAAAGAATGGTCACATGTGTAGCAAAATTGAAAGTAGTATTATCTGTGGTAGAAAAAAATCTGGCAACAAATTCTGTATCCATTGATTGAAGAATGGTTGAAATAATTGTAGAAAGTGACTGGTAGAATTTTGGAGTAAAGTAGCATATTATGAAATAGAAAAACCCAGGTCTCCCCACAAATACCTCATAAGGACTTGAAAATACAGTACTCTATAAAAGAAAATAAAAAGAATGACCTGTAAACTCATCCACACACAAATCCACAAAAAGACTACTAGAGCTTTCCAGAGGCCAGAATATGAGGGAAGCAGGTAGCCCTGAAAGGCTCTGGGAGGATCTGTTGATAATACTGGAATGGGCCCAGAAGTGACCCAAGTCCATCCATAATTGTCCCTAAGGCCTGTGGCTATGGGAACCCAGTCTTAGTGAACAATTTCATGGCTAAGTTTCAATGAGTTACCATAACTGAGCCCAGGCAAAGGAGCAACTTCATAAGCAAAATCCAGCCTAAGTAGCTATAAGTCTATTGTGTGAGCCAAGTAAGGGAATAGTCCCTGAGCCCAGCAGCAGCAGAGGAATGACCCCTGGAGCCTCGTGGCAACAGGAGCCTAGCACTAATTAGAGTAGCCCCAGACTCCCTGGTAAGAGGGACCTACTAGTTTGGGCTACTATACTCAGAACAAGGCAGGCACTCCCCATGACATCCATCTAAGGAGACTGATGTAAACATAGGTTCCTCAACTTAGATGTTAAGGGTGATAAGAGGAACAGACCCAAGAAAACTCTGAATACAATGTTTCCTCATCTGGAATATTCTGAATACAAGGAAATACATTGGTTATAAAGATGCTTAGGAGCAAACCCTGAGGACAATAGAAACCACAAAGCAAGTATAGCTAAAGCCTGAAAGATAAAGAAAAAAAAGTTCTGACCACAGGGACAAAAGTACCTAGAAGAAATGAAATAAGACATTTGGAATGGGGAAGCTAGGGAGAAAATAAAGTGGGGACAGCTGTTATCTTAGAAGAGATTGTGGAGAACTTCATCCAAGAACTAGAAACCTGGAAATTAGATTGAGCCAAAGAGAAAACAATGACTTAATAAGAAAAGACAAAATGATAAAACAAAAATCAAATATTGAAAAATGTAAGACATTTTGTCCCAGAAACATCTTACTGGAAAAGAGACCTAAGGGTGATAATGTAAGAAGCATAGCACTCTTTGAAAATCATGATCCGAAAGAAAATCTAGATGCAATATAAGGAATTATAAATGAAGACTGCCAAGAGCTCTTAGAAAAAGTGAAAACAGAAATATACCTATCAATTACCTTCACAAAGAAACATCCAAATGAAAAATCCCTGGAATATCATAGACCAAATCCAGAGTTTCTGAGTCAAAGAAAAAAAAACTATAAGAAGCAACAAAGAATGTAAAAGTAAGGTTTACAAAACCTTATTGTCACTATAAAGCTGTCAGTGTAAAGAAGAGGAAAGCTTATAATAAGACATTTCAAAAGGCAAGTGATAACCAAGGATAACTTACCTGGAAAGATAAAACCAAATATAATTCTAGAGGAAAAAACCAAAATTAGTAGAATAACTTGTTTCAAAGCATTCTTGAGATAATTTCAGAAATGAGTAGAAATTTTCAAATGAAAATGCAGGAATCAAGAGAAACAAAGAAAAAGACACATACTTAACTGAAAGTTAATATATGAGGATAAATTTTTTACATGTCAGAAGGTGGATACCTCTAAGGGTGGTAAAGAAAGGGAAAAATGACAAGAAACCTATGTGATTTTATTCCCTTTTATTGGCTTTAGATAAAAAAAAAAAGGAAAGTCTGGTCAAGGGATGATGTTGAGAAAGCAAGAAGGTAGAAGATTAAGATCACTATCATATATATACTATATATGATATAGTATATACTAGAGGTTCGCAAGATGAAAAGTATGTTGTCATGAAAGAAAGGGTGGAGGAAATAGGAATATTATGAACCTCACATCTGAAGTAGATAAAGATTGAATATAGTTACATATGACTCCCCCTACACAAACACATACATATACACACACAGGAGAAGGGGGGCGGCACAGAAAGAAAGAAAGAGAGAAGCAATAGGATATTTCAATTATAGGATACAAAATGTTCATCACACTCACTTTTACCGTCTTCTTACTTTAAAGAAGAAAAAGTATGAAAGCATAGAGTTCAGTTTGGAGGGAAATGACAGAAGCCATGAGTATTAAAATTGTAAGTACTGATGGAATGGATTCACTAATAAAATGGAACAGGATAGCAAAACAGTTCAGAAAACAAAATCCAATTTAAAAGAAACATACTTGAAAAACAAAGATGCATAAAGAGCTGAAATAAGGGGTTGGAGAAAAATATTATGCTTTAGCTGAACAAAAAAAATCAGTTGAGCAATCTTGATTTTTGAAAGGGCTAACGTAAATATAGACATGATAAAAAAAAGAAAAAAGTAAAAAAATGAATTTTACTTCAAGTTACCATAGATAGTGAATGAATATCATTAGTTTCTCTCCATATGTATATGTAAATGTATACATATGCGTATATGTATATACGTGTGTATATATATATACACCCACATATATACATATCTACATACACATGTATGTATATATTCAAAAGTATATGATCTAACTACTTAAAGAAAAAGTTAAACAAATTGGAGACAGAAATAAATGGCACCTAATAATTCTTCTTTGGATAAATGAGAAATAATTGAATTGCCTGAATATTGTTAGAAAAATCAGAGATGATAGATTTTGTTGATTACTGAATGAGAAAAGAAATTTACACCTTTAAAAAATGGACCATCTATTGGGCATGAAGAAGATCATAGAGTAGATAGACAGACAGACAGACAGATAGAAATATCTCTTGGGTGTGTTTGTGTGTGTGCATTTGTGTGTGTATGAGGTGTATAGGGTGTTCAAGGAGGACTGCACCTCTGTTGTGAGGGCTTATTGAGCCCTTTTCAGTGTTGCTCATCTACCTATAGTGTCTATCCGGCATTCACCTCTAACCTGTGCCTCTAAGAAGCTGTAGCATGTACAGCAGCCACACCATGATAAATCATCTCAGCAGATGGACTAAACCAAGTTGAAGATAACCAGGGGATCTCAAACCCATAGATGAATTAAGGGAGTGTCTACCCCAAACGTGTGAAACTTCTCCCAATGGAATGGGTAGATAAGAACAATTTCTTCCAAAGGCTCTGAATGTCCTTAAAGCAGGCATTGTGGAGAACTTAAAGCTTGAAATGACATCAAAGACGCCAAGGTCATTCATTACCTCCTGAGACATCACCAGATGTCTTAACTTTTGTCTTGAATTCAATGAATCTGAAAGAGAGAATAGGGTGATGATTTTGCGCAGCTCAGCCTCATTTAAATCCAATTCACTCACGAGTCAAGACATTACCTTGTAATGTCACTGGTCCTCTTAGAAAACAAAGGACAGACAATAACAACACACATGTGCATGTATGTGCATATGCATGTATATATGCATGTGTACATATACATGCATATTCACATATATACACATGTGCATGTATAAAAGCAGAAAAAGCAAATGTGTCATTTACTGATCAGAATGCAATATAAATTATATAAATAAAGGGTCCATAAAGGACTAAAATGTAATTGCAGACTAAGTAAGGTAATTCTAAAGATTGATGGGTTAAAAACGAAAGTATATGAAAAATAGAAAATTTCCAAAAGTGACAGTTATGAGCAATATTCCAAAATTTACAAAATTAAGCTAAAATATAAAGATGTATATAGAAAAACAAAAGGTCAAACACTTCAAAGGTAATAATGGGAAAAATGGTAATGAATAGAATCTATCAATACCAGATCTCAAACTGTGCTACAATTTAGTAAAAGTAAAGTATTTGGTACAAGTGAAAAAGAGAGAGAGAAGTTTATCAGTGGAACAGATCATTGTAATTTGATAAACTCAAAGACTTCTATTATTGGGGGAAAATCATTATGTGACAAAAACTGCTGAGAAAAGCAGACAGAAGACTGCTAGAACTTACTTTCAGACTAATGCATCACACTATGTACTGAAGAAATAAGCTCCAAATGAATACTTAGATATATGAAAAATCATATCATAAGCAAACTACAGAAACAAAGAAGAAATTAGCTTTTGGATCTAGGGGTAGGAGGAGTTCATAGCTAAATAAGTAATAGAGAATATAATAGAACAAGATAGACAATTTTAGTTTTATGAGATTAAAAAAGGTTTTTATAAACATCTGATATAGTAAGAAATTAGAAGAAAAATACATAATTAGAAAAAATCTTTTCAATGAGTATCTCTAATAAAGGTCTCATTCCCAAGATACATGGGGAAATGACTCAAATTTGAAAGACTAAGAACTATTCCCTGTTAAGGAAATGAATATAGGTGAAATCTAATCTGCCTGACCACCCATCAATTTAGTTCAGAGTATCCTGTGTTACAGATACATACACAAATAAACAATAACTGTAACACAGAATAGGATATAAGTAAAAAAAGAGTCTTAGATGTTCTGGCAGATCTAAGGAAAAATCCCTTCTGACAGAGAGGAAAGAAGTTAGAAAAGATTATCAGGGAGGCCTTCACTGAGTAGCTCCCATAAGAACGTGAAATACCCCCCTCCCTTTTTTCCCCTTTGGTCTTTCACATCATGTGAGATCTCACTTTTCAACTTTATTTTGAGAAAGAAAAATATGAAAATTGTTTCCATTAAAGAGGAGTATTTTCATTAAAATTCAAAACAATATAATTAGGTTTCATTTGGGAGCTTTGTTAATTTTTAAACCTCAGTTTAAGATAGAAAAGCTAATGTAATGGCTCTTTATCTCAGGAATTTATCAAGAAACAGTAAAAAGAAAATCATTCTTCCATTTTATCTAACTCAACACAAAACCTTGATACTGTTTCTGTTAGATACATACTCAGTTAAATAGCTATAGTTTAGTGGGAGTGAATTGTTGAAAGAACAAATTTTCTCCTTTTTCAATAACTAGGCAGAAGATCTGTTACTTTCTGTCCCAAGGGATTTTCTTACTTTAAAGAGTAAAGCTGTCATAAGAAAAACAGTACACTTTTCCATGAATTATAAAGGTGAAAAACTCCTTGCTATCAGAGTTGTAATTTCGCACCTAGGAAGAGATATCTGGAATAAAAAAAAAAAATTCAAGTCTTTCTGTAGGCAATTAATCCCTAGATGCTCAGGCACCAGGGGAGAGTCATTACTTTTTTCCTTAAACGTTGGCAAGCTCCTTTCCTGTTGCCCCTCAATCATTTCTTTCCTATTGCCATTTCTGTCTAAAATGCTGAGGATTGTTAAAGGCCAAAAGAAAGAGGGCAGGCCAGAAGGATGACAGCTCAGAAAATCTAAGCACCATGCTGTTATAGGGGTTAGGGATGCTCTTGATGTTGGCATTTTTATAGCTCAGTTGGAAAACCTACCAGGTGAAATACAGACTAAAAATACAATTCTAAAGCAGAGTGGTTTTCAAACTTTTAGTCTTAGGAATGTTAGTGTCTTTCCATCGTCCTTCTCCCTCTTGTTTTAAATCAAGATGGACAGGCTACCATAAACAAGTGGTCCCACCCTGGAAGATGTGTTTTCTTAAAAAAAGAAAAAAAGTAGGAACACTCTTATCAAAAGAAGAAAGTGTTCCTGTTAAATGCAATAATATGTTAATAATGCCCTTCACTCTCCAGCTTAATGGCATTGAAAGAGATGATACAGACTTTTACAAAAACCATAGAGTTATATTTTTTCTAAAGTAGACAAGATGGGCACTTTTTTGCAATAAACAACAGAACACCCACAATACAGTGAGATGTACAAAACGTATAATTCATCCCAATGGGACTGCTCTGAAATAAATAAATGAAAGCTTCTTTGGTAATCTATTTTGCTTTGTACCTGAATCAAAATTTTTTCCAGTGAAAAATTGATATTGCTAAGAAACAAAAAGTTTAAATTCAGCTCACTCCACTCAAAAGAGTTCTTTTTCAATTTTTCAGAAAGCTATGGCATTGGGAAAGTCATAATATCTGATATTCCATAGTCCCTTTCTGAAAAGGAATTCTCAACACAGATCTTCCCTAATGGAATATCCATAATACTTCATTCTTTTTAGACCATATTTGTAGTAGAAAATGTCATCCCCCCTCCAAAAAAAGCAAGTATGTCTATGTGTTCAATCATCATATTCTATGACTTTTTGATCATAAATCTGCAACCCATGACTGAGTTAAGGGCTTCCTCTAAATTAGAAGCTAAAAGACCCAAGTTGATTCAATAAGATAAGTCAATAGCATGCCACTCCTGCCTTCCTAAATCCAACTACTACAGCACACTGAGAAAAAAAGGCTTTGATTTTCATTAGAGAAGTTTAATCAATTGCTTTGCAGTCCAATTTAAGGTCCCATTTGCACAGTAAATTAGGATTCAACAAATTTCTGACTCAAATTGCAGTGACAAGAAAATATGACCTTGTATAATTTAAGACATGCACTGTGTGCATGAGTCATTTTCCCTGTATTAAGAGCCACTTGGGGTAGTAAACAGCTTGACAGTGAGTGCTAGAAAGCAATTGCTATATTAGCTTTGGTAAAGATGCAAAAAATAGTGTTTGTGTTGTTGGAACAGATTTAAACAAAGGGAATAGCACAGGGGCAATATCTCCTTGCCCTAGCCTCTCTGAGGCCTATGATCAATTTTGAAACATTGCTCTTTTGAAGCATCACAACCTCATGATACACAGGGTGATCAGAGAGACCCTGCCTGCTACAAAAATGCCACAATGTCCAATTCACAGTGACATAGTACTATTACAGTGACATAGAATTACAGTTGACTGAGTGGTGGTGGTGGTGGTGGTGGTGGTGGTGATTTCTATGCTATAAAGAGCCCTGAATTCTTATCACCTTTGCCTTGTTAGACAAATGGCACAGGGTGAATTTCCTTGTAGCCAAATAATGAAGGTAGTATCTCTTTTTTGTCCCTTAAGGAATCAGACATGGATCTGATAGAATAACCGCTCAGTGATGAGTATGGCCATTCTATTGGAACAACCACATGTCTGGCGCTGCCATCTGCAGTAAATTCCTCAGTGGAAGTCTACTTGACTGTTACAAAAGGCTCCTCTTGGCTGGAAAATGGTTATTAAATTATTATAATATTTTCGCACATTTGCCCTGCCAGAGCCACAAATAAGCCATGTAAAACCACAACAAAGACATCATGGCATTTGAGTAGGCATGGGCCATAGAAGTCATATATTCCAACATGCATTTGTACAGGTAATCCCCTCCAGGATATGGCAGATGAGGGATCTTAAAACCTCTTAAAAGAGACCACCTACTGTCTCTCACTTTGTTTCCCTTTTCAACAACTCTAATTGCTGTGTTTCCTTAGAATGAATTAAAAATCTGACCCCCTTGCCGCTGCCAATTTCTACTACATCTGACCTGAGGTGCCAAGCAGCACAAATTCATTCCTCTTCCACCTGACTACTATTTAGCAGTATTAGTAGCAATAGCAAAATAATGACAATACTAATAGCACCTACTAATAGCACAATACTAATAACACCTACTACTGTGCTAAATGCTTCACAATTATCTCATTTGATCCTTACAATCACTCTGAAAGATAGGTGCAATTATTATCTTCATTTTACAGATGAAGAGACAGGTAGACAGAGGTTAAATGACTTTCCCAGGATAACACAGCTAGTAAAGTATCTTGAGGATTTGAACTCAGGTCTTCCTGATTCCAGACCCCAGTGCTCTACCCACTGTGCCACTTGGCTGCCAAATCTTCTCATCTCCAGACTTACCCCATCTCTTCCCCACACCCTCTCAGTTCCTCAGAAATCATTTTTGCCAGTCCTCTCAGAATCCTTATTACCTTCTTCTGAAAATACTTGGGTTTGCAAAAGTTCCTCCTAAAATGTGGAACTTAAAGGTTATTTTTAAAAGTCACATTCACAGACAACCGAATGCTACTGTTGAATGAAAAGTGCTCATTGAGATTGTCTGACAGTACACCTATCATTATCAATAAGGATTTCACTTAATTATCAGTGATGATGGCCTGTATATTATCTTTGCTATTGTTGGTCGGTCGTTTCAGTCATGTCCAACTCTTTGTGACACTATTTGATATTTTCTTGGCAGATCCAGCTCATTTTGTGGACCTTTTTGTCACCATTTTGTGACTCTTTTCCAAGGTCACACAGCTGGTAAGTGTCTGAGGTCGGATTTGAATGCAGGTCTTCCGGGCTCCAGCCACATCATCTAGCTGCCTATATACTATCTACACTCTCAGTGTGGCAGTGGCATTCAGAGCCTATACTGAACATGGATGGAATAACCTATCTTCTTGGACTGATTTGAGATGCCCTAAAAAGCAAACCCAAATATTTTCCCTGAAAGTCTGCTAACAGGCCTAAGGTTCTAGCGTTAGAGATTTAGTCCCCTGAGAATTTTTAGTTTCAGAATTCTGGAGGGCAGATGAAAATGAGGTGATAAGATTTGACCTATAAATTAGGATTGGTAGAAAAGAGGGAAAAATAGGAGATGATCCCACATTATCTTTTGGGGATCTGGCTTTTATCCATGCTAGCCTATTCGTGTGTCCTAACACATTTCTCCTATTTTTTTTTGACCGATCTCTCCTTAACAAAACTGACTCCTCCCTCTTGTGTCCTGACCTTGGCTTAGGAACCTGATCTGAAGGTGTTTCTGATCTCACTTATATTCTATTTACCACGTCTGTTTCACCTCCAAATCCTTGTCTCCACACGTCCGACCCTTGCTTGTTACTCCTAACCTAATTTCAAATCATCTTATTTAATAAGTTAGTTTAATTTTCTTAGCTCTGGACCAGACTGTGATACTGATTAACTAATTCTAGCACCTCAGCAGGAAGGGCTAGGGTTCTCTTTGAGTTCTTCATTAAATGATTAAAAAAAAAAAGTTTCATTAGTCATTTTAAAAACCTTAGTATGAATTAATATAGAACAAGGGTCCTTAGTAGGGGAGTTAGGAGACCTGGGCCCTAGTGCTGGCTTTTCTACTAATCAGTTGTGTGACTCTAGAGGGCCAGTACTGATGGAGTCTGGAATGTGAGGTCCTGTCCAGGTTTTTCTTGAGACTTGTACTAGCATTAGGGATGTCATTTTCAGGATATTGGCTCATCATCCCACTCCTGATATGCAAAGATGAGAAAATCCTGACCCTGACTGTACACCCCAAGGTTGTCTCACTGAAGGAACTATGATAAGGAAATAAAAGAAGTAAACTAAAAATGTTCTCATGGGAATAACCTTGCTTACTTGAATGCCCTCATGGGAATAACCCTGCTTGATTACTTGTAAGAGAGTATATGAGCCTTGACCCTCAGATCAATAAACAGATTCAGCTCAGAGTCCCACCTGATTCGTGTTTTTACATTCCACATTCACCCAGATTTGCGACTGCCCGCCTTAGTGCTGGTCGCATGTGACCTTGGACAAATTGCTGTTCCTCTCTGAACCTCCATTTCCTCATCTGTAAACTAAAGCGGATAGGGCCAGATGCTACCAAGTTTCTTGCAAATTCTAACACTGCACCTATGTATTAGCTCCCTCAACTTTTGTCCTAGGGGGGAATGAGATGGGCGGAAGGTAAATTTGCTAATTACTAAACTTACTGATTGTGAAGAATCACTCACAAGCTAAGGTTCCAAGGTGGGAGGTTCCAGGCAAACTAGGGGCAGCACATGGCACTGAGAGAACACAACTGGGCGATAAGGGTGGGGGAAATTATGTTGAAATAGGGAGTGGGAAGCTATCAAAGCCTACTTTGACTATTCCTTCAAATTAACCTGAAGCAAAAAAAAAGAAAAAATGATTCTGCTGAAAGGACTTAGTGTGCAGAGTCACAAATTTCTCTGACTTTGATTCTAGATGTATCGTCCTATTACCAGGTACGTGTGCCGTAGGAGAACATGGTTCCTACCATCAGCATGAGTCTTGCAGAACTTTCGCTGATATATTGGGTCACCGTTCCAAGGAAGGACGTAGTTGAAGGATGCTGAATATGTAATTAGAGGTGGCTGTTGTTCAGTCGTTTCTGTTATGTCCAGCTCTTTGTGACCCACGTGGGGTTTTCTTTACAAAAATACTGGACTGGTTTGCCATTCCTCCTCTAGTTCATCTCACAAGTGAAGAACTGAGGCCAACAGGGTTAAGTGAGTTGCCTGGGGATCACATAACTAGGAGTGGGGGGGCAAGATTTGAGTCTTCCTGACCCAAGGTCCAGTACAATGTGCTATGGTGCCACCAAGCTGCCCATAGTCAGAGGACTTTGATACAAATCTCAGCCTGGTCACTTGCTTCCAAGTCACTTAAATTCCCTATACCTCAAATTCCACATTTACACAATGAACTCTAAGGTCCCTTCCAGTTCTCCGTATATGATGCTAGATGCTCTTGTGTGTCAGAGATGATTCCTTGGTTGACAGTACTCCTGCCTGAGATCTGCAAGTTCACTGTATAAAGCTCAGCCAGCCCTAGCCTAACTATCCAATCAACTTTGATTGAAGAACCTCAAAGGAACTTCAGAAGCACCCCCTCCCCACCTCCATACAGAAAAGGAACAAAGGCTGGTACACTCTTCTTTTATTAGTGCTGTTCTAATTATTGTTCAGTATTTTCAGTCAGACAACAATGGTATTTTATTAGGAGTTTTATGAAGTTTCCAAGTAAGACCATAGATTTAAGCAAGAAGGGACCTCAGAGGCAAATTTGATACAACTCCCTCACTGATTTGAGGTGCAAGAAAATGAAATGATTTACCAAACAATGCACAATGAGTGCAAACATGGATGTGGGGAGGGAAGGGAGACATTTAAACTCCAACTCTCTGACTTTAGAGACATTTTTCAATTTATCGTGTTGCCTTCCTGAAGTAATAATGTAGTTTGAGTTAGTATTGCTTTGGGAAAATAGAAAAAGAAAATATCTGCCCTGAATTTTTCATTTTGTCCTACCGTTCAATAACTTTCCACATCTAATGTATTTTTTATTTCTTGATTTTTAATCAGATTTTATATTTTCATTTTAAAAATTTAATTTCAATTCTGTGGCACTCTTTTCCTTTCAGTTCTCTTAATTGGAATACCCTCCCTGTTCCTTGTGCCAATCCAAATGTTTTCAACTCCTTCTGCTCACCCAGTTCTCAAGAGAAGTCTCACTTCCTCTAGAAGCTTTCCCTGATAACTTGATAATTACTTCTTTCTTTAGTATCCATCCTTAGATATGTAAGTACCTATTTAGTTTGCATTGCTAATTTGCATTTGTATACAGTGTCCCAAAGGTCTTTGTGAAGGCCTCTCCTCCTCAAATAACTACACAAAGACCTTTGAGCCACCCTGCATTTTTCTTTTTAAAATGTTCAGTCTCTTTCTTACATTTAATTCTGTTTTATTTATTTTTGTGCACTGTTCTCCCACCTGTAAAATAGATGGCGAATTCCTCGAGATTGGGATTACTTTATGTAATATTTATTTGGTTGTGTGGTTTATTTTTTCTTCCTCCATTAGATTGCAAAACCCTTTAAAGAAGATGTGATTGCCTTTATGGACAACAAAGAAAAGGGAGCTTTCTCCAGTCATCCGGATCTATCTCTGGCCACTGCTGCAGATGCAAAGAAATGTAATTACAACGTTAGGTGCACTCATTCAACTAGGGGAGACAACATGCAAGCAACTATGTACACACAAGATTGATAGAGAGGAGGTGGAAGGCAATCTCCCAAGGAAGAGGCCTAGCAGAGAGCTTTGAAGGTCAGGAAGGCCCCCTGCTCCTCCATACAGCAAGTATATGAACCCAAGTCTTTGAAATATGGGCCAGCCCTTTCTCAGCTAGACCAATGCTGTCTCTTGTCTTCATCATAGTATTGATAAAAATATTCATTGAATCAAACTGACTAGGCTTCCAACACCTTTTATATTTTTCAACATTGATTAGCATAGATCCATACACATAGTGACACTTGATTCCTTTACTTAATGAATGAGTAACTGTTTCCGTTTTAGGACTTTCACATAAGACGACCTTCTCTTAGGCAGAAGGGATTTAAATTAATTTTTTTTTTAATTAGTGGAGAGAATGTCATTTTACAAGATTCTTGATAGAAGCAGTAATATCACTTTGGCAACGATAATCCCACGGGGTATTAGAATAATAATACCTTCAGTGATTTAATTGCAATGTTGCTCTGAGAAACTCAAACATTTCAGGTAGATAGAAAGAAAATGGGGGATCATGTGAGATGATATTAATAAAGAGCTTAGACCAGTGCCTGGCACATAGTAGGTGCTTAATAAATGCTCAAGAAGTACCTAGGTGGTAAAGTGGAGAGTCAGGAAAACTTGAGTTCAAATGCAACCTCAGGAAATTACTAGCTGTGTTACCTTAATCAACCTTAAGATAGGGATAATGATAGCAAAAATTATGAGGATTAAATGAACTAATATTTGTACAGCTCTTAGCCTTGTGCCTAGCACGTAGTAGGTGCTATATATATGCTAGCCATTATTATCACTGTCATTCATCATTCCCACCACAGTCACCACTACCATTATCTCCCTGGATCTCAGTATCTTTGAATATGAAATGAGGGGGTTTGAAGAGGTAGCTTCTGAGGTGGATGTCACCTCTGACACCAGTAATGTACTTTCCAGTTTGGGCAAATTCTGTGTTCTCTTTGAGCCTCAGTTTCTTACTTTGTAAAATGAAAGTGTTGGGCTAGATGCCCTCTGAAGTCCTTTCCAATTCTTCTTGCTATTTTCTCTTTTCCTTTTATAAGGATGGGTGCTGACGCAAGATGAATGAAGGGCAAAAAATGATATTGGAGTGAGGAAAGACTTGAGAGAGAGCAATTCCCAGCAAGTAGCACTAAATAGGGTGTCAGAGCCCTAAGGGTTGAATTCTGTATATTTGTTACCTGTGTGATCTTCCACAAGTCCCTTAACCTCTCTGGGCCTCAGTTTCCTTGTCTAAAAAATGATGGGGCTCAACTTGGTGACTTCTAAGTTCTCTCCAAGCTTAGAATCTATGACCTTGCCACTTGTCTGACCATTCCTTCAAAGTCCCCTCTACTGGATCGCCCTCCATGTCCTCCCCATGAAGCCTTGGCTCCCAAAGCTTGGTCCTGGCCATTGCTATTTCTATACCTTCTCTCTTGGTGACATCAAAAGCTCCCATGAGTTCAATTATCATATCAATTCAAATGGATGTCAAATCTGTATATTTAGCCCTAATGTCGGTCCTGAATTGTAATCTTAAATTATCATCCACTTCCCTTAAATCTCAATTTAGACATCTTATCAGTATCGCATAGTCATTCCATCAAGAATTATCTTTCTGAAAATCTCTTCTTTCCTCCATTATTTTTTCTATTGAGAGTACTTATATCCATTGTTGCCCAGGCCTGTAATATCAGCTTCAGTTTTGACTCTTCCTGTCCCCTCCTTTTCATACAATCGTTTGCCAAATTTCATTCTTTTCAACTCAGTAAAGTCTCTTACCTCACCTCTTTTCTGTACTCATATGGTCCCTACCTTACTTCTGGTTTTCATATCCCCTTTACTGAGCACCACAATAATCTCTAATTTTGTGTGCCTACTTCCAGTCTCTCTCCTCAAGATAGAGAATGATCCTCAGGGAATTAAGGAGGTGATAAAGACTATCAGAGGTTGGGGTAACCTTAGACAAGTCACTTAACCTCTCTGTGCCTCAATTTCCTCATCTGCAAAATGAAAAGATTAGATTCAGTTGCCAGGTCCCTTACAACTTTAAACTATATGGTACTATGATCTCTCTGCAATCTGTGTTCCACACAGCTGTCAAATAATCTTCGTAAGGCACAGGTCTGACTGTATCATTCTCCTGCTTAAAATGATCTTTAATGGTTTCCTCCTGCCTAAAGGAAAAAAATCAAAATCAAACTCCTCAGTCTGGTATTTAAAGCCTTCCATAAGCTACATCCACCTGTCTTTACAAACTCATTGTTTCTGTTTGCATACTCTGTTTCATCTAAACTGTACTTCTAGTCACAGTCCAGACTATCTTCTCTCACCTCCACGTCTTTGAACAGCAATAAGTTATTCCTATCATAGCCTCCCTTCTCACCTCTATCTCTTCAAATTCTGAGCTTCGTTCCAAGCCCAATTCAAGTACTACTTCTGAGGCAAAGACTTGACCTTCTCCGTCCTCAAATTATCATGTTTTCTTATTTCCCCTATATCATGAAAGCTCCTTCTGGAAAAGGACTGGTTTTCTTTTCTTTCCCTTTCTTTTCTTTTTTGCATAATCTAACTTAACACCTTCTACATAGCAAGTGTTTATAAATATTTGTTGAATTTAATTATTCAGATTACTTGAGATTACTCCCTGAAACACGTAGGCAGGGAGATCCAGATACTGCCTTACTATGTATTCCTCCATCCTCAATGTTGCTACAAGATAAGAGGGTAGAGAGTTATTTGTACAGCCATCTACACATACCACACAGCCTAGATCTATTATTTGAACAGCTACTGATTGTTTACCCCTGAGGTCCAACCATCCGCTATCAATGGAGAGAAAAAAAGAAATACAGAAAGCCACAAAACGTGTCTAAATGATTTGTCAAACACTGTGATGGTAGCATCTCAGTGCTTCCACTATTCTTGATGGAGTAAACAATTTGTTAAAAACGACTTTTGCAAATATATTCCAAATTAAGGTTTATGAAATGCTTTCCACTCTGTACATTGGTTCAAAATCTACTATGTAAGGTAACTGCTACAAATATTATTATTCCATCTTAATAGTTGAAACAATGTCCAGAAAGAATAAAATAACACCAGTTAATTACCTGTGCTCAGACAGTAAATGTCAGAAGTAGAATTTGAGCTCATATAGTTTTCATTTTCTATTATTTTTACTATGTCACCTTGCCTCCACATATTAAGTAGATCTTCCTATGGAGTATATAAGGAAAATTGTAAACAAAAATTTCACAGTACAACTGTATGTATGTGTATATACATACATATATGCATGAATATTTACAATATATGCATGTGTATATATACATATATGTTATATCTAGGGCACCTAAGTAGTACAGTGAAATCAGGAGGATCTGAGTTCAAATTTGACCTCAGATACTTACTGTGTGACCACCTTGCACAAGTCACTTAACCCTGTTTGCCTCAGTTTTCTTATCTGTAAAATGAGCTGGAGAAGGAAATGGCAAATCACTCCAGTATCTTTGCTAAGAATACCCCAAATGGGGTCACAAAAAGGAGGACAGGACTAAAAATGACTGAACGACATGTTATATATAAGATATGATTACATATTAGACATATAATACTATTTGTTGATATGTTTTATTTTTGTATCTACTTTGTTTCCTAATGCATCCCCCTTACAACATTTTTTTAAACTTTTTTTTAAAAAACAATGAAAACAAGTTTAACAAAACAAACCAACACATCAATTAAGCCTGACAATATATACAAATTTCTATAATATGTATTACCACTTCTCATCAAAGAAGAAAGCAGAACATCTTTTCATCTCTTTCCTGAGACCAAGTTAGGTCATTTTAATTATATAGCTTTTAATTGCATCATCTTTGTTGTTTTCATTTACACTGTGGTTGTCACTAGATACAGTTTACCTGGTTCTACTTCCTTTAATCTTCATCAATTCATATAATTTTTCTCCTGCTTCTCTGAATTCTCATTTTTTAATTTAATATCCCATTACATTCAAGGTCAACAATTTGTTTCTCAATTTCCCAACAGATGACATATGTTTTGTTTCTACTGTTTTACTACCTCTGAAGTACAACTTTGAATATTTTAGTTATTATGATATTGTTACATACACATATATGCATATTTGTGTATATATAATACATCTGTGTATATGTATGTTTATTAAATAAACATGTATGTGTTTACATATTAACTATACGTAATAAACATATGTGTGTATGTACGCACGTAGGTGATCTTTGACTCCCTTGAGGCACATGCCTAGTATTGGAACTTCTGGGTCAATAGACATGAATGTTGTAATCACTTCAAGCAATATTCCAAATTACTTTCCAGAATGGTTAAACAAATTCATAACACTCCTCCCCCCAAAATTAGTACACCTGTCTTTTCACCACTCCACCAACATATACTAAGCATTTCTTTTGTCATCTTTTTCAATGTGTTGGATTTGAGATGAAACATTAGTTGTTTTGATTTCTTAGTCATTTCTCTTATTATGAATGATTGAAACCATTTTTTCATATAGTTGTTTATAGCTTACAAATCTTTGGAGACAGTTCATGTCTTTTGATTACTTATCCATTGGAGAATTGCTCTTAGACTTGCACTTTTGTAATATATATCTCCCAAATCAATGCAAATAGATCATGGATCAGGACCAACCAAGAAAACAAAATATGCCATGAACCTGAGGGGAAACAAAGGCAGAAAAAAGACTATTATTGTTCAGATATGTACAGGACCTAAGTATGTTTCCAATTAAATCCTATTTTTTATTTTTATTTAAAATGTCTGAGTCAAGAACTTGGCATAATGTAGTTAGTGTTTTCTTTTGGAAATGAAATGTTCTGACTCTAGGATTCTATGAATACCTAATAAGTATCAACATTACATATTATCTGGCTCTAATGAAGAAAAAAATCATCATGTCTCTCCCAATATAGAACACTGTTGTTTTTTTAATAGCAAAAATTCTCATTTTGTTAGCATCATTCCAATAAATAGACATATGGATGTATAAGCTTTTAAAAAATGCATTTAAAAATTCATATTAGTACTTACTTAGAGGAGGGAGAGACACAGACAGAAAGACAGAGACAGAGTTCCTTATTACCAAGGTTGGTTTCTATACTATTATATATATATATATATATATTATTTTATATAATATATAAGTACATATGCATTATACATACATACACCATTATAATACAAGGACAGGGTAGGATAGGGGATATAGAGCTGATTTCAGAATTAGAGGTAAAAGCTGTACCCTTAACACATACTGCCTATGCCACCATGGGCCAGTCATTTTATCTCTCAGTGTAGCAGGCAACTATAAAAGACTTGAAGCAGAAAGCTTGTTTCTTCACATCAATGACAATGGAGATCCAGACCAAAAATCTTTTTTTAAAAAAATACATTAATCTCCATCAAATTTCTTCTCATGTTTCACTGTATTTTGTAAGTGACTCAGGGTTCTAAAAGACTTTGCTAGCAACATGCCAGCTCTGGGAAGTTACATCTAGGACAAATAGGTTAAGCTTGACTAAGCGGAGAAGCTCACCAGAAGGCTGGCTATAAAATGCTAAGGTTTTTTCTTAATTTTTTTTTTTTTGCTACAGTAATTCAAACTGTTACCTGAGTTAAGGAAGTTTGTGCTCTAAATGGATGAAGGCCACTCCCCACCACCAGAAAAAATCACTGATCCATGAAGTAGGCATGGAAATATATATTTCATGGCTATAACAGTGCTAAAAATGAGCTATCCTATTCTTACAAAATGCTTTGAAAACAGAATGCCTAAATAATTTTCATTTCATTCTCAACCTATATTTTGTTATTCTCTTTTCTTAAAATATATAAAAGATTTAAACCATAAATCCATTAGGTATGGATCACATCTCCTCTATATTTGTCAAATAGCCTAGAAAACTGATTGAGTACAATACAATATTTCTTGGTTATTACCATTAGAGTGGAGACCAAATGTTCAGATCATAAATGGTATTTGCAGTTTGTTGTAAGGTCACTTGTCAACATAAACAACAAAAGGTATAAAAGAAGTGAAAGTGACCAAAGTTAAATAATCATCTAAACTCTTGGGTTTTTAGAAGATTTTGTGAGGGAATCTTTGATTATCCCTTTTTTTATCATTTATATTTAAATACTCAAACCCAGAATTCAACAAACTTCTAATTTATTTTTTTTCTCCATGGAACTGTAGACAATGTACTCCCTGAGGAATAAATTGAATTAACAGTAAACAAATGAGAATCTTATAAAGAGAAGAAGCTTCGCATATAAGAAAAATGGTCAAGTGACTGGGGCCCTTTAGCCCTGTTCTCACAAGGACCCATTACCAAATTCTCCAGGTACACAGACTACCACTACAGTATACCACTCAAAAGAACAAACTTAAAACATGCTAAAGTGACCTCATATGCATAATCAAAATCAAATTGCTTGCCTTCTCAAGGAATGGGGAGGGGCAGGAAAGAGGCAAAGAATTTAGAATTCAAAATTGAAAAAAATGATTGGTTAAAAATACATATAATTGGGAAATATTTAATTTTATACACACACACACACACAAATATATGATGCTAAGATATGGAATTGAACAACATGGACTAGAAGTCCTATCACCTATCATCACTTCATCATATCTCTAATCAAGCCAACATCATGAAACATCTAAAACCTCACATACTTCCAGAGACCCATATTATTTACTTCATTGTGTTTCTGGATGCTGATTATAGATGTCTCTCTGAGTCTTTATTCTAGCTCCAAATGATTATCAACAGTAACTTTTGCTCTCTCCCTTAGCTTGATGTCTTTCTTTTTCTTTGCCCCATTACAGGAGCCATGCCCTGACTACTTCTTAAACAGGCTTATTCAACAAGTGGGCATTACCTCACCCTAAGTGAGTGCCTAAATAAACCTTGGCCTAAAGGGCCCAAGATCTCCTAGTGCATCCTGGGTCATCTCCAGGCATCCTGATGAATATCTGGTCACTGTACTCAGATGACTCTGGAGGAGAAGTGAGGCTGGTAACCTGCATAGCCCTTCCTCACTCAAAACAAAGTCAAATGCAACTCATGTCATCATTTCTCTGATGGCACGGTCTTCTTCAGCAACAATGGATGAACACAACAACCTCTTTCAGGCACACCTGAGAGAATGGAAAAACCCCTGGTATTGTCAAAGTTGATGGCCTCTCCTGGTCCCCCCAGCCATTCCTGCAGCCTCTCCCCAAACTACTCTGTATTCATCTTGTATATACTCTATATGTACCTATATGTATCATGGGGGTCACAGTGCCCCTGATGCTATTTTACAGAATGTGAAGCCTACTTTTAAGAGAATTGTGACAAGGGGTAATAGAAATGTCTTCCAGACACATTGGAGCATGAGTAGAAACACTGCGACTGTTTCTGATCTTGTGGCCACGTGGTTAGAATAATTCCTTTCATATGGTTGCCTAGGTGGAATTGAGCATAGCCTTCAAAGACTAATTGACCAGGCATTTTTACTCCTCTTGGATCCATTGAGAGAGGGACAGAGACTGATGAATGTCTTTGTGATACATCTGCAGTCAATCAAAAGTCTCCCATTTACTAATGGCCATTTGGGACTATAGATGAGTATATCCAGTATTCCAGTATTTTCCTGCGATGGGAAGATTGTTTTTCTTTTTCTTTGGATTTAATTCAATAATTCAACATGCTCTATTAATATAAGTTCAGAGCAGAGGAGGTTCCCCTAGTGGAAAAAGAAGAGAGTAAAATGTTTCAGTCCCTTAGGACCAAGAACTGGTTTCTAGGCACCAAGAAAAGTCAATTTGGTTTTTCACCTGAGGAAGTCAAAACTAGAGCAGAGACCCACCAAAAGACACCAAAGAACATGATTAGGGCTATGACTGGCCTTTTGGAGGCACTCCCAGTTCCAGCTGTACAGTTACATGAAAAGGTTCCTTCTAAGACCCAAAGCCAGAAGAACAGGATATGTAAGAAAGCTCCAAAGTCCCTTCAAGGTATTTCCTTTACAGAGCATTGCATTTCTCCTGAAAACAGATGCCTGTTTTGTTTTGTTTTTCCACATGTGAAGCAATATCAAAGGCACTCAGCACATGTGCTAACCTCCATTATGTATGGACATATTGTCTCTGCCATTAGAAATGTAAGTTCCTTGAGGTAAGGCAAGGTTGTTTCACTTTGGTCATTGCATTTCCAGTACCTAACGCAGAGCCTGGCCTTTTGAAAGAGCTTAATAAATGCTTGAAGATTGATTGCTGGATTATAACGAAGTTTTTTGGTGTTTCTCTGTGCCTGAACATAAGGCATTTCTCAGGAATACATGACACAGGGTAACAAACACCAGCACACAAAGGAAATCATCCAACACATGCTCCAGAGGTACCCTGAGCATCACCTAACCATTGATCCCTTCTACTGGATTTGTACAACTGATCTTCAAAATACACATTCAGGCTTTTACATTTATTCCCACTAAATTTTATCTTATTATATTTGGTGCTTAGTTCTAGCCTGTCAAGAGATAACATGAAAACCTATGACACCATTAACTTTAAGAGTGATAAAACATTCCTTACAGAGCTGCATAAGTATTGCAACGATACATTGAGTTTGACAAATAAAGTGTTTATTCCACATTACAAAAAATACAACAGTATCAAGCAAATAACCCTGATCACACAATCAGAAATCAAAATTTAAGTCGGACAGTTCTTAATTATTGCACCTGAGGTTATCCTCTCTCATTTTAAAGGATAGTTAATTCAGTTTTGTGGGATGAAATGGGGTAAAGGGATTATCTGCAGACTTTTACCATGCCTTGGTTGTTTTTGTTGGTCAAAATGATCAATTGTAAGTTGGACAAGACAGGAAAACCTGAGGTTAAAAGTTTCCTTCTTACACTGAGATCTGGGGAACTATTAGTAAGACCACTCTTCTGGTGGTTAACATGTTAACTGTACAAAACCTCATGTATATGATTTTGCATGTTTCTCACAATAGGAATGTCATTCAGAATTGAATGAATTAGATTCTTCTCTAAATGCAAGTGTGATGGAGTCTGAAATAGAACAGCTGTGTGCCTAAATCAAAAGGCATTTTCATCTTCCAGGATTTAACTACTTCCTAGGCACTAAACAGGATGTTCTCATTTCTTGATGCTGGTAGGGTAGTCATAGCTAGAAAGGAGAGAGATGTGCCTGGAGTCAAGAAAACCTTAGTTCAAATCCTATCTAAGACAATACTAGCTTTGTGATCTTGGGCAGGTCATTTAACAGCTACCTGCCTCGGTTTCCTCAATTGTAAAATGAGGAAAATAATAGCAGGATTGTTGACAGGATCAAATTATATAATATTTGTAATCTATTTTATTATGAAGCTACACGGCAGCAATATTTTGCTATGGAAATGATGTTGATAATTTATATTTTTCACTCTGAATTAATTGGGTGAATTAGATACACACAGAGAACATGAAGTAGATTAATCTATTAATATCGCTATGTCATATCTGTGAACTGCTACTTTTTGTCATACTTCTCAGCTTCTTTTATTTTCTTCCAGACTCCTTCCTCTCACTTCCAATCCCCCTATCAGACAAAGAATTTCACTCAACTGGGAGTGATCATGCTTCATATGACTATTCATGTGAACTTACAAATTTGACTCATGGAAGTCCTGGAGCTGACCTTCCCTGCCTCCATATTACTTATGAAGAATAACAGAAATGTCTCTCCATTAGACACTGGGAATCCAATATTCCAGTTCAGGGAATCTGTATTCCAACTCTCATTCCCACCGATGATTTCAGTCCTCAGAATTTGCATGTATCCCCTCTTCTAGAGGTACCCCTGAGGAGTCAGAGGTAATTTTCTAATACTATTGACTTTCACTACTACTGGTCCTCACCCCAAACCAACCAAGGTTATCAGTTAAGAATCATTTTAGTTAATTAGACTTAAATAGTTCTTAGAAGAGATTTTTAGTTTTGTTTTTTTTTTCTGAGAAGGTATACAAAAATGGAAATACAAACATTTTCCCCAACACCTGGGGTCCATTCTCCCCTAGACTGTTTCACTCCCTGAGGATAGTGCGCTCAAACATGAAACAGTTCAAACAATGATTTGGACAAGTTCCCTTCCAAATGTGGCTTTGCCAATATATAGAAAGTCCATATATCTTTCAGCACTAGACTACAACAGGTAGGTCAGTCAGGACCTCTCTCTTCCCAATCTAGTTTCTGGCTCATTCTTCTGACCCTTCAAAGTACATAAGGTCATAGCCATCTCCAATCTCCTTCATCTAAAAGAAGAAAATAAGGCGCAAGAGAGGCAAAAGCAGCAACAAGGTCAGGTTTTTGTTTCTTCATGTTCCTTCTGGGTGAATGAGTTACAAGGCCTCTTCCCTACCCAGTGCCCCACAGCAACTTGCCTTCCTTCTCCAATATCTGCCAGACTGGAAAATGCCAAAGAGAAGAGATCAATGACTCGTGGCCCTAGATAACTCGTTCTTTTTGAAAGCATCCAAGTTCTGGCTAGACAGCCAATCACCGCTTTGTCTTATTATTATGTGGCTAGCTGAACCATTTACAGATGTAGTAGCACATGACTGTGCACAAGTTCCAAATCAAAAATCAAGTGCTTCTATTATGTTGTCATCATGCCTTCCAGCAAGGAGACTCCTTCCACATAAGAAATTGTATCATCCTTCTTCCCCCACCTAAAAGAAATAATTATTTTTTTTCTAATTTAAAGATATGACCTATTTTAATAAAAATAGTAATAACTAACATTTATATATCTACTACTATGTGCCAGGCATTGTGCTGAAAATTTTGAAGTTTTCGTCTCATTTGATTTTCACAATAAACCTGGGAGATTGCTATTGTTATCCCCATTTTACAGACAAAGAAACTGAGGCAAATAGTGGTTAAGTGCCACACAGTAAGGAAGGGTTTGAGGATAGATTTTAATTCAGGTTTTCTTGACTCCAGATCTAGCACTCTATGCGCTGAGTTACCTAGCTCCCTAACATTCTTAATTTTAAAATTTAGGATATATATATTCCTTAAAATAAATCATCTGAAATATCATACTTCAAAAATGAAAATTGCTATATTTGTTCATCAATCAAACATTTAATTCTATTTGTCAAGTAACGAATTCCTAATTGGAAACTGAATGAACGCCCATCAATTGTGGAATTTGTCTTTCCATATAAAGGAAATATAATGGAATACTATTGTACTATACGAAATGACGAGCTGTCTAATTTCAGAAAGACCTGAAAAGGTTCACATGAACTGATGCAAAGTGAAGTAAGCAGAACCTGGAGAATGCTGTACATAGTAACAGCAATATTATGCAATGATGAATTATGAGTGACTTAATTATTCCCAGCAACACAATAATCCAAGACAACTCCAAAGGTCTCATGATGAAGAATGCTGTTCATCTCCAGAGAAAGAACTGATGGAGTCTGAATACAGACCAAATCATACTATTTTTTACTTTTGGTGTGTGACTGTTTTTCCCTTTTTGGTCTCTCTTCTTTCATAGCATGACTAATATAGAAACATGTTTTACATGACTACATACACATATATAACCTATATCCAATTGTTTGCTGTCTTAGGGAGGGAAGAGGTAAAGGAGGAAGGGAGAAAATTTGGAACTCAAAATTTTTTTAAAAATGAACATTAAAAATTATCTTTACATGTCATCAGGAAAAATACAATCCTCTATTAAGAAAAACAATGAAAATAAAAAATAATGAATTCTTACCCCCATCCCCACCTCTTCAATGTTTATTTGTTGGAATATAGTTTTTAACTTACCTTCCAGTAAGGAGATAAAAATACTTCAGGGCAAATTTCTACCTTATTTAGATGTTTCACATGCCTCTTGTTAGATTCGAATGATTTCTAGAAGAAATTAACTATGACAGTCAACCTCCAAAAGAATGTATCTGAGAGATTTGGATATTCTGTTAATCTGAGAGATTCCTTCTCAAAAGCTGGGTTTTTCTTCTATAACTGATGTGGGATAGAGCTGGAAGGAAATTGGTCTAAGTTAAAAAACATATTCAGCTTCCAGAATTTAACTATTTCCTAGGCTATAAAAGAGCAGTCACTCCCCACCTCAGGACTCAGATGTTGTAGCCTGGGTCCACAGATGGGCAAATATCCTTAGTTTCAGAAAACTCTCTGGATCTTAGGTCATGAGCCCTCAATAAGCACACCTCAATGGTGTGCTTAGCTTTATTAGTCAGACAGTAGAGAAGATTAGCTCAAAACAAGCTTTTACTAAGAGTATAATGAGAATGACAACTCTAAAAGATTTCCCTCCTAAACCTGGGTGTGCTCCCAGAAATAGAGTTTCGGTGGGAAGAGTGGAGACAAACTTAAAACACAATGGAAGCAAGGCAAACACATGGAGAATATGTGCCCAAAGAAATTCATACCTCTGCTGCTGAAAGACTCCAATGTCTTGCCTCTTGTTGAAGTAGCCTCATGCTGCTCTCCACTGAGTACAGTGCTGTTGGAGTTCAGGTGATTTAGCTATGTTTCCCTCAATCTGTTTCTCTTTATACCTTTACAACTGTTAGTCAGAGCTTGCTGACTTGGCTTTTCTCCTCTCAGGAGTTACCATCACTATGATATCACCTGCTGGACAAGTAACTTCTTCAAAGAACTTTAGTTGCTGATGATGGGAGTCAGGGATAGAAGAGAAATTTTGGTCCTGTCATGCTGCCTTCTTATAGAAATTTTGGTCCTGTCATGCTGCCTTCTTATAGAAATAAAAAATAAAAAAAAAATCTGAGTTCTTCCATAACTGCATCTCCTATAGACTGATATAGGTCACCCCCCCACACCTTGAAGTTTTTTGTTTTGTTTTTTTTTGCCTCTACTGTCTCTGCTGAAAGATTGTGTCTAAATCTTTAAAGTCCAATGGGGTTTGACAGCTATCCCTTAGGCAGTCAAAGGCTCAAGGTTCTCTAATTCTATCAAATAGGAAATGGGTAACAGATGGAAGAAAGATATTAGTACTTGATTCACACTGTAACATCATGTTGTTTCTGTTACCTGCTCCTTGATTTTATCATCTAGATGGGTTAATAGTGGTGGAAATCAACCAATCAGCATTTTTTGGACAACATTCCCATTGGAGAAGGATGGACTTTTAATAGTGTGTCTATTCTGAGAAATTTTGACCATTTAACTTTTCTCCTCTGAAATAAAATTCATCTATACAAATCACTTCTCCTTAATCTTGGAAGGCACTTTATTTGTGTTACTTTTTATGATTCTAAAGATGATAATAACATGCTTTTCTTTATTTTAGACCATTGGTATGTGTTACTCTGTCCTTTCTGCTCCTTTTCTATGTTACGTTCATGTGAAAATTTTAAAAGTATCTGTAGTCCATGTTTCTGATATATTCAGCCATTTACCTTTCCCTATTGTCTCAGATACACCACTGCTACTAAGTATAACCAATCATTCTACCATCTGTCTAGATTCCATTTTGTGCTCAACTCATCTAAGACTTTGCTCCGACAATTGTCCTATTTCTCTCATGTATCTTCAGTACCTCCCTTCCATTTGTTCTTTTTTTTAACCTACCAGAAAGCTCCAGTCTTCCAAGTCCTGGAAAAGTCTTCCAATTACATTTCTAGCACATCCAGTGGCTTCCCTTTCCATTACTGCAGAAGTTCATTACCCTAAATTTGGGCCCTTATTGCCATCTACCTGAACTATTTTAGTAACCTATGAATCTTCCTGCTTCCAAACCCTTCTCTCCTCCAAATCATTCTTCATTTGTGGCCAAATTAACTCCTGCTTCTTGCTTAAAACTCTAGCATTTCCCCATTTCCCACCCTAAAGTTCTCTAAAGTAACTCTATTGTCTGCCATTCAAAGATTTTCATAATTTGCATCTCCCTCCATTTCTCGTCTTATATCACATTGCATCTTTTCACAGTCTATATCCCTGTCAAACTAGTCTACTCATCATTCCTTACACATGACCCAAGCTTTCCCTTCTTTATTTCTTTTGTGAATGCTATTCTGTTAAAATGTCAGGAAAGTCATTGCCTCCTCATCTGCTTTCATCTGTTGAATTTCTCTCTTAACTCAATCTTAGAAGCTACTTAAAAGCTACTTCCTCCAGGATGCCTTTTCTCACCCATTTCACCTCCAGACAGAATACCTTCCTCTTAGATTTTATATAGTATTTTACATCTTCTTAGTATCCTTTCCTGGCTCCTCATTAGCTTTTCCCTAATTATGATTGAAATCTAAGATTTTGTCCTGGATACTCTTATCTCCTCTCTCTACATCCTCTTTTGATCATACAGCTCCAACTGTCTTAATTTTCTTGTCTGCAAATGACTCTCAATCTATAGATAGAGTTCAAATAATTTTTTTAACTCTAATACATCACCTGGTGCCTGCTAGAATCTATATCCCACACTCAAATCTTCCCCTGAAACCTAACCTTCTTTCTAACTTCTCTGTTTCTTTTAAATATAATTCCAGTCACCTCAGTATGAAATTTTGAATATCCACTCTCTCATCACCCACATCTAGTCAGTTGCCAAGTCTTGTCAATCAGCCTCTACAATACTATCCCATCTATCCCCTTCTCACTATTCACAATACCACAATCTTAGTTCAGACTCTGAACATCTCTCCTCTATATTGTTGCAATGGGAGAACTTTGGTCCCTCGGGTAGAAAAGATGGGAAGTTTGTGAGTGGACATATGCAATCCATCTTAGAGTTTGTGAAAGAAAGGGAAGTCTGTCATAAACCCTGGTTTCTGGGAAAACATATTTTAGTAGTTAAGCATCCCAGAAAGGATGCCCCCAAGAAAGAAAAGCTGAAATCACAAAGAGAAAAATTTCCCACACAGAGGTAATAAGGGAGTTGCCTAAACAGAATTTGCCAAACAAATGAGATTTTTTAAAAGATATACACAAACAAGGACAGGAAATGGAAATGAATTCAAAAGCATGGATTAGACTTGTCCAGTTTAGCCTAAAACTGGAAAAAGTAGAACTAGTGGGTAGAAACTTTAAAGAGATACTTCAGTTGGATGAAAGGAAACAGCTCTCTAACTATTGGAGCTGTGCAAAGTACAGTGGAATGGTAAGGAAAGAAAGCAAAGATTTCCCCTTCATTGGAGGTCCTAATCAGAGAATGCTTAACTGGTCCCTCTCTACATCCAGTCTGTCACTTAGATCCATCATCCATATGAGTGCCAAAATAATCTGAAGGCACAAGTTCTTCTCCCTTCTCAAAGGCCTTTATTTGCACACCCTCCCCCATTGTCTGTGGGCACAGCATCTTCAGGCTAGATTTTAAGGAGCTTCATACTTTCCCCTACATTTTAAAGCCTAATTCCTATTACTTTCCTTTATACACACTATGTTCCAGGTAAATGGGATAGCTAGACTCTTCCTAAACTTGGCATTCCATCTTGTACCTCCATCTCTTTGCCCAAGTCATTTCCCATATCTGCAATCACTCTTCACCACAAGTTTTCAGAATCTCCATCTTGTTTTAATACTCAGTGAATGTTTTCTTTTCATGAAGTCTTTCTTGATCATTCAAGTTGTTAGCTCTCTTGTCTTTCTCTATGGTCTTTTATGTATTTATAGGTTGTTTTCTTTCAGGAAAATGTAAGCTCACTGAGGGTAGGATTTTTCATTTTTATTTTTGTATTCCCAACATTTGGAATAATATTTTTTGCACAGTATTCAATCAATACATGCTTCTGTAGTTGAATGTCATGTATTTGCCATGTATCATCATGTATTATAGTTGTATGTGTATGAGTCCCATAATGCTTCTGGATAGTTAGCTGTATTATGCTATATAGCATCTTCTTTAAACACTGTGTCTCACTGTTCAGCACTCTGAACAAAATAAGGGCTTGTTATTTCTTAGTATGAGCCTTTCTGAATCTTTCTAGGTTTACTCTTACCAAATTCTGACCCATTTGTTTTTTAAGTTCTCCCCAATACTTGTGGTCATACACATTCTCTTTCTGAGAACATGCAGTAACCCAAATCCCCAAAGGAATAAACTGAAATTGAAATTATTGTACTCAGAGAGATGGCATTTCCAAGTTACCATCTGATATTTATATTGCGTTTATCCATACCCAAACTTGCTAGGATTATTTCAATGCCAAAGAAGAGCTGGAACAAATGGTCTATCACTTAATGGAATGATATGGAGTAATTGAGGTGGTGCTTTGCTCAAATTGCAGGTCTAATCTCTGAAAAGTGTGCTGGCTTACAAGGAAGGCTGAAAGAATCTATTCAAGTGAGTTAAGGTTACACTGCCATCATCAAAATTACAGCAAAGGCCAATTTCCACTTCTGAATTTCCCAGGGAAATCCAAATGCATGTTGTGTCTACTAGAAACTTTCATATCAATATTCTCCCTACTGCTGAAATATGTGTGGTAGCTCTGTTTCCATCTGAAGCCTAAAGCTTAGGGATTTTTAAAAGGATTTTAAAAAAAAATCAATATTACTACAAGGCTTTGTTCTTTCCTAATACTAACTTGCTGTCTTTTATAATATTTTTGAACTTCCAGTTCATGCAACCTTTTCCACGGTGAATGACATTGAATAGAAATACAAAAATCCTGGGGACCCTGGCCTCTTACAAACAAAAGAGGGAGTCAGATCAAGTTAATGGAAGTACCCACATGATCTATGACCACAAAAAATACTGTGCTGAAAGAAACTGAAGGACTATAATAAGGTGTCTAAAGCAGGCTCCACTTAGTTAGAGAAGGAGATATCCTATCAGGATCTGAAACAAGAAACTAGGACACTAGTTTCTTCATCTTTACTCTCCCAAATTTTGAAGAATGCATCTCTTATTTGTTTGTTTGAATTGGGCAAGCTAGCCCATATACTGCTGCCTATGTTGAGAATATTTGTTTTAGGGTTATTTACTCACATGATGAAAGGGAGGACACATGGCATAGTGGTTAGAGAACTAACCTCAGAGTTCAGGTGATGAAGATGGGCTTTCCCTAAAACTTGGAGAAGCTATGAATCTGCATTTGTAAAGGAAGTCGGAGCTCCCCATAAAAATAGTTAAAATTTACATAGCATTTACTAGGTACCAGGCACTTGTAATTATAAGAACCTTACAATTATTATCTCATTTGATCCTTACAGCAACCCTCAGAGGTAGATGTTATTATTATTTCCATTTTGCAGAGGAGGAAATTGAGGCAAGCAGAGGTCAAGTGACTTGCTCAGGGTCACATAACTAGTAAGTGTCTAGACTTTGAACTTAGGACTTTCTGACTTTAGGCCTGGCACTCTAACCCCTGTGCCATCTAGCTGCCTATATTGACTACCAGAGATTCCCAAAGTGGGAAACCACTCCCTGGGATGCATGGGAATGATCCAGGGGGCGGTAGTAGCCTCAGGTGCAATCACGGGGGGCATGGAATGAAACACAAGGAAAGAAGACAAGAGAAGAAAATTCTGTAAAACTATTCCTACAAATTTCTTGTTGTGTAACAGTTAAACTCATAGTGATTACATTATTTTCCAAATAAACACTCAAAATGCAAGTTATAACTGATCAGTGGTCAAGTCTGCCTACAAGTCTTAATAGGCAAGTGTTGGCAGGTGAGCTTATCACACATTGTGGGGAAGTCCAGCATGCATTAGCAAGAATATGTGTGTGTGTGATGACTTGCTTATAACATTATATGGTTTCATGAAGCAATATTGTGTCATCAAAATTTCAATGCAGGAAAAAACTCACAAATTTATAGTAAATTACTGAACTTAAGATAAAGCACTGAAAAATATTTATATATTTTTAAATGACATAATTTTTTTCAATCACTAAAGGGTTAAAGAAAGTAGATTTCCAGGGAGCTACTGAGTAACTTTTTTTTTGAAAGGGGAGTGATAGGCCAAGTAAGTTTAAGAACCACTGGACTAGATGGTGGTTTTCTCCTCCTTAGAGAACTTCAGGAAGAGTCTGGACAACCAGTTGTTCGGGTTTGTAAAAGTAAAAATTCCCTGGTCTATGGTATGACTAGATGGCCATTTTTTTAGGTTTATTCCAACTCTCAAATGATGTGATTTTATGAAATCACAGGTCCATTTAAAAAAGATCATTCTAAAAAAGTGATCAATCTACATTTCGTTATTCAGTCCATTATTCAGATGAGTTCACTTTCTCTATTGGGGTATATATTCTGGCTTATGTGTAATCAAAAATAAAAGGGCTATTTGACCAGCCCACAGTGAAAATTTAATACTGTGGAAAGAACACTGACTCTGGGATCAAAGAAGTTGGGTTTAAATCCCTACTCTGGCATTTACTATCTGTTTGACTGCAGTCAATTCAATGAACCTTGGTCAGCTTCAGTTTCCTCATCTGATAAGCAAAGTCATGGACTATATTGTCTCTTAGGTCTCTTCCAACTTCAAATCTATGATGCTATGATCCTATTATTAGAATCCATCTTTATTTCATAGGCATGGAAAATGTAGATTGCAAACCCTCCATTCCTTCTCCTTTGCAATTCTTGTCCATGGTTTCCACAAAGCCTCCAGAGTGGATCCACTTAGGGATCTTGGTGACTTCAGAAAGCTCACATTATATTGGAAATACAACATGCACATAGATGAAGGAATATCAAATATAGGTTTTCAAGCAGCAGAGAGAATTTACAATGGGGACCAGAAGAGGTCTCATATAAGAGTTAACACTTAAGAGGTGTTTTGCTGTTGTGTTTTTCCTTCATTCTCGAAGAGGACAATGATATCAGGGAGATGATGACATGATTTGGAGATGACTTGGATTTGAGTGAGGGAAGTCTTGCGAGCCTCAAGTCCATTTCTCCTCCAGAGCCATCTGGATCCAGAGGCCAGATATCCATCAGGACAACTGGAGATGACCTAAAGGCAAGGGGAGACGCTGGTCCTTTAAGTTAAGATCTTTTCAGGTTCTCACTTTAAGTGTGGTAATGCATTTTAATGGCTGAAAGTTGCCCAGTTAACTTGAGGTTTATTGACTAGATTTTTCCCTCCCTCCCTCCTTCCCTCTTTTTCTCCTTCCCTCCCTCCCTCCTCTCTCTCTCTCTCTCTCTCTCTCTCTCTCTCTCTCTCTCTCTCTCTCTCTCTCTCTCTCTCTCTCTCTCTCTCTCTCTTTCCAAACCTTAAACCCATTTCACCCTGGAGGTCATACATTAGACAATAATAGGTCCTTGCCCAAGCACCACTTAATGGCTTTTTTTTGGGCTCTCTTGCCTCAGTGTGAATGTAAATAGTAACTATTTCTCTTTTGGCCAGCAACCTTGAGGATCTTCCCTTCCTAGTTTGAATTTTTTTTAATTAAAGAGACCATCTCTTGACTCACTTTTTTCTTAATAAAAATTTATTTATTTAACTTTTTACATTCATTTCCCCCCATTCCAATACACCAAGCAATCTAATTTTCCCTATCAAAAATCTGCCCTCTCTTCTATCATCCTTCCCTTCTCTTGTCCCCATCTTCTCTTTTGTCCTGTAGGGCCAGATGACTTTCTATTCCTCATTAACTGTATGTCTTATTTCCTAGTAGCAACAACAATACTAAACAGTTGTTCCTAAAATTTTGAGTTCCAAATTCTCCCCATCCCTCCCTCCCCACCCATTCCCTTTGGGAAGGCAGGCAATTCAATATAGGCCCTATCTGTGTAGTTTTGCAAATGACTTCCATAATAGTCATGTTGTGTAAGGCTAACTGAATTACCCTCCATCCTATCCTGCCCCTCATTGTTTCTATTCTGTCTTTTGATCCTGTCCCTCCCCGAGTGTTGACTTCAAATTGCTCCCTCCTCCCATTGCCCTCCCTTCCATCATCCCCCCCCTTGCTTATCTCCTTCTCCCCCACTTTCCTGTATTGTAGGATAGGTTTTCATGCCAAAATGAGTGTGCATTTTATTCCTTCCTATAGTCGAATGTGATGAGGGTAAACTTCTTGTTTTTTTTTCTCAGCTTTCCTCTTTTTCCCTCCATGAAAAAGTCTCCTGCTTGCCTCTTGAATGACATATAATTTACCCCATTCCATTTCACCCTCTTTCCTCCCCCTACCTTTCTCTCTCACCATTTACCTTAATTTCTTTTAAGATATGGTCCCATCCTATTCAATTCACTCTGTGCTCTCTGTCTCTGTATGTGCATGCATGTGTGTGTGTGTGTGTGTGTGTGTGTGTGTGTGTGTGTGTATAATCCCACCAACTACCCAGATACTGAAAAGTTTTAAGAGTTACAAATATTGTCTTTCCATGTAGGAATGTAAACAGTTCACCTTTGGTAAGTCCCTTATGACTTCTCTTTGCTGTTTACTTTTTCATGCTTCTTCTCATTCTTGTGTCTGAAAGCAAAATTTTCTTTTTAGCTCTGGTCTTTTCATCAAGAATGTTTGAAAGTCCTCTGTTTCATTGAAAGACCATATTTTCCCCTGAAGTATTCTACTCAGTTTTGCTGGGTAGGTGATTCTTGGTTTGAGTCCTAGTTCCTTTGACTTCTGGAATATCCTATTCCACGCCCTTCGATCCCTTAATGTAGAAGCTGCTAGATCTTGAGCTATCCTGATTTTATTTCCACAATACTGGAATTGTTTCTTTCTAGCTGCTTGCAAGATTTTCTCCTTGACCTGGGAGTTCTGGAATTTGGCCACAATGTTCCTAGGAGTTTCTCTTTTTGGATCTCTTTCAGGTAGTGATCGATGGATTCTTTCAATACTTATTTTGCCCTCTGGTTGTAGAATGTCAGGGCAGTTTTCCTCAATAATTACATGGAAGATGATGTCTAGGCTCTTTTTTTGATCATGACTTTCAGGTAGTCCCATAATTTTTAAATTGTCTCTCCTGGATCTATTTTCCAGGTCAGTTGTTTTTCCCATGAGATATTTCACATTCTCTTCCATTTTTTCATTCTTTTGGTTTTGTTTTATGATTTCTTGGTTTCTCATAAAGTCATTAGACTCCATCTGTTCCATTCTAATTTTGAGAGAACTATTCTCTTCAGTGAGCTTTTGAACCTCTTTTTCCATTTGGCTATTTCTGCTTTTGAAAGCATTCTTCTCCTCATTGGCTTTTTGAACCTCTTTTGCCAATTGAGTGAGCCTATTTTTCAAGGTGTTATTTTCTTCAGCTTTTTTTTTTGGGTCTCCTTTACCAAGGCATTGATCCGTTTTTCATACTTTTCTTGCAAATCTCTCATTTCTCTTCCCAGTTTTTCCTCTACCTGTCTAACTTGCTTTTCAAAATCCTTTTTGAGCTCTTCCAAGGCCTGAGCCCACCGGACATCCCCCTGGGATCTCTGGGATACGGAGGCCCCGCCCTCCACATCTTTCCCTGATGGCAAGAATATTTCCTCATCATCAGAATTGAAAGGCGGGGACATTTGCACCTGCTCAAAGAAGCTCTCTATAGTCTTATTTTTCTTCCCTTTTGGGGGCATTTTCCCAGCCAGTTAGTGTTTGGGGTCTGAGATTCAAATGGGCTTTCCGCGACAGGCGTGGCTGCTATTCAAGGTGAGCTTAAGTTCTGGTTCTTGGGTGGGGGCAGGGCCGCCTCCCAGGCTCAGCTCCCTCAGGGGCTTTATGCAGAGACCTTCAGTAATGGAGCGGGTGGGCACAGGGGCGTCTCCCAGACTCAGTTCCCTCAGGGGGTTTATGACCTTCTGCCTGCTGCTCGGGGAGTCCCGGGCCACCCCTGCGCTGCTGCCTCTGCTGCTGCCCCTGCCTCTGCCTCTACCACTGCCTCCCAAGGGGGCCCGAGTCACGGAGACACCCCACTCCCCTCTCGGCCAGCCCAGTTGTCTCTCTCACTGATCTGTAGCGTCTGTGGGCGGAGGGACCTTCCTGGCTGCTGGAGATTCCGTCCCTGAAGCCTGCTCCTCTGGGGCCATGGTCAGGGCAGTTCAGGGGTGGATTCTGCTTTCTGGGGCTTGACGGAGCCTGGGGACAGCTCTCCAGGGCTCTCTGGAAAGGAAATATCTTCCACTGTGTTTCTGCACACCTTGCAGTGATCCAGAATTTGTGGGGAGCTCTTCTTACAGGAAATTTATGGGCTGTGGGTTCGGAGCTAGCATACATGAGTCTTTCTACTCTGCCATCTTGACTCCACCCCCCCCCCTTGACTCACTTCTTAAAGTGACCTATTCACTTAATGGGTTCTTTGCAGGAAACTAGAAGTGGAGGTGAGGAGAGCATTCTTTCAAGAAGAATGGTCTTTGAGAAGATGAAGACTCAAGAGATGATGTGTCATAGGTAGAGAGTAGATTAGACCCATTTACCTAAAATGGAGTCTGTGAAAGGAAATAAAAAGAAACAAGAATGGACAGATAGGAGCTAGCTGATTGTAGGGCATATTAAATGCTGAGGTTGAGTATTTTGCATTTTATTATGGATGCAACAGGGAGCCTTTAGAGAGTTTTAGGTATAGAAGTGACATGGTCGGATCTGTATTACAAAGACCAGTTTGTCAGTTATGTGGATATTGGATAAGGGAGAAAAAAAGATAGGAAGCAAGGAAACTATTGCAGTAACACAAATGAGAGGTAATGCGGGTCTGAATCAGAGTACTGACTGGGTTAGTGGAGAGAAGAGGATATGTGTGAAAGGTTTTGGGGAGGTAGGACCAATTAAACTTAAAATTGGTTAGATATAGAGCAAGGAGAGTAAAAACACAAGCATGCTCGTAAGGTTGTGAACCTGGGTGGCTAGAAAGATGAACAGAAACAGAAATGTAAAGGAGAGCGAGCTCGGGGAGTGTGAGGAAAATAGAATGAGTTCTGTTTTGTACATGTTGCATGTAAGACAGTTGCAGGACATCAAGGTCAAAATGTGAATACGATACTGTAATTCAAGAGATTTAGGGTAGAGTTCTAAATTTGAAAATCATTTTCATAGAGATGATAACTGAACCCGAGAAAACTAATCAAAGCACTGAAAGAGTGTGTAGATAGAAAAGAATGCTCAAGATACCTACAGTTTGAAAGTTAAATAATGATCCAGCAAAGGAGACTGTGAAGGAATGGTCAGACAGATGGGAGGAGAAGAAAGAGAGAGCAAGGGAAGGAAGAGTATCTAACAGCACTGGGGAACCTGTGGCCTCAAGGCCACATGGGGCCCTCTAGGTCCTCAAGGGTGACCCTTTGACTGAATCCAAACTCCACAGAATACATTATTTTATTAATTAACAAAAGTTCTAGGAGTAGGAGCGGGTTGATAGTGTCAAAAGTACTACATACTACACTAAGTTTTGGAATATCTGAAGCAAGCTTTCCCTTTTTTTACCTAAAAAGCTTTAATGCTGCCTAAAAATGCTGTAACTTCCTGTGCATCCAATGCAAAATGATTATAACACTATAGTAAGAAAAAGTAAGAAAAAGAGCACAGGCTTTATGTCTTATATAAATTTCTTATTTCATCCCATGCTCAAGCACAGGGCTGTGAACATAGTGGGCACTTAAGAAATACATATTAAATTTGCTTGAAGGTAAATGTTATACAGTCAAATTGTACTGAATAGTATCATAAGCCATATATGAATGGTGTTTAGATTATCTGCATGACCAGTCCTTTCAATTAGTGTGGATAATTGAGTTACTATATAATGATGCTTCTAGTTTTTCTCACCCATAATACAATGTTCATTCTAACTCAGGAGGACTGATCTTTCTATTCTATCAGCAATGCTATTTCTAATTTGAAATGACGCTTATAGCTCAATTAGGGATAAATATGAGGCATTGTATTTCAGAGTGATTTTACTTTAAAAGGGACATAGAATGTTTCACATAATTCAAATTCTATGTGAATGCTTCCTGGTATGTCTACCAGCACATTTCCTGAACAAGTACATATATGAATCTCATGAGGTAATTTTCTTTGACAGGAACTTTTCCGAAGTATGGTTGATACTTTTAGAAACCAATCCAACCAAAGTGTTATTTTTTATCACAGAAATGGAACTAGTGGCTGAATTGTTTAAAATTCATTATTTTTTGTCAAGATTTGTAGGTACATTTACTGTGTCAGAGTAAAATATGAAATTGAGATCCAAAATGGTGTTACTCAAGATTTCACTTTGTTTTCAGACCAATAGGCATATTTTCCCATACATTAACAAGTAATCTATTTGAATTGTGTACATCCTATGTTTTTGTATGGAATTATCTAGGTATTTGAAGAAGAAAAAAATACTTCACCATGTGATTGACCTAAATGGCTTCATTTATCTTAGAAAAACAAATGGAAGAGTTTCCCAAAGCCTCCAGAGCCTTCCTCTTCTAGGTACAAATGCTCATATCTTTAACATAGTCGCTGCAACCCTACTCCTTCCCTTTTGGATCTCATTCATAAAGCAGTCTCAGTGTCGTTACTACTGTTCAGTCATTCAGTCATATCCAACACTTCATGACCCCATCGACTATAGCACACTAGTCCCTTCTATCCTTCACTATCTCTCGAATTCTAAGATCCACTTCATTGTTTCCATAATATTATCCACCTCATCTTTTGCTCTCCCCTTTTCCTTTTGCCTTCAATTTTTTTTCCAAGATCAGTGTCTTTTCCATTGACTCCTGTCTTTTCATCATATGGCCAAATTATTTAAGGTACAGCTTTAGTAGGTGACCTTCCAGTGAAAAGCCTAAATTAATTTCTTTAAGTATTGACTGATTTGATCTTCTTGCTGTTCAAGGGACTCTCAAGTACCACAATTCAAAAGTGTTGATTCTGTGGTGCTACATCTTTCACAGTCATACATTGCTACTGGAAAAACCATAGCTTTGACTATACGGAACTTTGTTGGCAATATAAAGTCTCTTCATTTTAGTATACTGTCCAGATTTGCTATGCCTCTCCTCCCAAGGACCAAGCGTCTTTTAATTTTATGACTGTAGTCATCATTTTCAGTGATCTTTGGGTCCAAGAATATAAACTTTGACACTTCTATTTCTTCTCCCTCTATTTGCCAGGAAGTTATGGGACCAGTTGCCAAGATCTTAGCTTTTTCTTCATCTTAAATTTTAAGCCAGTTTTTACTCTCCTCTTTGATCCTCATCAAGAGGCTTCTCAATGACTCTTCATCTTCTGCCATCAAAGGGATATCATTTACATATTTGAGATTATTGTTTTTTCTTAATTCCAACTTTTGATTCATCCAGCCTGGAATTTCACTTGATATACTCTATTTTTAACTTAAATAAATAAGATGACAATATACAGCCTTGTCATATTTCTTTTCTAATCTTAAACCAATCAATCATTTGGTTCTAACTGTTGCCATATACATGTTCCTCAGGAGACATGTAGGATGGTCAGGTACTTCTATCTCTTTGAAGACTTGCCACTTTTATTGTGATCCTCACAAAACCTTTATTGTAGTCAGTGAAGCAGAAATAGATGTCTTTTCTGGAACTCTGGTAATTTAAATAACCTGGTCCAACTATCCCATAAGAAGATGAGGGAAGAGAACAGGAGAATTGAGGAAAGATATTGAAAATGGGAAATTGTCCCAAAAGGCAACGATGGTGATGAAAGTAAGCAGGGTTAAGTGACTTGTCCAGGGTCACACAGCCAGTAAGTATCTGAGGCCAAATTTGAACTCAGGTCTTCCTGACTCCAGGCTTAGTGCTCTATTCCTTGTTCCATACCTTGATATATTCTAAAGTCAAGTTCTGAAAAGAAATTCCAATACACATCACCTAAAAATTTCCTTTAGACATGTCTCTTGGCCCTTCAGTAACTCACCACAGCAGGCACTATCACTCCTTACCTCACCTTTCCAAATACATACATTGAGGAAATTGAAGCATCAAGTGTTGGTGACAATTGAGTGAACCGCATATTGTGACTTAATTCTGGAGCTAGCTCAGTTCCCTTTCTGTTCAATTATGGGTCTAGTCTAGTTTCTGTTCGGTGAAAAAACTTTAGTCAGTTATGGAAATTATGAGAAAACTATTGCACTGTTTGAATTTAGCCCTGCACTGCTGGGAAGTTGGACCACCTGCATTTGCTGCTTAGACCCAGGTTATGCTGACCAGAAACCCAATAAGATCCACAGACTCATGGAAGGAGTTTTCTCACAATTGTACATCTCAATCAAACTATATTTCCTATCTGAAAACTGACCCTGTACTGATCAATCAGTAATTGTTTCTGTGTTCTTTTGATTGTATAGAGACTCTTATGGGGAGCAGGACACCTCTTTTTTTGAACTCAGGAAATTGTCCTTGTTTGCTCTCCCTCTCCCAACTTGGAAAGTCCCGAATATTTCCTTCAACTAGAAATCAGATGACCTAATTTTGTATACTGGCTGTTTTCTTTAAACTAATTGGTCTATTTTGATTACTTGTTTTTAATGTATAAAAATCTATTTTCTCCTATTCAGGGACCAGTGACAAAGCCGAGGAAGACTGCTAGTCTTGATTTGGTAGGCGATTGGCATGAGTTGCTTAATAAGCTGATATGCTCAGAAGTATGAACCTTTATTTCCTCAGTCTTTTCATCTTTCAACCACCACAAATACATACATGCATATACATATATACACATATACATACATACATGTGTGTATATGTACATTATATGTGTGTATATATGTTTATATTTATGTATATATGTTGTTCTCAACCTAGGATTTAGTCAATGTAGAGGACTTCACAGTAAGGAAAACCTTTCTACCAATGCAGATCAGGGTCTTCTCTGCAGCTTATTGTCATAGTGACTTGTCCAGGACCATATATCCATTGTGAGATTTGAACCCAAGTTTCCTGACATCAAGTTTTAGACTTTTAATTTACCACTAAAGTTTAATTATTTAAGCCATTAATCTCTTGAATGTTACTTAACCCTCAATTAGTACTTCTTCAATCCTGACAGATTAAGTAACTCCAACAAGCCCAGATTCTTTGGGTGAGATCCCTAATAGACCTTCTGAGCTCCCAAATGGAAGTGGGAACAAAGGCAGTGGCTCTAATGAAAGTCAGGCTTCAGGGCCCAGATGATCTGATGAATCAACCAGAATGGGCTCAGTGACTTCTGCCTGAGTCAGCAAGAAATAGCCTCAGGAAATTGTTTGCATTTCAGTTATTTTTCTGTATTCAGCAATGAATGAAGTGCTGAGTTGAAATGCCATGACTCTGGGGAGTAATATGAGTGGGCCACAAAATATATCAGCTTTTTGGATTTTGTTTTTCAGTGATGCTGGATTCCAGGGCACCTACGAGTATAAAATTCCCTAAGGCTGTTATTCACACTTCCTTTCCAGGGTAGCATGACTCTGTGAAAAAGTGCCCCTGAATTAGAAATCGAGAGAACTCTTCTATTCCTGGCCTTACTATGTGACCTTGAGCTAGGCACTTAACCTCAGGGGTTGTCAATTTGCTTCTATATCAAATGTGGATAATAGTTCATGCTTTTTACTTCTCTAAGATATCTTGAGAAGTCATTCAAGAACATTTCTGAAGTTCATCAAATTTCTCAAAGACAGATATTGTTGACCTAGGTGAGACCTTGTTCTCTTTGTGGCCAGAGATGATTTTGCTATGGTCAGCCCCCACAAGCACAACTATCTGTCAAGTTTGACACCTGGCTAAATTGTCTCCCCAGGTAATCCTAGAAAAGCTATGGTAGAGAGGAACATGATTTGAATGCAGACTGGAAGCTAGGCCAGAAGTGAACTCACCTCTATAGCTAACAAAGTCAGGTTCTATCTGCCAAAGGACCTGCTCTGTGGCATCCTTTGGTTTCTAAGGGAGCCTCTGCCAGTTTTGCAATTAGAAGAAGATAGAAAAATAAAAACAAACAAAAAACTTTCAGTGGATGTCCCACAAAGACCTGCTTCAATGTACTGCTTTCTTAATGTATTAGACACATGACTGAATTTCTATCAACCTGAGCTAGATAGAATGCATGTAAACTCCATGAGAATAGAGCTCATTCCATCTTTGCCACACTTCTATAGCTTCCTCTATTTATTAGTCAGTTCCTCCCTAGAACCTCCATTTGAAAACTTCTCATGCCAACCATGGCTGCTTCACTTGGTTCAGCCCATGACTTTTACACTACAGGCATCAGCACCCTTCTCCCCACCCACCTTTCAGGATGGATCCCTTTTAGGTACTATTTTTTCACATTAGAATTTTTCAAGTTCCTTGAGGGTAGCTGCCAGTTTATTGGCTAGATTTCTGTAATAGTATGGGAATTTGAAGATCTTCCCTGCCCTTTAATAGGCCCATATGACCTGCTTGGAGCTTTGTCTCTGCCCACAGCTTGAATCACATGAAGTCTAGGGTGGGAGAAAATTGATGAAGGCATAGAGCAGGAAGGGTGCAAGAGAGAGAGAGAGGCAAAGCTGAGAAACAACTGGTAGAGCAGAGCAGCTAAGGTGAGTGAGAGAGGGAATGATTTTGCCTAAGGGAGCTAGTTTGTGGGGAGGCCTGATAATGTATATAGATTGCTTTGCTACTATGATGGTTTAAGCTTCCTGGTTTTTTAATAAATGTCTTGGTTTTTTCTTTGAGGAAGGGAGTTTATATTTTGCAAATTTACCCTGGAAATACACATGCATATCCATAGTCACTGCTGTTGGTATTGCATTGGCCTTACAATTTCTTTCTCAAAGACCAAGTCTTAAATCCAACTGGCTCTGGAGCTCAAAGATTGAACAATAGGTCCCGTCCAAGCATTACTTAATGGTCATGTTTGGGCCTTCCTGGCTTAGAATGAATGTAAATAGTTATTGTTTCTCTTTTGACCAGCAACCTTGAAGGTCTTCACCTCCTAGTGTGATTTATTTGTTTTATTTATTTTTATTAAAGAGGCCATTCCTTGACTCACTTCTTAAAGAGACCTATTCACTGATTGGGTGTTACCTCCCTCAAAGTTTGTACCTGAAAAGACCTTAGACTAAAAGGGCTAGGGTCTCCCATTGCATCCTGGGTCATCTCCAGTGGTCCTGATGAATATCAGGCCACTGGATGCAGATGGCTCTGGAGGAGAAAGTGAGACTGGTCACCTTGCACAGACCTCACTCACTCAAATCAAAGTCAACTGCAAATCAGGTCATCATCTCCCTGACATCATGGTCCTCTTCCAGAAAGATGTACAAACACAACCTATGCTTTAGTAGACCCTGTTTCTCTTTTGATTTAATGCCATTGTTTTAGAACACAGTGTTGGAGAGGCGTGGGAGGGAGAGTAGCAAGAAACTTTTTAAAAGTCCCTTATTGCTTTGTAGAGAGGTACACATTTTAATGCCAGAAAATTCTACTGTCCATGACAAGTATGTATTTATTTTTTGAAGTCTCACACAGGTGCAGGGAAGGTTACAAATCACTAGTAGCCAGTAGCACCTAGGAGTCACAATGTGCAAAATGTGCCAAAGTCACCCAAATTTCTTATCTTATCTCTGTGTTCTTGCCTCTCTGTTTCTAAGGAGAAGGGAAGTACAAAAATAGGGGACTTGTGCATCACTGCTAACCACCGTGGTACTAGGGAAATGTGCTGTAAGTGGAGTCTGAGTTTAGATGCTAGCTGTGCCACTCACTAACTAGATGACTTTGGGAAAGTCACTTATCCTTTCTGGGTCTCAGTTCTCTACCTCTAAAAGCAGAGCATTGTTTTAGGTGACCTCCAAGGTCCCTTAAAGCTCCAAAGATATATTCCTAGGTCCACAATGACTCTTCTTTTTTTTCCTTTTTAAAAATCACATTTATATTTGCGAAATAAAATAAGCATGTCCATAACATAGTACAATAAAAAAGATAATTGTCCATGAAGCTGCAAAGTTACTATGCACATCTTGCTATTCCTTTCAAATATACAACAAATTATCATGTAAATATCTTTTCTCCTGCTCTCACCTGCTTCTTTTCTATCTGAAATGCAAGTTGTAGTCTTCTATTAGAAGTTAGATGGCATAGTGAAACTTGAATCAGAAAAACCTGAATCTTCAGACACTAGGTCACAGTGTGACCCTGGGCAAGTCACTTAACCTCTGTTTGCCTCAGTTTCCTTATCTATAAATGGAAATAATAATTACATCGACCTCCCAGGGTTGTTGTAAGGATCAATGAAATAATAAGTGTAAAGTGATTAGCCCAACACCTGATACAAAGTAAGCACTGTTAAAAATGTAATTATTCTTATCATTAATTATTATCAGTGGTATTATTATTCTATTTTAAGCTAGAAGCAGCAGCTGACCCCAGAGTCAAGAAGATGTAGCAATGGAAGTCCCATTTGTGGTGTATCCTGTCTGTGTGACCTTGGGCAGGTCACTCAACATCTTAGTGTCCCAGACAGCTAAGATTAACTTGCACAATAGCAGCGATCCTGATCTGTTCTGATAGAAATGGTTTCTTCATTTAGACTTCCGGCATTCCTGATGAAATCACAGGTCTGGATCACAAACACAACATCATTACAGAGTTAAGAACAATATATTCAATATATATACTATATTCTAGAGTTTGGTTTGTCCATCTCGAACAAACTCAATTTTAAATAAATATCCCCAAAAGGTCCACCCTCTGTCCTGCTGATAAGTCTCAACTTGGGAAAACACTGAGGGGTGGCTTTCCCACCAGTTCATGTAAATTGTTTAAGAGACCATTTAGATAGAGGACTCATTAAACTCTGCCAAAGAGAGCTATGGATTAATCTTCTTTCAAAGTTGTCCTTTTGTGTCAATGAAATATGGCATGGGAAATGACACAGGCTCTAAGCACAGAGAACCTTGAAATGGATTGTTAATATTTGGGTATCAGGAAATGTAAGCAATTCCCATATGCTAGCTATTAACAAGGCCTGTTGGTAAGCTAAGTATAGTACCTGGGGATTTGCCAATTAAAAGACAGCTCTGCTAGGTTTTATTGATTTTTCCATCCGGAGACGGCTGCAGCTCTCTCTCTCTCTCTCTCTCTCTGTGTGTGTGTGTGTGTGTGTGTGTGTGTGTGTGTGTGTGTGTGTGTATCTTTCAGGACTTAGGCTTATGAACATGCTGCTTGTTTACACTTTGGACTAATAGGCCCAGCTGGGAACCCAGAGGACAGGAGGTAGTCTTCAATGTCAAATTTCACTTCACTAGCTGTGTTTACAGAAGTGTGATACTACAGCAAGCAAAACCAAACAGAACCTTCACAGGGATGTTTCACATGAAGCTCCAGTGGATTATAAAGGAGAGATGATATGAACCAGTTAAACATCTGAGACAGTAAAATCATTGTGCTATTGCAAAGCAAGTCAATGTATCCTTTTGGGCAGCATATAGCAGAAATGTAGGTGAGAAAATAAAAGTTATTCGTGCAAGGTTTCAGGATTAGATAGCTCCATTAGGAGAGACTTCGAGCATGTTTTCCTAATCTAGAGTGCATGTTTTTGTTTTTAGTTTCACAGATGGGTAGATGGCTGGATGAGTTGATTGACAGACAGAGAGAAAGAGATAGATGAGAGAGAGAGAGAGAGAGAGAGAGAGAGAGAGAGAGAGAGAGAGAGAGAGAGAGAGAGAGAGAGAGAGAGAGAGATGGATTGGGTACTGTCCTTTGTTCTCCAAAAGGAACAAAATGACATCACTGGATCATGTCTTTTGATGTGCATAAATTGGATTTGAGTGAGGCAGAGTTGCATGAATTCATTGGTTCACTCTTTCTTTCAGAATCACTGAAGTCTAGAGGAAAGACAAAAATCAAGGTGACTGGTGATGGCTCAGGATTCAGCGGATGACCTTGGCATCTTGTATGTCTAACCAAGCTTTAAGCACTCCAAAGCACCTGCTTTAGCTGGCTTCATAGCCATCAGAACAAATTATTCTCATCTGCTTGTCCCACCAGGGGAAAACTTGACAAGCTTGGGGAGACATCTAACTCACCTAGGAGTCTGGAGACCCCTTGGTTATGCTCAACCTGGTTTAGCCCTTCTGAAACCATTTACTAGGATGTAGCTACTGTACATGCTACAACTTCTTGGAGCCACAGCTTAGAGTTGAATGAGTCAGATGGACACAAAAGGTGGAAAGCAGCCCTGCAAAGTGCTCAGCAGCCCTCACCCCAGAGGTAGTAGTTTTCCCCCAATACCCTATGACCCATAGATAGATAAGAGAGATTTGTATCCACAAGTACTTAGCTTATAATAGGTACTATTAATAGCTAGCATATGGGAGTTACTTAGGTTTCCTGAAATTCAAGTATTATTTTATGTAGATTTATATAATATATATATATATATGTAATTGTATTTCAATATAATTCTTTGCTTGGTAATGATATATATATGTATGTATATATATATATATTACTTTTGTGCATTTAGAAACATTATTTTGAGGAGTTTGTATGCTTCAACAAACTGCCCATCACACATATACAAGTTGAGAACTAGAACTTAGAGGAAAAGCTATGCAATTCTACAGACCTGAAGGGCAATATGTCATAATGGATAGAGAGATGCTGATCTTGGAGTCAGAAAGAGCAGGCTTCAAATCCTGTCTCTGACACACATTGACTATGTGATCCTTGGAAAATCCATTAACATCTGTGTGTTTCAGACAACTCTCTAATTTTGTAAGTTACAGCACAAGTACTTATCCACTGAGTGAGGGGGCTCCCTCACTGGAAGCTCTTGACCTGGCGGAATCTTAGGTCTGGTAAAAAAAAGAGAACAAATATAGATGTAACTCTTTCTCCATTCTTCCTCTCTGATACGTTTTCATGGCATAGGGGTTATTCTGGCTTCTTGAAGGTCAGGCCTGCAGAGCATAAGCTGTGATAGTTTACAAAACAAAGGTTTTGTGCACTGCCCCAGGGAAAAACTGCATGTCTACAGTTGAGCATCAACTGGCGTAAGTTTAAAGAGCCTTATTCCTCAGTCAAAAGATGGTGAACTTTTGTCATGAACAGGCATGGAGAGCATATGGAGGACCTTTGATCATCATCAGTGGACAACAGCAAAACCATGGAGCCTTTGCGTGTTTAATGTAACCCTTGTATCGGACATTCCTTGGTGATGCATGATCCAGGGACATTTTGTAGGAGCTCCTTACCCACAACTTTCTGGGTCAGTAAGACTAATTTCCACTTGGAAGCACATATTTCACAATATTAACTGAGAAAGTTTTTATTAAAATAAGGAAACAGGATCAGTGCAACAAAAAATATTTTTTTTAAAAAGAATAATATAGAAATGGTAGTCTGAGCAACCATCAGTCCCAAAAGTGTGTGTAAAAGCCAGTCACCTCTCGTCCCCAAAGTGAGATCTCCTTGGGTGGACGGCCTTCTCCTACTAGAATGTGAACTCCTTGGTAACATGCTAGCCTCAATACTAGCACCCACCTCCCAGGGTTGCTGTGAGGCGCTAATGAAAAATTTTGCAGAGATTTTAGCTGCTACACACCAACACACACACACACACACACACACACTTTAGCACAGTACCTGGTATACAGAGTTATAGATAGATATAGATATAGATATAGATATAGATGATATAGATATAGATAGTAGGCACGTAATAAATTCTCATTTCCTTCCTTCCTTCCTTCCTTCCTTCCTTCCTTCCTTCCTTCCTTCCTTCCTTCCTTCCTTCCTTCCTTCCTCTCTACCTTCCAATCTTCCTCACTCCCTTCCAACCTCCCCACCTTCCTTTCTTCCCTTTTTCCTCCTCCTTCCCTCCCTCTTTCCTTCCTTCCTTGCTTCTTTCCTTTCATCTTTCCTCCTTTGTCCCTCCCTCTACTACCCTCTCTTTTCCAACCTTCCCTCTTTCCCTCTTTTCCTCCATTCTTCCCTTCTTTTCTTTTTTCCTTCTTTCCTTCTTCCTACCTACTTTGTGCTCCTTAAATACAAGGACCACATTTTTCACCTTTCTTTTGTATCCTCAGTGTTCAGCACAGGACCAGGCACATATTAAGTACTTAATGTTTGTTGATGGATCAAGGTGAAGGCAGGGAATGTTTCTTTTTTAACCTTTTATTCCCATTGTTTAGCATGGTGCTTAGCACTAAGAGGGTAAGCGCTCTCTCTCTCTCTCTCTCTCTCTCTCTCTCTCTCTCTCTCTCTCTCTCTCTCTCTCTCTCTCTCTCTCTCTCTCTCTGTCTCTCCCTCTGTCTCTCTCTGTCTCTCTCTCTCTGTATGTGTGTGTGTGTATGTGTGTGTGTGTGTGTGTGTGTGTGTGTGTGTGTGTGTGTGTGTATGTGTGGTGGGGCAAATATGATCAGGGGAGCTCTCAGTTTAATGAACTTGCCTGGACACAAGCCTCTGGAACCTTTGATTTTCCCATAGAAGATGAGTCTGTGTGCAGTTGGTAGCTTATTAAGAGGGTAAATGACAGCTTGTAATTAAGCCTCCATGACTAGGGCTGGCCAAAGAGGAATTCGGTTCTTGGAGTCACTTCCTGGCACCTATTTGGGCATGAGTTTTAATGATTGAGACTGAGTCCAAGAAGGATGTTTAGTTTAGATTCATGGGACGATGAACTTCTTTTGGGGAAGCACCCTTTGTGCTTACATATAAAAGGGAGCTGGCCAAATAGTTTGATTTCTTGTTAGTTTTCCTCTCCTAATTTTCTTCTGGAGAAGACAGGAGAGAAACTCTTCCCAACTCCTAAACCCATCAATGGCTGCAATGAGGTAAAAACATGTAGACACTTTCTGCACTCATCCATGTGGTGTGAAAAGAGT